>OZ010584.1:59609096-59729096 GCA_963932145.1 Acanthosepion lycidas
AACGGAAATTGTTTATGACTAAACCTAATATAGACATATGAATAACGCCAACAAAATGAACTAAGTTAACTATTTACTAAAAGCGTTCACGTGAAAAATTGGCGAAACATAATCTTCCTATTCTTATTAATATTTCTATTTTACAAGTAGAACTCGTATATACGTTCCATCGCTAAAGTTGTTGGAAAAATGGTCATGTGACTTTTTCTTTTATCCTCTACCTTTACAAGAACCAGATTGGGCCGAAAATGGAGTACTGCAAAAATATATAGATTGGAGCTACCCAATCTCCACTTTCTCGTCTCGATAGAGCCCAGAAACGTTTCCGCGTTCTTGTAGACGACGAATTATTTTTATCCCTACAAACCCTTTCCTACAGATGAAATATCGCAAGCCTCTTGCTGTTCTATCACTATTTCTATGGAAAATGTTTAAAAAAAACAACACTTAGTCCACAATTTCTAATTTTCACGGCTAAGTTCATCCACTTTCACTGACTTCATATTGGTGAGATGTAAGTTCCGTTCGATCAGCTCCTTCCCATGGACGCTGCTTTGTGGAACCGACTCACAAAGGATGCTTTCCCGATCACTACAATCTTAACCTGTTAGTTTATAGGGCTAACAGTTATCTTCCCCACATATCCTCAAAAACTATGTCTTTTACTCTGTAACCATCTGCTTCGAATGGCTCTTGTGTCTTGTACATGGTGAACCTGGTATTTGTGCTTCGTAGTAGTTATTCTTGTTTATATGCCTACCATTTGTCCGAGTATTGAATATTCCCGCCGCATCTGGTTTAGTGCTTTTGCTATGTCACTTGACAGAATCTTTAATTTATAATGTCATCGGTACTGAGCTGTCATCTCGGCTCCAGTCACTTTCTCACCGCCGTAACGTAGCTTCACTGTGCCTTTTTCTATAATAATTTCATATGATAATTGTTCTGAGGAGCTTCCGTCTATGGTAATTCGACTTAACGAATCGAAGCGCAGTACTTGATTGGCAGTTAGGTTTACTGTTAAAATTGCTACATGTAACCGTAATTTTTATGTCAATAGTTTATCTCTTCAGGCTTCTCGATTTTTAATCTGTTTTGATCCTCATAATGTTAAATCTAACGTAAATCGTGATCTTCTGTGTTTTCGAACCCTGATCATTTATTGTACTCTCCCTCCTCAATATTTTTTTCTCTGTTTCTTTTACTCTCTGTACACCCCTTGCGTCTTAGTGGCTTTACCGCCTTACTTGGAGTGAAATGATTAAAAAATATGTATTGTACATCAAAGTCCCTGGTTAGTATTCGAGACAGGGTTAGAGATAGAATTTCGTATATGTGGCGAATCATCTAACCCCATTTTTAAAAAAAGAAATCGTGGAGCACCATCTTCCTACTTCCAGTTCTTGCTATTTGGCCTTGTGTCGTAGTAGTTACTGAAATAACTAACATAAAAAGATTCCCAGGTCTGATGGCTGGCCTAATCGCTGGTGCCATTTAACGAATTACACTGTCGATGTGACAACGGAAATCAACTCAGAGTTTTTAATGTTTGGGTGTCTTGGAAAAGGTTTTTATTTGGCAAAATTAGAAAGAAAGAAAAAGAAAGAAAGAAAGAGAGAGGGAGAGTGAGAGGGGTGAAATTAATTTATTT
Organism: Acanthosepion lycidas; assembly: GCA_963932145.1. NCBI lineage: Eukaryota > Metazoa > Mollusca > Cephalopoda > Sepiida > Sepiidae > Acanthosepion > Acanthosepion lycidas. The sequence continues at coordinate 59,610,748 of OZ010584.1, forward strand.
CCTTTTTTCGTCGAAAATGAACAACAAAAAGTTAATAACAAAAAGGAACAATTGATTTCACTTTTAAGAACAGTTTGTCTGTTTATTGGCACACCAACTCCTTATGGGTCATGTAATGCCGAAATTTAATTTTCTTGGGAGCATTAGTAATTTATTTTAGAAAAGTGTATTGTTGATAATATTTTTTTCACAAAAATATATTCCTTGTAAAAAATTTGTTTATCAGACAAAAATGTATTGGTAATATTTGTTTTTTCAAAAATGTATTTCTGGTAATTTTTTCTATAAAAATGTATTTTATACTTTCATAGTATTTTAATCCCAGCTTGAGGGTTCACTATTTGTCAATAGCTTGGACTCAAACAGGTGTTACCACTCTGGATCAGGGTGGACCTGGGCGCAACAGCAAATAAGAAGTGGTTCCACGCTCTTGAAAACCTCCCGATCAGAGGCCTTGCTGCCGGATGTAGTTTATCGTCAAACCTAGGACTATGAACAATTCTTATGCTTATAAATATTATAAACCAGACAGAATTTCCAAGATATTTTAAAACTAGATTTTTTTTTTTGCAACAAGTTGATGCGCGTTCAAATCCTCACAGTATTTAATATTGTGGAAGTTATCCCGAACTTTTTTTGTTGAGATTTACAAATTCTACGTTTTGTTCAATAAATAATAAAAAAAAAACATAATTTTTCCAAAAATCCTTTTATTCCCCCTCCCCACAAATTAATGAAAATATATTGTACTACGCACCCTAATAAAACCAACTGTATTTTGTATCCCCTTACCTGCTTGCACTTATCCCTAAATTTGGTTTTGATCGGTCAATGTATGGTTATTCTAGAAGGTATGACGAACAGACGAACAACCTAACGGAAGTACAGAATTTTGAATGAGTGGTAGTCTGTCAGTTAAGTGCCATATACACACGCTTGAGCGATCATGTCTGTTTCGATTCAGGACTGACTAGACAGATTTTCTCGTAGTAGGTTGCGGTTTCTCTTTGGTGTAGACTGGTTGCCATCCAAGGCTATATGATCTAGCCTGTCCTGCAATTCAACCCAAAGCTGGGAGGGGAGATGAGATGGATTCATATCTTTCCCAAGGTTATTTGCGCGTAATATAACGAACCCAACTAGAATTCGAACCTGGCTCTCCGATTTCTTACTCCGTAACGTTGTCCATTACACCTCAACGGACATTCATAAAGAGTGAGGTGGGACTTCAGTCAGTTATGTTTCGATACATGACTGACGAGGCAGATTTCTTCCCGCAATAGTTTGCCATTTCTTTCTGCGGTAAACCAGTTGCGATCCAAGGCTATAAAACCCGGTCTGTCCTGCTATTTACCCATAGCTGGAGGGAGAAGAGGATTCATACCTTTTCCAAGGGTATTGGCACGTAAGTGAATGTAAGGGATTCGACTAGAATTCGAACTCGGCTCTCCGATTCCTCAATCCGGGCCACTATCCATTACGCCACCGTAAAAAAAAAAATAGATAAATAAAATAACAAGATTTTCTAAAAAGAAACATTTCTAAAATAATTTAATTCATTTGTGAATAAGTCATGAAAGTTTCGTTAAAATCTCGATAATTATTTGATTTTTGTAAGAATTTCTAAATCTATGTGTTTTTCATCGTAAAAAAAGACGCTAAATTTTATCACGCTAAAATATGGTCACACCCTGACGCAAAAAAAAAAAAAAGTAGAAAATAAATAAATAACCAAAATTTTAAAAAGGATTAAAATATATAATTTAATAATAATAGCATAATGATTTTGACGTTAAAACTTTGTTTTTATTAAATTTGAGGCATTTCTTTTCATCATGTATGGTCATTTTTTAGCAAATATTTGGAGGTACCTGATGAATTATAAATTATTTAATCAGAAAAATTTGATTTGACAAATACGTAAAGGATATTCTCAGGCTATCAATATCTATTAATCATAAGGATACAGAATACATGGTTGTCAGCAAAAAAACAAAAAACAAAAACAGCCCAAATTGTGACCCACGTAAAGGGGACGTTAAGTTCAAGCAGATAGAGAAATTGAACTATCTGTGTAGTATAGTAACAGATGATGGAAAAACGACACAAAACTCTAAAAACGAATATGAATAGCGAATAATGCCTCTCAGAAACTAAGCGATGAAGAAAAAAAAAAGGAAGAGATAAGAAAATTTTGCTAGAAAAGACAGCTGAATTGTTTATGCAATAGCTAACGTACTGGCCAAAATACTAGCTTTTGGATAGATGAAAAGAGATTTAAAGCGACAGAGATGTGTTTTTTTTTAACCAATGTTGAGAATAGCATGAACAGAATATGGAAGTATAAGGAAAATAGCGACGTGAGACGTTGGGAATATTAATTTAAAAAGAATATATTTTTCTTTTTAGTATGTGTTTTGAGTATATATTCAAATAGATTTTATTTAGATACTTTTTCAGCTTGTTTATTATTTCATCACTTTTGTTATTAAATATCCCACGTTGTGATAACAAGATCTGCCAAGAATGGTGAAACATTGTAAAAACCTGGACGCAGATTTATTGTGGATGATCTAGCGATTAAAAAAAAAAAATAGTAAAACTAACACAAAGACAGCCGGGTAACCGAAGAAAATATTAGGTTGGTGCAAATATAATGACGTAATAATGTCGTTTTTTAACGTATTTTTTAACGTCAAAAACGACATTATTACGTCATTATTTTTGCACCAACCTAATAATAATAAAAAATAAAGAAGGTAAAAATTAATAAATCAAAAACCAAGAGAAAAACCGACTAAAAAATAAATAAGAAAAGAAAAAATAAATAAGAAAAGAAAAAATAAATAAGAAACTAATAAAAAATAAAAAATAAATAAGAAATTAAGAAGAAAAGTCCAAAATACAGACACCTACCTAAACTAATAAAAAGTAGACTGGGTCTAAATGACCAAGACAGGGAAAGTAACCTAGCCAACGGCACGATTCAAAAAGAAACAAAGTTCAGAGCACAACTCGAATATTACGCTGCCGCGTCCTTATACAAACAAGATGAATTTTCTGATTATTTCTCGGTATGCAATGAAAGATTCGCCGGTTATCGGCTGATCATTAGCAATCTATTGGATGATTAACGAAAAAAAAAAATCGTGGATTTTGTAAACTCGGTTTCTCGCGTTGAGAAATAATGTGCGTAGAAAACGAGATTCCAAAATCGACAAATCCCCAAAATTAGACATTACCGATAGCATTTCTAACAACAGCAGCAGCAACAACAACAATACAAACTTCGTAATCCTAACCCCAATAATCTTTCTACAAAACACGTAAATAAATGATTTATTTGTTACTGATTAAATATTTAAATACAACCGCCACGTCTACTCCAACAGTTTCTTTTCTTGCATTTCCCAACTGTGGAACTCCCTTCCTTGCTTCCCTGATAACTACAATCTTCAGAAATTTACATGCTACGTTAATCGCCATCTTCTATCTTCTTGAAGCCTATACATTTTTTGTGCTTTCCTCAATCCTCCTTATTCTCAGTCTTCCCTTTCAGAAAAATACGTGGGAAAAGCCTCAAGGAATCTAAATAAAAGATTATATGAACACAAAAGGGACATTTTACAAAACAATATGTCAAATGTGTTGATTGCACACCGTAACGAGACTGACTACAATTTTGACATAAAAATGCTACTCTGATCAGAGGAGAAACAATTCATTATTACATAAATGTATAGAAAGTGTCTTGATCGCAAGGTCATCTACAGGAAATTTGTGCCCTGGCACTAGTAATATTTTATAATTTCTGGCAAATCTTCTATAGTGTGAGATACCTACAAACAAAAGTAATGGAAAGAAAAATAAAAAAATTAAATAAAATTCGGTAAAAAAAAAAAAAAAAAAAAAAAATTCTAAAATCCCCAGCACAACTCGTTCATGCATATGCGTAGTCGTATCAACATAACAAATTTATTTCGATGAAGTTCTAAAGGACGAAATGCGTCACAAGTAAACCTTTTCCAATTTATCATACAATTTCCTCCTTATATATATATATATATATATATATATATATATATATATATATATATATATATATATATATATGTGTGTGTGTGTGTGTGTGTATTTCTTTTTAAACACATTTCAATAGACGGTGCCCTATGGAGAAAGATACCCCATTTAATGTTGGCTGCTTCTGCTTCATTACAACATCCACCAGAATTCGGAGTCTTTCTTTGCAATGTGGTCTATATAAGATATTGGAATTATTTACTAAAATTTATCATATGCTAATGATTTTGCTTACATAGGATATGTGTCTCACTATCACAGAAATTAAGACAGAAATTTCAATTAGTTTTTTGTGTTTTATAAGAAATGGATGTTGCTAAAACGAACATGTTCAGATATGACTCTTCTTCCCGGGTGAGGCTTAGAACTTTTTGAACGACCGCCGCAATTATCCGTTATTCATAACAAACGACATTTATTTGAAGATTGCGTGAGGCATGAAACTGACTGTCATCCGACAGGGTTCATTCCGATGTCTAATCTGTCTGTATGTATGTATGTATGTATGTATGTATGTATGTGTATATATATATACTAGTTACTACACGTAAAATTTTCACGGACATATCAAAAAAAGCAAATATTTACAAATACACAACCCATACACCCAATTAAAAAGCGGAAATAAAATCATCCTTGGTAATGGCTAAAAGTATAGCCGAAAGCGTTCGGAATTACAAAACATTTGGACAGTTTCTACACATCCTGTGTCCAAAAAAGAAAGCACTTGTTCGAACACAAGAAAAATAAAATAAAAAGCTTAACCGTAGTACCTTACCTGTCGTCTTTAATGAAACATATATATATATATATATATATATATATATATATATATATGGTAAACACAAAGATATATGTTAATTCAATCCATCATCTTTGGTCTAGAATATGGAATTTATCTATCACCCCCCCACATATATATATATGTGTGTGTGTGCGTGTGTGTGAAAATATATGGAAAATAGGAAAGAACTCGTTAGGTAAATGATCCAAAGTTCTTTAGTATTTTTGTTATTATTTTTAAAAAACAATGCTCGATACAAAAGTAGAGCCTAAATATAATTATTTATTTAAAAATATGATTCCATCGCTACATAAGAGTTCTCATGTTTCAAAACAAGACCCGAAAACTTCAATATAATTATTTGAATTAAATTGAATTAAACTTCCAAGCTCATATTTTTAAATAAATGATTTAAAAATTTAAATCCACATTAAGTTAATTTTCACCAATTTTTATCAACATCGGCGTCACTTAAATTATTGACACAAAACGTTGGTAATCCACTACTAACAAAACTAATCCACTACTAACAACACTAATCCACTACTAACGCACTGTACATGTGTGGGATTGTATGAATAAACGTATCAAACGACAATTACTATTACTTTCTTTTCCTTCCCTTTTTTTCTTTACTTGTTAATTTTCGATTAATTAATTGGAATTTCATTATTGACCATGCTGCGTAGCAATATTTTCTCAATACTATGATTCAATCATTGTTAACGATATACACCGTCAACAGTTACTACTTACCTATAATCCATATTGCCTACATATACATTTATTGATTTTTGACGACAGCCTTTGTTTAAGCTATATCATTTTTTTTAGCGTTTTAGGCGACTTGAATAGTTGAAGTTGTCTCCCTTGTAAGAAAATTTCGTCAACGGTCTTGTCTTTTGTTTTCATCTCAACATTTCGATAAACTTCAAACAGCTGATAGTGACAAGCGGACATTACGCATACATACATACGCACACACACACACATATATATATATATATATATATATATATATATAAAGATTAAGAATTTTATATTTCTTGGAGATGTCAATTTTTATACGTATTACTTAGTAATATATTACTCAAGATTGAAATTCATATTTTATTTCGCCTACTTAGCCAGACGCCCGAATTGTCAGACCGTAAAAAGACATATTCGGCTAGATACATAAATATTGCAGTTGAGTGAGCAATGCAGTAAACAAAAGCAACTTGAGCCGTTCACTTTTATGTGTTTGCGTGTGTGCTTTATCTTCTCACTAGCGACAACAGATAGCATTGAGAGAAAATTCCTGAAAACTATATTATTTTTTTATAAAATGAATGAATGAATGAATGAATCGTTCGTCTTATATATATATATATATATATATATATATATATATATATATATATATATATATATATATATATATATATATATATATATATATATATTATATATATATATATATATATATATATATATATTTATATATATATATATATTATATATATATATATATATATATATATATATATATATATATATATATATATATATATATATATATATAAAAGGCTATTTCATGGTTATAATTGATTACATTGGAATCGTAATCACGATCCAATTAATCAGACCTCGTTATTATGATTCCAATGTTATAAATTATAACCATAGTATATTAGTGTTTGAGCCTTTTATATTATATTCTTGTTCTCTGCACTGTACATTGAGCGCTACCTGGATTTTATCTTCTTGAAAATATATACATATATATTGACCACTAATATTATATATATATATATATATATATATATATATATATATATATATATATATATATATATAATCAATTCATGAGCAAACCAGTCTGATTTGGGTTTTAGATGAGTGCCCTAATATCTTGCGCCAAACTATGATAAAAATAAATATCTACTTAGGATGCCTACCGTAAAAGTGATAGTAGATATACATACCTCCATAATAAGCCACAAGGTTGATTTAAATTGGACAAAGATAAATAAGAAAATATTAGCCTAGCCTTTGAGACGAGCATTAAAAAATTGGTAAGGGGTACTTTACTTCACCTCTCCTGTTTCATAGCAATAGGGAGGTAATGTTCTGGTTTGGAATCAGAAGGATCAAAATCGATTTATTTTATGTCCTGTCGTACACGAAGACGAAACAAAACTGATCCAAATCAAATGGTAATAATTAGCAAAGGTCGCCATATTAACCAGTTGTGCAGGGAGTTCTCTCTGACCGAATGACAAAAAATGTTAAGACGTGTAAATATAGTATTTTAATTAACAATACAGACGGACTGGCGCATTACCCATCTATCTATCTATCTATCTATCTATCTATCTATCTATCTATCTAAAAACTCGTTGGATATTGACTTCAATGATGTCCACTTTTATATTTACTTACGGTCTGACCCTGATATTGAACTTTTTAACTTATAAATATACCATAACTTAAAGCAATATAACACACACACACACACGCACATATATATGTCTTTGTTTCAGTTTATGAGTACGTTTCTGGTTCTTTCTAAAGTCTTTTCATTCTCTTTCACTCCCAGTAGCCCTTGTAGTGTCTTAGTGGTATTATCGCCTTGCTTGGCTGAACTGATTATATATATATATATATATATATATATATATACACAGGTAAAATGAGAACAAATGGAGTATAATTCCACTGTACATTGCATTTCATTTAAAGGAGGGCTCGTGGAGTGATAAATATTATTTATTTTAGGATATTAAAAAAAACATGTTAAAAATCGCTATACAATTACAATTAGGTTTAATATCGCACGATGAGACGCATTTATAACATGTTTTTGTTTTAATACACTAAAATAAATAATAATTGAATATATATATATATATATATATATATATATATATATATATATATATATATATTGTTTAAAATGATCTGTATTTTTAGCGGGGAGTACTTAATATCGGAGATAGATAGTTTATAGATGTTGATAGTATGAACATAGGAAATAACACTGCATAGTGACTGCCAGTTTCACTCTTAAAGTCAATCTTCAGACGAAGTGTCATTACTCCACACTTGTGTCAAACAAAACTAACAGACTCTTTTTTGCTTAAACAACCTAACTAGCTAGAATGCATAGCATGTCAAACACCGTATGCTTGAGAGCATTCTAATAGAATGTGGTGATTTTGCTTTTATCATACAGCGCTTTAACAACGCAAATAACATGAGAGATATGTTAAAAAAATGTCAGTATAGATGATATTTTGTCCTTCCTGGAATAAATAAAATTATACCAAAAAGTATAACAGTAAACACGAACTTACCACAGAAACGTCTCCGTCAAAATGATTCTCAATCCTTACAGTCAAAATCAAGAAAAATCCTTGAATAACATAAATTTGCATTTATCTCTTGGCATAAAATAATCCCAGATGGGTTGACATGCCGTTAAAACCAGTCAATCAGCCATAACTCGTTTAGGCGGTTATATATATATATATATATATATATATATATATATATATATCGTTGATCGACGAGGGCTGTTGACCCCCGCCTACTGGGAATTCTTTTTAAAACGTATAAGGGTCGGGTTACTCAGTTCCTAGGAACTGACAGCCAGACAACCTGCACATATAATTTGATTATTGTGGTGAAGGTTTTGTGCAGAAACGACCACACTTTTTGAAGAGCCGAATACAGAGGCCTGGTGCACCGTATGCCACAAGGTCCCTAAAGATCTTCCGTAGGTTTTGAATTCAGAGTCCTGCTATTTACCCATAGCTGGGGGACAGAAGAAGTGGACTCATGCCTTTCCCAAGTGTATTAGCACGTAAGTGAGTGTAAAGTATTCGAATAGAATTCGAACTCGGTATTCGATATATATATATATATATATATATATATATATATATATATATATATATGAAAATTTCTCAGAGTCAACCTGATGAAAAGACAATATATATAAATATGAAGGGAATATATAAATAAGAAAACTAGTTATTGCAGACGCGTTTAGTCCAATGTGGACTTTCTCAAAGCAAAAAAAAAATGACTATATAGATAGATAGATAGATAGATAGATAGATAGATAGATATGAACAGACTGGGATAGATAGATAGATAGATAGATAGATAGATAGATAGATAGATAGATAGATAGATAGATAGATATGAACAGACTGGGATAGATAGATAGATAGATAGATAGATAGATAGATAGATAGATATGAACAGACTGGGATAGATAGATAGATAGATAGATAGATAGATAGATAGATAGATAGATAGAGAGAGAGAGAGAGGGAGGGAGAGAGAGAGAGTATACTGTTACATTAGAATATGTAATAACTACAAAATGTTACATTTCGACATTTAATGATGGTATCATTGTTGACTACATGTAGAGACGTTTTATTTAAACGTCGAAACAAAATATACAATTTTTTAGTTCTAATGTAACATTGTACAATAAATATTTATTGCTCTACTCCTGTATTGAGCCCTGTTTTAAATTAATGTTTTGAACGTTGTAATTTTATTATTCGTTTTTATACACTTGTATATATATATATATATATATATATATATATATATATATATATATATATATATATATATATATATTGTGCTGTTTCTTATTTTACTTTCCACACACACATACACACAATAAAAATTAATTCACACCACGGGTATCCAAAAAAATACAATTGCGCGGGAACTATCTCCTTACCATACCCTGTTGGGTCAAAAACAAGGACGGCGCACCCAAAAGTTCGGACCTAGTGGAAAGCACACCACGTGATCAAAAATATGATTTATTGACCAATCAGGGCTCGACATAAGAAACCCATTTCTTAATCTCCCCGGAGCCTCATCATTCAGATATAAGGAAGATAGAAACTCTCATCAGACCAGAGGGAGTACAGCGACAAGCTGACATCACGGCTTTACGGACAATTCCATTGTGTACAAAAAAAATAATTCTTATATATTTGTTTTTACGAAAATAAACAAAAGTTTATTTTACTTTATTTGTAGTGTATTTTCTTTTTATTATTTGTTTGAGGGACTTCTTTGCACCCTCTACAATATATATATATATATATATATATATATATATATATATATATATATATATATATATACGAAAGCTGGCGAAGGGCACATTTCAAGAAATCCATCCTCGTTTTTAGTGATGAGAAGTAAATTGTTTAAAAATTGATTTAGTCCTTAGAAATATCTTTGCTTACGTTTCGGAAACAAAACAAAGTTAGTAGATATGGAATTCAAAAGACGGGAGTTGTGCTTTTCATCAAAAAGATAACCCCCCCCCCCTGCTTTGCCGTGAAGTTCTTTGTGACTGAGTGATTTTACCCTACCGGATGTTTTAATTGTAAAAGTTGAATAAAAACAGAGAAACACATCTAAAGAAAGAATTATATATGAAGCAATTTGTTTAATGATTATAAATTAATTTTAATAATATTAATTTTAAATATTAATAAAATAAAATATTAATATAAAATTAATTAATACAAAATATTTGAAAAAATAAAAAATGTAAAAAAAATATTAAAAACATGAAATATGAATAATAGAATTAATTTAATATATAAATTATATAAACATTATATATAAAAGAAGGATGAACAGTATTAATCTCTTCAGCTGCACCAACCACAGTTATTTTATTGAATAAATCTGCACTTTTTAAAATTTATTAATTACTTTAAAATTAATTATCTTAAAATGGTTTATGAGTTATTTTACTCGGGTACATAAATGTTCCAGAGAATTTAGTTGTTAAATACAAGTTTATTTTCGTTAAATTCAAAATAAAGCATCTACATTTACTATATCAATAATAAAATTCGTAAACTTATCTATGAGAAAAAAATAAAATAACCTTTTTTTCATCGAATGTTTTTTTTTGGGGGGGGGAGGGGTCCACCCAAAAATATTAAGAGTAAAAATGGTCCATGGGTAAAAAAAAAAAAAAAAGGGGTTAAGGGCCACTAGGTTCTTTCTTAGAGACACACGTCTTCCATTCTTTTTGTTAGTTTTATGACTTGAACAATGACAATAAATACTCTTCTCATATTACGTGATCTCTGAACCCTTCAGGCATCTTTGTGTTATTGTGGTGTATCAAAAGTATTTTCGTTTCATTTTCAGATTATTTTTCATGTACACAGCTAAATAATATCACTATGTTATAATAAAAACATTGTTTTAATTTGCAGAGTCAAAATCAGTGACGTAGATGACTTTCCCTCCACTTAATTAAACAAAAGACAGCTTAAAAATATTAAATTGATAAAGCTTTTCTCAGGATATGGGATATGCTTGTCAAAACTTTTAAAACATTTCCTGGAGAGACAGTGAAACAGGGATTGTGTCAATTAGTTGTTGAGTTCCTTTCTTTATCAGACCCAGAGCTCCAACTACAACAACGTTAGTTTTAATTTTTAAGTGTCACTGTTTTTATTTTCTATTTTCATCTCCATGTCTTTGTATTTGATTAGTTTTTCAGAGACTTTCTCATAGATGATTTTGTCAATTGGTACGCGCATATCAGACAGTGTGCAAACTTTTTCTTTTCTATGGTAATAATGTCCTGGCGAGTTGCTTGTGTCAACAGAAAATCCCAGAGGATGTTAAAATTGTTATTATTATTATTATTATTATTATTATTATTATTATTACTACTACTACTACTACCACTACTACTACTACTACTAATAATAATAATAATATTTGAAAATCTACACCTTTCATGGAAAAGAAGCTGCAAAAAAAAAATTGTATGAACATCACCCAGACCAAATTACAGAGATAGGAACTGTAACAATTTCATGGAACTTTACAATCCACACAGACAGAACAATCAAAGCTAATCGTACAGATATCGTGATTAGAGATCGCAAAGATAAAATGTGCCTTCTTATTGACGTGCTAGTCTCTGAAGACTGCAATATATCTTTGAAGATCTTCAAAAAAACTATCAGGATACAAGGACCTTGAAATCGAAATCTCAAAAATGTGGCACATAACGACATCAACAATTCCAGAGATTGGCTGAAAAAGGTTCCGATAGACTCATTGAATGTATTCCTGGTAGTTCAAGCCTTAAAAAAATACACAAAATTGTACTCACAAGTACAGCTCATGCCTTACGAAAGGTTTTATCTATGTAAAATGTGTGTGATCGTAACTTTTTTGTTTTGTTTTTGTCAAACAATGCTCAATGGAAAATGTCATGATGCTATTTATGACCATAGGTCTCTCCTTCGGACCAGGAAAGAAATGAGTATACACCAGAAATCAAAGGAAATAATAATAATAATAATAATAATAATAATAATAAATATAAGACAAAATACTATGACCCATCACTCAAACTCTGTTGAGACGAATGTTGAAATAAAGAATGCGACAGAGGATGAGGTGGACGCTAAAGCGAATGAAATACGAAATCATCTCCCAGGAAATGAAACCGAAGATTCTACCTTAGACACAACCTCTAGTTCTCCAGAAATTGTCACTGAAGATGACTCCAGGTACATTAATTTAGAATTCCTTGAAAACCACGAAGCTGAAATCACCGAAGCGAAAAATGACGTCATCCAAGTACTCAGCAGAGTAACTTTCATACAATTGTCAGACAGAGACCAGCTCCCGAAAATCCATATGACAAATCCCAACAAGCACATCGTGAAAATATACAATGCTGCCCTGGAAACACTGTTAACAGATAAACAACCGGGAAACATAACAGAAGTTAACAACGTCATATACGCAACAGCTCTAGCAGCCACTCGGAAGCTTGGTGTCAAGACAATAAATAAAATTAACAGACACAGAGAACCAGCTTGGAAAACCAAACTGATACGAGAAATAAAACAAATAAGATGTGAGCTGTCTATATTAGATGAGCTCACCAGAAACCCTAATATTTCCACACGTAAATCCAAAAAGATCAAAAGGAAATATAGCATTAAATCCCTAATTGATATTCCATCGATCAAAGAAATGCTGAAACAGAAACTTCAGCTAAAAGCACAAAGAACAAGACGATACGAGAAACGTTGTAGATTCTATCGCCAAAATAAAATATTCCGAACAGATCTTAAGAAATTTTACAGGGAAATTGGAAAAACGTCTATACATGTCGAAACGCCACCATCGATTGATAATGTACAGACATTTTGGGAAAATATTTGGAGCAACCCAAAGGAATGTAACCCAAATGCAGAATGGATACGGCGTGAAGAAGAACGACTGCGGGATACACCTCTGCAAGAATGGGTAAATATATCCACAGATGATGTTAGGCAAGCACTAACGAAATCCCAAAAATGGAAATCCCCAGGAAATGACAAGTTGCCCAATTTCTGGCTGTATCATCTCTCATCTACCCATGGCATACTTGCAAAAACATTATCAACGCTTGTAAATAATCCCAATAAAATCCCGGAATGGGTTACTGAAGGTATTACATACCTCATACCAAAAACAACTGAAACAGACGACCCGAAAAATTATAGACCGATAACATGTCTTTCCACAACGTATAAGTTGATCACGTCTGTACTGAAGAACCGTACTTACTCCTTCTTCGAAACAAACAGCATTCTCCCGCTGGAACAGAAGGGATGCAGTAGAGGTTCATATGGCTGCAAAGATCAACTTCTGATAAATAAAATGATCCTGGAAAATTGCAGGAGACGACGCAGAAATCTCAGTGCAGCGTGGATTGATTATCGTAAAGCGTTTGATAGTGTTCCACATTCTTGGATCCTTAAGGCTTTGGAAATGTACAAAGTCTCCCCTGTGGTATTAAACTTTCTTAAGCACAGCATGGGGATGTGGAACACAAAACTATACCTTAGACACACCGGGGGCACTGCCATATCCAACCGTCTGAATATCCGACGTGGAATATTTCAAGGAGACTCTCTGTCACCCCTTCTGTTTTGTTTATCCTTAACCCCTCTTACACATGAACTGAACAACAGTAGCTATGGTTACAAAATAAATAAGAAAATTTTCAATCACCTACTATACATGGATGATCTCAAACTCTTTGCCAAAGACGACAATGAGTTGAAAGGCCTCCTCAATATTGTAAATTACTTTAGTGACGACATAGGTATGGACTTCGGATTAGATAAATGTGCAAAAGTAACATTCAAGAAAGGTAGAATTACAGAAACACCCTCAATAGATTTAGATTTTGTCACAAAGATTAGGGAATTGGAGCATGAAGAAGCTTATAAGTACCTAGGAATTAGCGAAGGAGATGGCATACAACACCCCCAAATGAAAGAAAAAATAAGAAAAGAGTACTACAGGCGTGTACGTCTGATACTAAATACTGAACTAAACTCAAAAAATAGAATATCAGCTATAAACTCATTGGCTGTCCCAATGGTGCATTACAGCTTTAATGTCCTTAACTGGACCATAGCTGAAATTAAGCGAATGGACGCCAAAACGAGGAAGCGTCTCACTTGCTATCGCATGCATCATCCCAAAGCTGATGTTGATCGTCTGTATGTGCCCAGATCCGAAGGAGGCAGAGGATTAGTTCAACTAGAACTGTCCTACAAAACTACAACAATTGGCCTCCAAAAATACTTGGAAACTACAGAAGACTGGATGATGGTATGCGTCAAGGAACATGAAAGTAGTAAGCGTCTTTACTCCGTAATGAAAGAAGCCAACAAATTCAAACTGGAGCTTCAAATGGGCGTAGAAATGCAACTACAGCACAATACACCGGCTGAAACTGCAAAATACTTGAAAAAGACAGCAAAGACGAATGCAACCGACCAGATACAGAAGCGATGGCAAGATAAACCGCTTCATGGCCAATACTCTGCCCGTATCAAACAAGCTGATGTAGACAAAACCCGTACCCATCAGTGGCTACGCAGTGCAGGGTTGAAAGCGGAAACTGAAGCTTTTATCCTTGCTGCGCAGGACCAATGCTTGCTAACTAGGAATTATCAAGCACATATACTAAAATATTGTGTCAGCCCAAAATGCAGATTCTGTGATAAATATCCAGAAACGATTGATCATCTTGTATCAGGTTGCACGATGTTGGCACCCACTGAATATAAAACCCGACATGACAGAGTGGGCCAATATCTGCACTGGAAAATCTGCAACTTCTACGGGAAGGAAACTGAAAGAAACTGGTACCAACACCACCCAGACCCAGTTACGGAGATAGAACCTATTACAATTCTATGGGACTACACAATTCACACTGACAGAACAATCAAGGCCAACCGCCCAGATATTGTTATTAAAGACCACAAACAAAAACGGTGCCTCCTTATTGATATGGCAGTCCCTGCTGACTGCAATGTATCTTTGAAGATATTCAAAAAGCTGACAAAATACAAGGACCTTGAAATAGAGGTCTCGAAAATGTGGCATATGGGAACATCAACAATCCCTGTTGTAGTTGGAGCACTAGGATTGGTTGGAAAAGATTGCAGTAGACTAATTGAAGGGATTCCTGGAAGCCCATGCCTCAAGGAGATACAAAAAATTGTTCTGACAAGTACAGCCCACACTTTACGAAGGGCTCTATCTATGTAATTATTTTATTTTATTTTATTTATTTATTTTTTTTTGTCAGTGAAAAGTGTCATGATGCCATTTCTAACCTTAGGTCCCTGGGTGGGACCTGGAAAGAAATGTGTAAACGCCAGAAAGCAAAGAAAATAAAAATGATAATAATAATAATAATAATATGTAGCAATGTTTTTTGTTTCAGACATGACAATGGCAGATATTGTGATTCTGGCAATTTTGAAGTATTTCTCTTTAAATTGGGTCTCAAAGGCGATGAAATTGGACGTAAAATTTAAGAAGTAGGAAGAAATCAAACAGTATCTGATCGTACTGTTCAAAAGCAGTTTTTAAGGGCGGTGGCATGACTGGACGACCATCAGTATACTGCTAGAGGAGAACACGACCGCCAATACCAGAAAACTTACAAAATAACTAAACTTATTAAAAGATACAATATATAGAACATTAAATAAAATTTCAGAAATTAGCTTTGGAGCAAAGGTCTAAACATTTCAGAACTAGGATTATTGAAAGATACTATATGCACATAATTACATAAGATTATAAATCATACAGAAGATTTTGAAGTAAAAGAAAGCAGTTTCTTTTAATGCAACCTCATGCGCATTAACTTCTCTTCACACTCTTTTTTTTTCTTAGAAAGACGGCTCTTTCAATATTCCAATATTGATCTATTTAAGCATACAGATCATATTTATTAGGGAGAAGAGCGTTGTCAAAATCATTCAAATTATTTACAAATTCTAGGTGTTTACAAAAGTTGAAGAACAAACAAGTCAATCGAACAAATATTCACTAATCTGGCATGAAACGAAAAATGTGATGTTCGAAATTTAAATAATTGTTTCAAAGCTTTGCCTGACAGATGTCATAGATGATAATAAAGAAGTAATTTTATTTTTGTAGTTTTAAAATGGAAAACTTCTAATCTATTAGTCATATAAGTGTAATAAAAATATTTCGTTTTTTAAATCATAGGTTGTATGTAGATAATTTTATTTAAAAAACAAACACCAAAAAAAAAAAATAAAAAAATAGGAAAAACGAAAACAGCTACAACAGTTTTATTTTATGTTATTAGAAAAATTCTTCATTAAATATCTCCTGTGATTAATCTCTATAGCTTGTTTATTAGTGAACATTTACAGTTTATTTAAAAATTAAAATGACTCATGATTATATTTCGACAGAAAATCTTCCCAATTTCATAATCTACTCTCTTACTCTGTCAAGGCTTCTATCTTGTTTCTGTCATGGCTTCTCTTTTTCTCTGTCAAGGCTTCTATCGTTTTTCTGTCATGGCTTCTCTCTTTCTCTGCAATGGCTTCTATCGATTTTCTGTCATGGCTTCTCTTTTTCTCTGTCAAGGCTTCTATCGTTTTTCTGTCATGGCTTCTCTCTTTCTCTGCAATGGCTTCTATCGATTTTCTGTCATGGCTTCTCTCTTTCTCTGTCAAGGCTTCTATCTTGTTTTTGTCATGGCTTCTCTTTTTCTCCGTCAAGGTTTCTATCGTTTTCTGTCATGGCTTCTCTCTTTCTCTGTCAAGGCTTCTATCGTTTTTCTGTCATGGCTTCTCTCTTTCTCTGTCAAGGCTTCTATCGTTTTTCTGTCATAGCTTCTCTGTTTCTCTGTCAAGGCTACTATCGTTTTTCTGTCATGGCTTCTATCTTTCTCTGTCAAGGGTACTATCGTTTTTCTGCCATGGCTTCTCTCTTTCTCTGTCAAGGCTACTAACGTTTATCTGTCATGGCTTCTCTCTTTCTCTGTCAAGGCTACTATCGTTTTTCTGTCATGGCTTCTCTCTTTCTCTGTCAAGGCTACTATCGTTTTTCTGTCATGGCTTCTCTCTTTCTCTGTCAAGGCTACTAACGTTTTTCTGTCATGGTTTCTCTCATTCTCTGTCAAGGCTACTAACGTTTTTCTGTCATGGTTTCTCTCATTCTCTGTCAAGGTTAGTATCTTGTTTCTGTCATGGCCCCACTCTTTCTCTGTCAAGACTACTGTCGTTTTTCAGTCACGGTTTCTCTCTTTCTCTGTCAAGGCTACTACCGTTTTTCTGTCATGGCTTCTCTATTTCTCAGTAAAGGCTTCTATCGTTTTTCTGTCATGGCTTCTCTCTTTCTCTGTCAAGGCTTCTATCGTTTTCCGTCATGGCTTCTCTCTTTCTCTGTCAAGGATTCTATTGTTTTTCTAACATAGCTCCTCTCTTTACTCTGTCAAGGCTTCTATCGTTTTTCTGTCATGGCTTCTCTCTTTCTCTGTCAAGGCTACTAACGTTTTTCTGTCATGGTTTCTCTCTTTCTCTGTCAAGGCTTCTATCGTTTTTCTGTCATGGCTTCTCTCTTTCTCTGTCAAGGCTACTATCGTTTTTCTGTCATGGCTCCACTCTTTCTCTGTCAAGACTACTGTCGTTTTTCTGTCATGATTTCTGTCTTTCTCTGCCAAGGCGTCTATCGTTTTTCTGTCATGTCTTCTCTATTTCTCTGTCAAGGCTACTATCGTTCTTCTGTCATGGTTTCTGTCTTTCTCTGTCAAGGCTTCTATCGTTTTTCTGTCTTGGCTTCTCTCTTTCTCTGTCAAGGCTACTATCGTTTTTCGGTCATGGCTTCTCTCTTTCTCTGTCAAGGCTTCTATCTTGTCTCTGTCATGGCTTCTCTCTTTCTCTGTCAAGGCTTCTATCGTTTTTCTGTCATGGCTTCTCTCTTTCTCTGTCAAGGCTTCTATCGTTTTTCTGTCATGGCTTCTCTTTTTCTCTGTCAAGGCTACTATCGTTTTTCTATCATGGCATCTCTCTTTCTCTGTCAAGGCTACTAACGTTTTTCTGTCATGGTTTCTCTCATTCTCTGTCAAGGCTTCTATCGTTTTTCTGTCATGGGTTCTCTCTTTCTCTGTCATGGCTTCTATCGTTTTTCTGTCTTGGCTTCTCTCTTTCTCTGTCAAGGCTTCTATCGTTTTTCTGTCATGGCTTCTCTCTTTCACTGCCAAGGCTTCTATCGCTTTTCTGTAATGATTTCTCTCTTTCTCTGTCAAGACTACTATCGTTTTTCTGTCATGTTTTCTCTCTTTCTCTGTCAAGGCTTCTATCGTTTTTCTGTCATGGCTTCTCTGTTTCTCTGTCAAGGCTACTATCGTTTTTCTGTCATGGCATCTCTCTTTCTCTGTCAATGCTACTATCGTTTTTCTGTCATGGCTTCTCTCTTTCTCTGTCAAGGCTTCTATCGTTTTTCTCTCATGGTTTCTCTCTTTCTCTGTCAAGGCTTCTATCGTTTTCCGTCATGGCTTCTCTCTTTCTCTGTCAAGGCTTCTATTGTTTTTCTAACATAGCTTCTCTCTTTCTCTGTCAAGGCTTCTATCGTTTTTCTGTCATGGCTTCTTTCTTTCACTGCCAAGGCTTCTATCGATTTTCTGTCTAGGCGTGTGTCGTTTTTCTGTCATGGTGACTCTCTTTACTTTGACAAGTATTCTGTCGTTTTTTTCTGTCGTAGTTTCTCTCTTTCTCTGCCAAGGTTTCTATCGTTTTTCTGTCAAGGCGTCTCTCATTTTTCTGGCATGCTTTATCTCTTTTCTCTGACAAGGATTTCTTTTTTCTACTATCGTTTTTCTGTCATGGCTTCTCTCTTTCTCTGTCAAGGCTTCTATCTTGTTTCTGTCATGGCTTCTCTCTTTCTCTGTCAAGGCTACTATCGTTTTTCTGTCATGATTTCTCTCTTTCTCTGTCAAGGCTTCTATCGTTTTTCTGTCATGGCTTCTTTCTTTCTCTGTCAATGCTACTATCGTTTTTCTGTCATGGCTTCTCTCTTTCTCTGTCAAGGCTACTATCGTTTTTCTCTCATGGTTTCTCTCTTTCTCTGTCAAGGCTTCTATCGTTTTCCGTCATGGCTTCTCTCTTTCTCTGTCAAGGCTTCTATTGTTTTTCTAACATAGCTACTCTCTTTCTCTGTCAAGGCTTCTATCGTTTTTCTGTCATGGCTTCTTTCTTTCACTGCCAAGGCTTCTATCGCTTTTCTATAATGATTTCTCTCTTTCTCTGTCAAGACTACTATCGTTTTTCTGTCATGTTTTCTCTCTTTCTCTGTCAAGGCTTCTATCGTTTTTCTGTCATGGCTTCTCTCTTTCTCTGTCAAGGCTACTATCGTTTTTCTGTCATGGCATCTCTCTTTCTCTGTCAATGCTACTATCGTTTTTCTGTCATGGCTTCTCTCTTTCTCTGTCAAGGCTACTATCGTTTTTCTCTCATGGTTTCTCTCTTTCTCTGTCAAGGCTTCTATCGTTTTCCGTCATGGCTTCTCTCTTTCTCTGTCAAGGCTTCTATTGTTTTTCTAACATAGCTTCTCTCTTTCTCTGTCAAGGCTTCTATCGTTTTTCTGTCATGGCTTCTTTCTTTCACTGCCAAGGCTCCTATCGATTTTCTGTCTAGGCGTGTGTCGTTTTTCTGTCATGGTGACTCTCTTTTCTTTGACAAGTATTCTGTCGTTTTTTTCTGTCGCAGTTTCTCTCTTTCTCTGCCAAGGTTTCTATCGTTTTTCTGTCAAGGCGTCTCTTATTTTTCTGGCATGCTTTATCTCTTTTCTCTGACAAGGATTTCTTTTTTCTACTATCGTTTTTCTGTCATGGTTTCTCTCTTTCTCTGTCAAGGATACTATCGTTTTTCTGTCATGACTTCTCTCTTTCTCTGTCAAGGCTTCTATCTTGTTTCTGTCATGACTTCTCTCTTTCTCTGTCAAGGCTACTATCGTTTTTCTCTCATGATTTCTCTCTTTCTCTGTCAAGGCTTCTATCGTTTTTCTGTCATGGCTTCTTTCTTTCTCTGTCAATGCTACTATCGTTTTTCTGTCATGGCTTCTCTCTTTCTCTGTCAAGGCTACTATCGTTTTTCTCTCATGGTTTCTCTCTTTCTCTGTCAAGGCTTCTATCGTTTTCCGTCATGGCTTCTCTCTTTCTCTGTCAAGGCTTCTATTGTTTTTCTAACATAGCTACTCTCTTTCTCTGTCAAGGCTTCTATCGTTTTTCTGTCATGGCTTCTTTCTTTCACCGCCAAGGCTTCTATCGATTTTCTGTCTAGGCGTGTGTCGTTTTTCTGTCATGGTGACTCTCTTTTCTTTGACAAGTATTCTGTCGTTTTTTTCTGTCGTAGTTTCTCTCTTTCTCTGCCAAGGCTTCTATCGTTTTTCTGTCAAGGCGTCTCTCATTTTTCTGCTTTTTTCTCTGACAAGGATTTCTTTTTTCTTTCATGACTTCTTTATTTTCTCTGACATGGCTTCTATCATTTTTCTGCCAAGGTGTCTTTCGTTTTTCTGTCATGGCTTCTATCTTTCTCTGCCATGGCTTCTATCATTTTTTCTGCCAAGGTGTCTTTCGTTTTTCTGTCATGGGTTCTATTTTTTTCTGGCATGGCTTCTGTCATTTTTCTGCCAAGGTGTCTTTCGTTTTTCTGTCATGGCTTCTATCTTTCCCTTCTATGGCTTCTATCATTTTTCTGCCAAAGTATCTTTCTCTTTTCTCTCATGGCTTCTATCTTTCTCTGCCATGGCTTCTATCATTTTTCTTCCAAAGTCTCTGTTGTTTTTCTGCCATGGCTTCTATCTTTCTCTGCCATGGCTTCTATCATTTTTCTGCCAAGGTGTCTTTCGTTTTTCTGTCATGGCTTCTATCTTTCTCTGCCATGGCTTCTATCATTTTTCTGCCAAAGTATCTTTCTTTTTTCTCTCATGGCTTCTATCTTTCTCTGCCATGGCTTCTATCATTTTCTGCCATGGCTTCTATCATTTTCTGCCAAGGCGTCTTTTGTTTTTCGGTCATGGTTTCTCTCTTTCTCTTCCAAGGCTTCTATCGGTTTTCTGTCATGGCGTCTTTCGTTTATCTCTCATGGTTTCTTTCTTTTCTCTGTAACGACTTCTCTCGTTTTTCTGCAAAGACTTCTTTCTCTTCTTTGTCTAAGTTTCTCTCGTTTTTCTGTCACAGATTCACGGCTTCTCTCTTTTCTATGCAAAGATTTCTTTTGTTTTTCTCTCGCGAATTCTCTCTTTTCTCTGCCAAAGCTCCTCTCGTTTTTTCTCTAATGGCTTCTCTTTTTTCTCTCACAAGGTTTCTCGTGACTTTAGATCATGGCTTCTCTCTTTTCTCTGTAAAGGCTTTTCCTCGTTTTCTCTGTTATTGCGTCTGTCTTTTCTCTGTCGCTGGCGTCTTTCGTTTTCCTGTCATGGTTTCTCTCTTTCTCTTCCAAGGCTTCTATCGTTTTTCTCTCATGGCGTCTTTCGTTTATCTCTCATGGTTTCTTTCTTTTCGCTGTAACGACTTCTCTCGTTTTTCTGCAAAGGCTTCTTTCTGTTCTTTGTCTAAGTTTCTCTCGTTTTTCTGTCACAGATTCACGGCATCTCTCTTTTCTCTGCAAAGGTTTCTTTTGTTTTTCTCTCGCGAATTCTCTCTTTTCTCTGCCAAAGCTCCTCTCGTTTTTTCTCTAATGGCTTCTCTCTTTTCTCTCTCACAAGGTTTCTCGTGTCTTTAGATCATGGCTTCTCTCTTTTCTCTGTTATTGCGTCTCTCTTTTCTCTGTCGCTGGCTTCTCTCGTTTTTCTGTAACGGCTTCTCTTTTTTCACTGCCATGACTTACCTCTTTTCTTTGTCATCGCTTATTTTCTTTGTAATGGCTATTATTATTATTATTATTATTATTATTATTATTATTATTATTATTATTATTATTATTATTATTATTATTATTATTATTATTATTATTATTATTATTATTATTATTATTATTATTATTATTATTATTATTATTATTATTATTATTATTATTATTATTATTATTATTATTATTATTATTATTATTATTATTATTATTATTATTATTATTATTATTATTATTATTATTATTATTATTATTATTATTATTATTATTATTATTATTATTATTATTATTATTATTATTATTATTATTATTATTATTATTATTATTATTATTATTATTATTATTATTATTATTATTATTATTATTATTATTATTATTATTATTATTATTATTATTATTATTATTATTATTATTATTATTATTATTATTATTATTATTATTATTATTATTATTATTATTATTATTATTATTATTATTATTATTATTATTATTATTATTATTATTATTATTATTATTATTATTATTATTATTATTATTATTATTATTATTATTATTATTATTATTATTATTATTATTATTATTATTATTATTATTATTATTATTATTATTATTATTATTATTATTATTATTATTATTATTATTATTATTATTATTATTATTATTATTATTATTATTATTATTATTATTATTATTATTATTATTATTATTATTATTATTATTATTATTATTATTATTATTATTATTATTATTATTATTATTATTATTATTATTATTATTATTATTATTATTCTTCTTCTTCTTCTTCTTCTTCTTCTTCTTCTTCTTCTTCTTCTTCTTCTTCTTCTTCTTCTTCTTCTTCCCGTCTTTTTCTTTTTTATTAGAATCTTTCATTCTTTCAATTCTCGATTTACTGTCTATTCAATTCTTTTATTTTCTTTTTAGACCCCCCCCCTCTCGCATGTAATTTCCCCTTTTTACTTAAAAGGGTTTCATTTTTCTTCTCTCCGTCCCTTGTCATTTAATTTCATTCACATAAGCATACCCTCTTCTTTATTTACTATTAAACGATTTCAATCGTTTTCTTTTTCACACATTTCTCTTCTAATTCGGATTTAGCCTCCCTCCCTTTTTCTGCACTACCTTGCATATCTTCCTCTTTTTCCATATTCCGTCCACTCTCTCTTTCACGATTCTTTTCAAATTTCATTCTCCTGCCGATTTCTTTCTTTCTTTCTTTCTTTCTTTCTTTCTTTCTTTCTTTCTTAAAAAAAAAACTAAAACAAAACAAAAATAATATTCCTTTTTTCTCTTTCACATCAAAACTACGACTCAGTAAAATAATACATAAATAACTTAAAAAATGTTATTCTGGTGTTACTAGGACTACGGACGCCATTTTGTCCATTGCTTACGTCATTGCCTGCGTGAAGCCGAAGCAGCAGCAGCAGTAGTTGTAGCTTTCGCAGTAGAAGACAAATACGAAGATGCCACTAGCGAATGGATATCCCCATGGATACACAGATGTACTTGTTCGGATTACGCTAGATGTTCACATTGTGCAGGGGCAGATAACCTTGTAGTGATACAGGCTTGAGAATTAATAAAATAAAAATGAAAACTTTCCTTTTGGGAGATAGAGTGTGTACATTCGTGTGAAAGTGAGAATCTCTGTGTCTGTGATTCTCTTGTATCTTCCTCCACCCCCTGTGAGATAAATGTCCACCGCCAACAATTTGAAAAAAGACCGCACTGTAAGTTCAAGTGTAAAAATAAATAATTTTTAATTTATGAAACTACCGAGCCATTGTTTTTCAACTATTTTTTTCTTCGAAAGCGTATTTAATATTTTAAACAGAATGGATGCAGATTCCACACTCACACCACACGGTCTCATGCACCAGCAAAAAAAAATATATATCCGCAAACACAGGTACAAGCTTACGTATGTACATACGAATACGCAACGAAAACAACATACAATGTTCACATAAGCCTACATACGTATATTCATGCACACATGATAGGGAAGTGTATGCATATATATATATATATATATATATATATATATATATATATATATATATGTGTGTGTGTGTGTGCGTGTGTGTGTGTACTTGTGTGTAAAAATGGACGCTGAGGTCAACAACGAGTAGCGACAGTCTGTTTAATCCTTGACCGTAATCTTCAGGCTATATATATATATATGTATATATATATATATATATATATATATATATATATATATATATATATATATATATATATGTATGTGTGTGTGTGTACTTGTGTGTAAAAATGGACGCTGAGGTCAACAACGAGTGGCGACAGTCTGTTTAATCCTTGACCGTAATCATCAGGCTATATATATATATATATCGTGTGTAACAGAAAAATTGTATAACACCATAGCTGTTCATCCCACAAAATGTTTAATATATAAAAAGCACCAAACTAATTGAGTTTCTTTTTCCCAGGTTTTTAGATAAGACGTTTAACCATCTTGACACCATTTATCGTAAGAATCACTGAAAAACCTTCCGAGTTATTCAGCTAGAAAGAAAACAGATTAAAATTCGTTTTATGTCAGTCTCACTCTTCTCCAATGTGCAATGGTGAGAGGAAAAAGATCATTCTGGCCCTCCGTAATGGTAACAACATTTATACTCTGGCTTCTATCTTCAAATTCATTGAAGCACCATCCAGAGAACGATGGATAAGTTGAAAAAAGAGGTAGAGAGGAAAAGTGGATCAGGAGGTCACAACAGAAAGAGGGATCATTGTTTTAACTTAGGGCTAAAAAGATCAATTAGAAAAGATCCAACTCAATTTATAAGACTTTTGGCACGTAAGAGAGAAGTTTCCGTTATAACAGTTCAAAGAGCAGTGAAAAAAGACTTGAAAATGATATCGTACGTGAGGCAACATGTTACTCTAGGACCGAAAGTTAGAAGGTTAGAGAGGGCGATTATCACCTTGAATAAGTTGGAAAATGATCTTGGATTAATAAATATATATTTGAACTTTATTTCAATCCTTCATGAGCTTCCGATCCTTAGCTATGATTAATTAATGATGAACATCTCATTTTCATTTATGGTCAGTTTAATCACCATTCTTCTGTTAAGCCTGGATAATAAACTCTTATTGCTCAAAGTAGAGTCCAATAGTGTTATAAAAACATCAGAAAATTCCAGTCAGGGTGAAAGATTAATGTAACAATTGCACAATTTTGCTGTTACACGATATGGACAATTTTGCTTTTACACTCGGTATATATATATATATATATATATATATATATATATATATATATATATATATATTTGAAGAAATATAGTCTTAAGGTGTGCTATATTTATGGGATAAAGTGCTCAATATCAGAGATAGAGCGTGTGTAAATATAAAAGTAAACAGAGAAGTCTACACTTAGAGGCGACAGGCTGTTTCATGTTAGATGCAATCGTCAGTCTGGATGAGAATCTGCTGGAATGATAGTCTAAGCAATTTTTCACAGATATCTTATACATTTGCCAGACATTCACACATGCATATTAATGGCCGGCTGTTCTCGTTTGCCGAGCATACCCCCCTACTAGAACTGCTACCCGCTCGTGTACATTTGCCCAACGGTCGTTTATACTGCAACTAAGCTGAGCGGAACTAACTTACTTTTTCTGGGAGAGGTCAGCAATTTGAACAACGCAGCACAATCAAACGCTTGGCTATGAAGACTTCGGGCTAGCACAACCATCCACAGTTTTGAAATAGTTCTGTCTTTCCAGTTTCCTCACACAAGGCAATCCCTGGTATGGGTTTTAGGCTCTTTCCAAATGTGTCGCACTCTGAAATCGCATCTGCAGACCGATAACATCAAACGTTCTAAACATTCGGCCACATACGCATATATATATATATATATATATATATATATATATATATATATATATATATAAATATATATAAATTAACTGATTTAAAATGTTTTTTCGCTACACAGTAATAGCCATGTTTCAAAAATGGAAGCTAAAAGCTTCGAATTTAATTTTGTAATTAAATTAAAAACATTAGTTCCATTTCATCCTTAACCATATTTTTAATCAGTTAATTTATAATATTAATGCTATGTAAATTTTCATTGAGCACTATTTTGTAAAAAAAAAAAAAAAATATTAGTAAGAACACCGATTATATAACTTACTGTCCTTTCTATATATATATATATCATTCGCAGACAGTACTGTTTCGCAGCTCCTCAGTGCAAGTAGACATCCGAATGCTTCAAGCCAGGACTGAAACCCGGCCAATTTGGTGTCAGTCAGAGTTTCTACCGCTGAGATATAATCATTTAGCAGAGAGAAGCAGCTAATTCTAGCGTATTGTTTTTACAAATGTAAACAACAGTCAATTAGTGAAAGTGCTCCAATTCATTTTACTGAAGAGCTATGTGAGTGTGTGTGCGTTCTAGCCCTCTGAAGGCCACAAGAGCGTGAAACATGAGTAGCGAATCGCCCTTTGTTAAGTGCTGACGTTTTGAAGCGTAATTTGCTCTGCCTGACAAGTCTGGACGTTGAACACGTTACTTTATTGCGTGGGTTTGTCTTTTGGTCTTTCTTTTTTCTTTCCTTGTTCGAGAATTTTTCTTGACTAAGGTGTTAGGTCGTCTGGCAAGGTTTCTGTTGGTCACATCAACAGCATTGTTACATATATATATATATATATATATATATATATATATATATATATATATATATATATATATATATTGTTTCAAATTTGCTACATTTTAGAGAAATAATGCTCCGTGTCGATGGAGTGCTTATATAGATACTGTAAAAATATGAATCATGTCTCAATATGATCTTGGTCTTAAGATCACCATGAAGCATAAAACTGACAATCGTCATACCGTGTTAAGGTTTTGTTGGCTATCTATCTTATTCTGTTCATTATCTATCTATCTATCTATCTATCTATCTATCTATCTATCTATCTTATTTTGTTATCTATCTATCTATCTATCTATCTTATTTTGTTATCTATCTATCTATCTATCTATCTATCTATCTATCTATCTATCTATCTATCTATCTATCTATGTGTGTATTTGTGTGTGCGTGTGTGTTTAAATGGTTTGAGAAGCTAGTATATATTCTCGCCATAGTCGCTGGTTAATATTTTTCTCATTTTCCATCCTTGGTAATCTTCACTTAAGGATTGGTATATGGGGAATATTTACAAGAAGTACATATATTTACTGTCCATTCTCTCTATTACAAATTACTTATCGAGACAACTACAGGAGACAGCTGCTGCATTCTTTATAATTTGTGCCAGATTTCCAATGCGTAAGTGGAAGTATCGGGCGCGCGCGTGCACACACACACACACACACACACACACACACACACACACACACACACACACACACGTGTATACAGTAAAGAATAAAAAAGAAAACAATTATACTTTATTTATCCACCTTCCGCCAAAGAATTCCTTTCAGTTAAGGGAAACGCGTCGTTTTCATTTTTCTTTGACATCACAATGGACATTGTGGAACAGTTATCCATGAAAACATTACAACATTATTTTAACGTAAATAATTAAAAACGGGGCAAGTTTGAACCAAAATGTTTCTATAATATCAACTTAATATCTATATGTGTGTCTATCTCTCTCTCTATATATATATATCTGTCTGCCTATTTCTCCCTCCTTCTTCCCCACCCCCCTCTCTATCTTCTTCACTCAATCACACAATCTATCTATCTATCTATCTATCTATCTATCTATCTATCTATCTATCTATCTATCTATCTATCTATCTATCTCCCCCTCACTCACACTAGCTAGCTAGCTGGGCGCGTGGCCGAGGAGTTAGAACGTTCGACCATGAGACCCGGGTTCGAATCACGATTGATTTATCAGACTTTCTGATGTTATCGGCCTGGAGGAGGTGATCCCAGTGTGCGGTACCTTTGGAAAGTGCCTGAAAAACATACCACGGGTTGACCAAAGCCGTGTGATTGAAAATTAGGTAGACGGCACACTTGGGGACTGTTGATAGCTAGTACGAAGTCACAAGTCATATGGCGTTTTTCAGATTGTTGATCATTCTAGATAATACGTTCTCGCCCAGAAACTGTAACTAAGGTCTACTCAGCATGGTTGCAGTATAAACCACAGGTTAGTTCTGTGGGAATCAACTGAAGAATTCATTTTAGCGATGTTGAAGTCCTTGAGCGAAGTCAGTGTGACAGCTTTGAAGCAACACGTCTGAAATATAAGTAGCGTTGGAGTACACATGTTGCTCGCATGAGCGACAACAGAATTCCAAAGCAACTTTTGAAAAACTGGTAATTGCTGACGCGTTTCGTCCAATGTGGACTTTATCAAAGCAATTGCTTTGATAAAGTCCACATTGGACGAAACGCGTCAGCAATTACCAGTTTTCCTATTGTCATTTTTATTCATAAACGTAAGTGAATGTAATGGATTCGACTGGAATTCGAACTGGGCTCTGCGATTCCGCTATCCATTACTCCACCCTGCCTCCTTTATATATATATATATATATATATATATATATATATATATATATATATATATGCGTGTGTGTATGTATATATATGTGTGTGCGTCTGTGTGTGTGTGTATATATTATACAAACACAAAAATATAAAGTATCAGCTGAAAGCTTAAAACTGTAAATAAATTGAGGGTTCAATGCCAAAGACGGCAGAGTATTCTAATAATATTATCAATATGATAATATAAAAATTCCGCTACTCAAAGTATCATGTAACTTTGTGTAGAGGACTTTGATTACCACTGCTTCTTCAAGGAACTTGGTGTAGCCCTCCATGTTGAATATGATAACATGTGTTGAAAATGAATGGAGGCATGACGACACCATCACCAGTGATCACTCCAAACACCATAGTGTTGACTGGATATATCATTCAACTCTTTCCGAATCCTCTGCATTGTTCTCAGATTGACAACCAATCACTCTGAAATGCGTCTACCGGAGCTTCCGGTGCGAATATCAAGCAGTACAGAACGCCGTTTCCAAATTTCTAGCGGAGAGAATTGCTGATCTTACCATACGGTGCAGTCGACAAATCAAAAACAAACAATGGGCATGCGCGAAATTAAAAATATAAAATGGCGACAATTTTCCCATAATACCCACATATATATATACATCCAAACAGATCTAGAAACAATCAGTATAAAATAAATAGACACAACATGTCTATATTATTCAATGAAACATGTCTGAATGAAGATATGCTGGCTATATATATATATATATATATATATATATCTTAAGGGAAAGAACAGATGGAGTTAGATTCCTAAGTTCTTAGCATTTATATATATATCTATATATATATATATATATGTGTGTGTGTGTATGAAAAAGTCGGGCCATATAATTAATCGAAAAGCGTTGGTTTAAGTAAATTGAAAAGAAAAGAAATTATATTGAAAAAAAAAAAAAAAAACTACCTGTATAAGATACATGCTGTTTTTTTTTTTTTTTTTTTAAACTACGGACTTATCGAGTGTATTAAAAATACTTTTACAAAATTTGGAGGTACCTTGACGATAAGCAGTAGCAAAGGTTAGATGACTCAGCTGCCTTCTGTCTTGAAATGCAATCTGTTACAGCCGTGTATCCTCGCGTTCATTACCATTAGCGCGGTCGTATGTAAAAATCATATCTGCCTGCTCGCGATATTAATACCCTGCCATTGTTAAACGGAACATTTCTCAGTTAACTCACTGCTTCTTTTATGCGCAGTGTCTCTTTATAACATAGGCGATCATGGCTCTCCATTTCCTCGTGTAACTCTCAATAAGCTTTGAGTTTTTGTTATTTTTTTCAGACCCTGCTCTGCTATCCACTTGCTTCACACGTTAAACGCTGAATACAGACTAGCCACAAAAGTACACGAATGTCAAAAGTAACCTAGTCTACAAAACAGCGCCAACTACCGTAAACTTGCTTTAAAATTAATAACTCAAAAATGACGGATTTGCGGATATATGTTTATATGGACTTTTGTCCTTGATTTGCTGTAGAGAACTCTCCACCAAAATTTGTAAAACTATTTTTGATACAACCTGTATGTGTGTGTGTGTGTATGCTTGTGTACCCTATGAATACATGTATATACAATAGTTCCCCCGATTGTTGCTGATTAATAGTCACATGTTAACATTAATTCAATGTTGCCAACATCGATTTTTTCATGTTTTAATTTTGTCCTTTGTTATAATAATAATAATAATGATTATTATTATTATTATTATTATTATTAATATTATTGGATTCATTTTCTCTCTTGACACCGTCGACGTTCTAGCGACGTGAGGAGAGAAGAACTTGATTGCTTCCAATGTAGATGCGATTTTGCACGCACGGTGCTAATTGATGATTAAAAACTGAATCGTAGGTTGCCACAAACATGCCCTAGGCTCGCCATTATCTTCTCCAGGAATTATGCACCAGAAATCCTGACTAATGAGATGAATGTCATGAATCTTTGTCGAACTTCTCGAAGACATTATTAGGCTCATCATACCTCGACATGGCTCTAATATCATTTTTAGTTTTATTTGCGACGCCGAGAAGGTTCAGTTCGAGCAGTGACTTTTTCAGGAAGTCAGAAGAGCGAGTATTTGCACTTTTAGGACATATTTGATTGTACAGATATTTATGGAGCTAAGGATAAAGCGAATTCGTCTTGGTAACCAGCAGATGTTAATTTCGGACATCAAGGAGTTCGATTTTTAAAACTTAAAGATTTAATCCGGTTTCAGAAAATTTCTTGATCAAAACACCGTGTAATATATTGCAGTTATTTACCAAGTCTAGAGCAAAAACACTGTTGTGGCTTCCGAGATGAAATTCGGTCTCCAATGAATGACAAACGCAGGAATGAAATATAACAAATAAATGTATTTACACAAAAATACAATTGGTAATACGGTTAGTAGATCCAGAAACGTGGTTAGTAGCAATAATAATATATATATACAGTCTGGTAAATCCAGTCTCGAAGTAGGACTTCCTTAGAGTCTACGTGCTTGTAACTGTGACTTCTACAAGCGGTTACCTAACACTATTACTCTACCCCCAACTCAATCACAGTCATTATTTATTTGTACGTTTGTACAAAATGTGGCACAAGGCCTAAAAGTGGGGTTGGGGAAGGACGGTCTTCTTCTGTCTTAATTCTAAACTTAGCTAGTCACAGACACGGACCCAAACATACCAACAATATTCCTATCACCAAAAACAACACATTAACTCCTACCTTTCTTACTGCGTCCACCATAATACCTCAAATTCTCTATGAAATCCTAACTAGTCCTCATATGTACATTTCAAAGTCTGTGGGGTGGGGTGGATAAAACAACAATTTAAAAAAACCCAATGATTAACTCAATCACAATCTCTCTACTCTGACTGACTCTTGGTATTTAACGGCAGCAGTCCAAGTACACACTGGTCGAGTCCACTTATATGAAAAAGGGGTGGACCCCATAACAAACACAGTCGTGAAAAAAGTCAGTAACAGTAAATTATGAAACTTCTACGTTGTGTCATACCGTAAACTGCGGTGTACAAGGCTACCATTGACCCAAAACTTACGCCTATCGGTAAATGAATTTAGATTATACGGTAATCTGTGTCACACAACTTACCTGTATAATGAGACACTTACCTGTATACTGAGACACTAACCATAATATGCGTTGTACAGCAAACAACATACAACAAACACAGGTAGGTACCTTATATTGTATCGGTTTAAATTAGCGAACTTTTAAAATTAGGTAGGTATACTGGCAAATACATTAAAGTCAACATCAACTCCTATAAAATATTAATACTGTAAAGTACACATCGTAACAGGTAGTTTTTTGATAGTGCTTCAATATAATCGTTATGAGTGGCTTCCCACATGTTTACAACTCCGTGGTAAAGTTTTGCATTTTATAACCGCCATATAAGTCAACCACTCGTTTTGGTAATATTTTTTAGGCTTGTGTTATGTAGTCAAAACGACCACTTGTTGCCACTGTTGACAACGTATACTACTAGTTTGATACTATGCCAACGTAGTTGAACTTTGTCATACGCCGATGAATAACACTCATATCAGATGTCTTAGAATAATACTTGTAGTAATAGTATAGTGAGAAGAGAATAGCAGTCCGAAAAGTGTAGAGGATAGAGGAGAAATAGCGAATACGTAACATAAAGGATAGACTAGAATAACGAACACATCATACGTCATGCGACTTCCTCTATATGAGCGTTTCCGCTATGGTCACGTGATCTACCTAATGAACAATGAGATCGCCTGTGTTTGTTCACTTGCGATCTACGTTCAAACACCAGTGCCAGCAGTGGCACTTTATTCCTATATAACCTGTACGCCGCAATTTACGGTAAGTCATTTCCGGTTTGGGGAACCACTTGTACTGCATCATCCCAACTACTAATCCTACATGTCAGTTAAAAATAGATTTGGAGTACACAAACATACCTTTTGCTTTTGCGCAGTAATGGCAGCGTACACAGTGGATTAAACAATGCTGTTCCCTTCTATGACAACGCGTGACCGCATACAGCAAGAATACCATAGGACAAAACTGAAACTCGGTTAGACTGGTCTAACCCACACCCCATTATTCACCTGACCTTGAATAAAGAGTTTATTTTGCCATTTTTAGATCGTTGCAAAAGCTTTGATGTAAACCAGATTCTTTAATGAAAACCAGATTCAAGAATTGGTCGGAAACTCCCCCTCCTCAAAATTTGCGGAGGTTTACCCAAAACGTATCAAGGAGCTGCATGGTAAGTGGGAACCAGTCATTGCAAATAATAATGAAAATATATTTGAATTGTAATTTATACTTTGAAGAATTACATTGATAAACAGAAACATAAATTATTTATGTCTCAACCTCCTAGATGAGTAAAAATACATCTCGTCTCTAAATATATTTCGGATATTTAAATGCAATAGCGATACCACCCCCCCCCCAAAAAAAAACAAAAGTGTTAGAGAGCTGAATGAGGTCAAATAGGTTATGCCTCTAGATAGATCGGATGTCAAAAATAAAAAAAATAAAGCTAAACATCTTTGTATCTTCTGTGTTTATTGTAGTATACTGGCTCTCTCTCTCTCTCTGTCTCTCTCTCTCCACGGACACACACACACATATTAAAACATTTTTATGTTTATATTAGGTTGGTGCAAAAATAATGACGTAATAATGTTGTTTTTTGACGTTAAAAATACGTCAAAAAACGACATTATTGCGTCATTATTTTTGCACCATCCTAATACCTTTTATTTTATACATACAAATATTTAAGTAAATGCTCTGTTTATAATAAACAGTATTAAACAACATTTACGGGCCTGAATGTCCGAGAAATTTTCACAGAAATTCGGAGGACGAATATTTTCTGTGAAAATTTCTCGGGCATTCAGACCGGTAAATGTTGTTTATTATAAACAGAACATTTACTTAAATATTTGTATCCTTAAAAAGAATGTATAAACATAAAAATGTCTTAAAATAATTGTCGAACTTTGTCCATTTCATAATATATATATATATATATATATATATATATATATATATATATATATATATATATATATATATATATATATACATATATATATATATATATATATATATATATATATATATATTGATTGGTGCAGTATATATAATATTATAGAGAAGTAATCATCCAAAGAATTAATCAGTAAAGTTAATGTAATTAATGGCGAAATCACTTCGCTAACAGATCAATAAAATATTAATTTTCTAACAACTCTCTGAATGACGCAACCGTTATCTTCAAAATTATGACATGGATTAGATATTCTGTTACAAGTTCTTTTGAAGAAATTCGCTTCTTCATCGTCAGGTATTAATAATGTTTTCATTTCAGGTAAATTTGAGGTAAATTAATTCTTTGGATGATTACTTATTTATAATATTATATATATATATATATATATATATATATATATATGTGTGTGTGTGTATGTGTGTGTGTGTCAATTTGTCTGTCTGTGTGCGTGTGTATATCCACTGCTATATCTTTATGCAAAAATTCAGATATAAATAAAATTTGTCTGTAAAAAGACAATATGTATAAAGACGAAATGAAAACTTTTTCTTTACCAACGCATTTCGTCCTCTGACGGGCTATATCAAAGTAAATGTAAGGATTTTATTTTGCAACATAGAATGGAAAAAATGAGAACAGGACTTCGAAGTGGGAAACATTAAGGGGGAAGCTTCACTGGCATCAGCCAACGTGATTATGCCAAAGGAAAATAGAAGAAAAAAAAAAAAAATGAATGGATGACAGATGAGATTTCTGGAAAGGTGACGAAAACAATGACAAGACACGGAACAGAAAAACTACACAAAGAAATGAGGAACAAATGCAGAGAGGCTAAAAGGAATGACTCAACGAAAAATATGCAGAAATTGAAAGAATGTGTATCACAGAAAATAAGAGATCTAACAGGACAAAAGACATGCATAAAATCCAAGGACGGAACGATGATATTAGAGAAAGAAAAAATACTTTAGAGATGAGACGAATATATCGAAGACCTATTCAGCGACGAAAGAGAACAACTGGTAATACGCAGAAATATCGATAGACCAGAAATATTAAAAACTGAAGTGGAAGCTGCAATGGCCAAATTGAACAGAAAGCGCCAGTCTGAATTGTAAAAATGATGCTGGCAGCCTTAGATGATTTCGGCAAAGACAAGATTACAGAAATAATAAATTATATCTACAACAGTGGCGAAGAACTAACGAGATCTATTTCCATAGCACAGCCTAAGAAACTAGATGAAAACATGTGTGAACACCATCGGACAATCAGTCTAATGAGCCATACAACAAAACTCATCATCCGAATTCTGATGAATAAAGCGCTCAGAATCAGACCGGAGATGCGTAATCTATAAAACCCACGTTCACCTTCTTTCTGCATTTGTGTTGCTCTTTCTGATAACATTCTGAGCATAAATATCGCATTCCTTGTTTCAGTGTCTTTAACGAACCCGCACCTTTCTTGTCCTAAGGTGCGTGTTCATTAAAGACACTGGAACAAGGAATGCGATATTTATGCTCTGAATGTTATCAGAAAGAGCAACACAAATGCAGAAGGACGTGAACGTGGGTTTTATAGATTACGCAAAGGCGTTCCATAAGGTACGCCACAAAGATTTGTTGAACTGCTCAGCAACATTGAAATAGTTGGAAAGGATATTAGAATGGTTAAGAACCGCTTGAATACGGATAAAAATTAGCTCAGCAGATATAGAAAATTAGAAAGGAGTGTAAGACAAGTATGCGTATTCTCAAACTTTAAAGTGAGGTAATTCTAAGATATTTAGATGACGTACCAGGATTCATTAATGGCGCCAACAGAAGATATGCAGACGATGCAGTGTTGATAACAGACACACACACACACACACACACACACACACACACACACACACACACACACACACACACAGAACTACAAAAGCTTCTACAGAAGGCATTGAAGGAAAGGGATAAGAAAAGACTAATCATAAACTGCAAGAAGTCAGAATGCATGGTCGTTAGCAAAAGGGAAGAGCCCCAAATGCAAATCACGGATCGCAAAATGAAAGAATTACAAAATTTAAATATCTGGGAACCGTTCTAACAGAATAGGCAAATTATGACACTGAGATCCGAAGATGTATTGAATAGCCAAGGATTAATATCGAAACTAATAGAATATTAAAAAAAAAAAAAAAAAAAAAAAAAAAAAAAAAAAAAACATCGTTAGAAACAAAGAAAGGAACAATAAAATGTTTTTTTTTAATATATGTCCTCCTATATGGCAGTGAACGCTGGACAATCTCCTCAAAGATGAGGAAGAGACTTGAAGCAACAGAAATGTGTCTCTATAGACGGATGCTGAAGATGACATGGACCGAACATATGAGCAACGATGAGGTTTTAGAGAAAATGGAAACACAAAACTTATACAAAACATGAAGAAGAGACAGTTTAAATTTCTAGTGCATATAATAAGGGAGGAGGGCTTGGAAAATTTGATACTGACTGGACATATTGAGGGCAAGAGGAACAGAGAAAAACAACGCATAACTTAATTGATGAGCTGAAGTAAATGGATGGCGAAAAAGGTTTTAGGAGAGATAATGAAAAGACAAATTTTATTAAGAGCTACAAAGGACAAGAAATTGTGGAAAGTCATGATCGCCTATATCACGGCAGATAAAAAAGAAGCATATATAGACAGAAGTAAAAATATTATTGACATTTTTAAATTTAAGATCGCTCAAAAATATTCTAGAAAGTAAAAGTAAAGGTAAATTATGGAAGATACGAAGTGATATAATTTAATACCGAATAAGTGAAACTGAATAAATGTTGTTATTGAATTTATTTATATATATATATATATATATATATATATATATATATATATATATATATATATGTTGTTAAATGTTGAATTGAATTTCTTTATTATATCCTTAAATGTCTATAATTGGTAACAGAAGCCATTGGTTTATACCAACGGCTTCCCATACTTCATACTTCTCCAATTCACTCTCGCGTTGTCATGTGTGACGTCATGAGATGCGGTGCGATTTTCGCTTCTAGCGTCTTATATGCACGTGTTTATCGTTGCTTAGAAATCATCTATATAAACAATGACAGACTATCATCACTGTGTTGTCCGTATATTGCTTAATATGTTGTAACTGATATCTTTGATAATGGCTTATGTAAGCCGAAAGCTTAGATTGTATTAAAAAATATGGATCACTATTGTGAATTTCTTTCTTCGTTCAACGATAATGTTATTAAACTTATCAGACGTTATGAAAAAATATTACATAAAATAGACAACACTTGTCTATATTATTTAATGAATGTGTATGAATGAAAAGATGCTGCCTAAATACACACAATATATATATATATATATATATATATATATATATATATATATATATATATATATAATAAAGAAATTCAATAACAACATTTACTCAGTTTCGTTTATATATATATATATATATATATATATATATGTGTGTGTGTGTGTGTGTGTGTGTGTTTGAGGCACCATTGACAAATCTTATTAGTCGGGAGACGAAACGGATAAATTCGGAGTTTTTTTCCGCATTTTGCATTCAGTTACCCAGATGCAAGTTTATGAATTTAAATCAGTTCATTTTTGAGTCTTATGTTTCTACATTAATTGCCTAATAGACCAAATTCAGATTTCAGTTGTCTCTGGCTTTGTTTTTATTTTTACAAAATTTAAACTTAAAACTAAACGTCCCTGTGTCTTTGACGTTTCTAGGTATAAAATTATAATGATTTTTTTTCTCGCTATGCCACCATCAAAAGTGATTTCATTTAATTACCACACATAACCTTTTCTGCCTGCCATTATCATGGCCGATGCTAAATTCCAAGAGAGCAATATTCCACGCCTTCTTTGGCACATGAAGTGAATCAATTGAATCAATTGCTAAGTCTACTGTAAGAAAAGTTGTAGTCCCGGAAAAAATGTTTCTCGTAAGACTCCACATATATCAATCTACCATTCTTCCGTGCATTGAATAATGCTGCCACATCAAGGTCTGCTACTCCTGCAGTAAATCTCGAGATTTTCAGAAAAATTCAAAGAAGTGTCTGTAATAGAATCGGTCCAGACCTGTCTCCTCCGCTTCAGTCACTTTCTCACCGACGTGACGTGGCTTCCCTTTGAATATATGAATTGTTTTATATTCATATCTAGAGACATGAGACACGTTTTTTTTTTATAGTGCCTATATAAATAAAACATTCCTATAATTCTAAATACACACATAAAATAATACATGAATTAAAAGTAAAAATAAAATCATCCTTGAAAATGACTAAAAGTATAGCCGAAAGGCCTTTGACATATAAAACATTTGAACAATTTCTACATATTTTACGTTCAGAAAAGGAGAAAATTATAAAAACACATGAAAAATGAAATAAAACTTAGCCGCAGTACCTTTTCAGTTGTTTTTAATTAAACGTGTACAAAAGAGATACTGCTACCCAAATACACAATTATATATATATATATATATATATATATATATATATATATAGCGCTCTACATAAAATAGCCTGCAAAATTTTAACTCCACTACTCGGCACTATTAGTCCATTACACATAAAAAATTCAGGCGACCTCTTAAACAGATTAAAAAAACATAGACATTAAAAACAAATATATGATTAGTTTAGATATAAATTCTCTTTATACAAATGTCCCCATAGATAAATGCTTAAATTTACTAAAAAGACACCTAACAAATGCAAAAATTAAATTACCTATATCTACACACAAAATTATATATATATATATATATATATATATATATATACATATATATATATAATTATTTATTTAAAAATATGATTCCAACTCGCTACATAAGAGGTCTCATGTTTCAAAACAAGAGCCGAAAACTTCAAAATAATATTTGAATTAACTTGAGTTAAAGTAGGCTCTGTTCCATCATCAAGCGAAATTTTTTGGGGAAATTTTTTTTTTTCGTTTGAAGATGGAACAGAGCCTACTTTAACTCAAGTTAATTCAAATATTATTTTGAAGTTTTCGGCTCTTGTTTTGAAACATGAGACCTCTTATGTAGCGAGTTGGAATCATATTTTTAAATAAATAATTATATTTATGCTCTACTTTCGTATCGAGCACTATTTTTTAAAAATAATTACAAAAATACTAAGGAACTTTGGATTATTTACTAAACCAGTTTCTTTCCCATTTTCTACAATATTTTCACACACATATATATATATATATATATATATATATATGGAGAGAGAGAGAGAGGGCGAGAGAGAGAGAGCGAGAGAGAAAATTAATGGGTTTATTTTAATCCGACATTTTTATTACTTCAAACATTATTATAGTGGACACTTCGTATTTGAAATAGACCCCCCGATTCTTATTTATTAATGCGAAGACCGATAGACGTAATACATACTGTTTAATAAATAAAAACAGGGCATCTGTTTCAAGTATACACACAGACACACACACATATATAAACATAAATTTATAAAAATGGACAATGAGGTCAACACCCAGCGGCGATAGTCTGTTTGGCTTGAACGCAATCTTAAGGCCATGTACTGAAGATTGTTTTCAAGCATTAAACAGACATTTGCCGCTCAATGTTGACCTCACTGTCCACTTTTATATTTTATAATTACATACGCTATATCCCTGATGTTGAAAATTTTAACCATAAATATACTATAACATCAAAGTATATTTTTAGCACGCACACACGCACACACGCACGCACGCACACACACACGCGCGCACACACACAAACACATATGTAGAAATATATATATATATATATATATATATATATACATATATATATATATACATACATATATATATATATATATATATATATATATATATATATATATACATATATATATATATATGCGACTACATCGATAAAACCATTATAAGTCTGAAGAAGTCCTTTTGAGGGACGAAGCAACGTTTATTTTATTTTGTTATTCCTTTATCTACTTATCTATTATATTGTCTATCCATGTTGAATATGTGAGGTCTTCTAGTCGTAACTTCAATTAATCGATATATCTAAAGTAAAGCAAAAATTAAATGCAATGTAAAAAATTCCATACCCGCCTTAAAAATTCTAGTCACGCAAAAGTGAATACACAGAAGGTATTTAGATAAAAATAGAATTATTTGTCCAGGCATGGCGTTCTTAAAGGAAACCAGCATTAAAAAAAGAAATGAATCACCTATGAACTTTTAGTGGTTGAATCTGAACTGATTCTTTCATCCGGATAAAGCAAGAAATCAATGTTTCGAATCTCGAATCAAATCCCGTGCTGAATCTCGTGTCAAATGCGGAGTCAAGAGACTTAACGACTGACGCTACTTTTTACTTAGCGAACGCTCCGACATGTATTTCTCGCGTTTTGCACTGCGTCACTTAATGGCATTGCACAAGGCATTCACCTGCAGTAGGAAGGAAAAATTAATAAAAGAATGAACGAAGGGAAAAAAAGAAAGAAAAAGAAAAAGTTCACAATATAGGGAAAAAGAAAGGTAAAAATAAGTGACAGAGACGATGTCCGAAATACATACAAAATAATTGAAAACTCGCATTCGAATAGAAAGATAGGAAAGATTTATCACGAAAATAGAACGAAATACAAAAGGAAAATGAAGAAAATTTATAAACGACAGATAAAAGCAAGTAAAAATTGTAGAAAGAAATAAAAATCGAAACAAGCAAATGCATAAAGATATTTAACAGAAGGCCCACTTGTTCCGAATGTGACTCAAGGCCTTTAAACATGGGGTCTAGGGCGTACTAGGGACCAAAGTACAAAAACCTTTAATTTTTTTTTTGTTCAGAAGATAACATAAGGTATTTAGCCTCTTCTACATAAGTGGGAGGATGTGATAAGATTGTTTTTTTTTTATGTAGGGTGCCCATACATATATATATGATCTAAAAATGATTCTGGAGCACTGTAAGGAAACAACCATTTTGTCAGCATCTTTAGCGATTGATCATACATAGGAGCCCACTTGAGAACTGGAGTGAACTTGAGTCGTAATAGAAGCTCATTGGGAAAACAGTCGTTTATCCTGACTGGAAAAAAAATCCATGGTCTGCTTGGTGATGACAAAACGTTAATAGCATGATTTTGTATGTTACAAGATCCATTTTCTTCCCATTGAATTGTTAGGTCTAGATCAGAGGAGAAATCAGCTGGCAGACTCTGGTCTTCAAGATTTTTGGAGGTGCATCCATAGACAGTGGTATCTTATGCATATATATTAACTAAAGATCTGGGAATATTCCTGGGCAGATTGATTTAATGTAGAAACAGAGTAGAACCGAGGCGAGAATCTAGGGATACGTAGGCCTTGATCCCATAGATATCAGGAGCCATTAGCGTAGACATTCCTGGACCTACCTGATAGGAACGACTTGATAATTTCGAAGACTGTAGCAGATATTCTATATCTGTAGAGTTTGGGCACTACCCTTTTATTCCACACCTTGGGAAAAGGCCTTTAGGATATCTAAGACGATCGCTCTTGTGATGTTCACTATTGCGTACCTGACTGATTCTGTATCTCTATCTATAGAAGACAGGATGTGTGTGTGTGTGTGTGTGTGTGTGTGTGTAACGAATGCATGGCCGCAATTTTTGACGGATTTGCACCAAAATTTACATGCACATGCTCCAAGTTAGCGGGAAGGCCAAGACCGACGTTGCATTTCCCAATTCCCATCGATAGTGGAAATAGTCTATTTTTTCATGCTTCTACGGCAGTTTTCATGTAGTTTGCGGCCATTTTCTACTGACCAGAGTGAGAGTCTATAGCTGGCTGCCACAAATACGCAGGAAGATTCTATTGGCCAGCATGAAAGCCAACAGCTGACTGACACGAATGTTAACTAGCATGCAAAAAAAAAAAAAAAAAAATCGATAGCTGCATTCGTCACAAGTGGGAAAGATTTAAATCTGCATGTCACCTTACTCCAATTGACTCATTTGCTTGCTTAAACTCAACGTTGATTCTGATTCCGCAGAACTGGGTTGGGTGTGAAAAAGTATTTGTTGTTAATAGTTTTTTTCATTCGGTTTTTCCAGTTACGAGTCCTTCTTTTTAAAGCTGATCGTTTTGTGTTCATTTTGTTTAGTTCTTTTTTCATAACAAATTTAATGTTTGGTATAGAGCTTAGAAAAAATTCGCAGTGTGTGATAGGCAAGAAGTAATGCATGTAGCAACATCAGCACGGCAAAGGGCACTCCTTGAAAGGCAAGGAAGGGCAAAAATATTTAAGTCAAGTGATAACGATTGCTGTATGAGTCGTGCGATTTTTGAATCAAGCACGGGCAACGCCGGGCCATGTTGCTAGTGTAATGATATTTAGGACATCAAACTGGACATAATGGAGAGAAATCCGTACTTTCTGTCGCTCAGACTGGCTATGATACTCTAACAATATTCTGGTGTAATACAAGTAGTCCAAACGTCCTGCCAGTGCCCACAATATGGACTGGCTGCTTGTCTGTAACTTCATTCTTCTTGTAATCCCATAGTTTCAGTAGCACTGAGGTCAAGTCTTTTGCTTGCCATTCAAACGTAGTGACTGTGACCCTTTTTAAAGATATTCTTGCAGTTTCTTTTCTTTGCAGCATAGTGCACTATTATGCATAAATGTGCTGCAACCTTGTATGTGCATGTGAATCTCTAGTTTCGTCTTTCAGTATTGATGGCTGTCCCAGTACATATAAACCTCGTTTATATGTACTGTTATTCGTGTAAATTTGTGGCTAGTCTGTCTTCAACGTTCAGCGTGTGTCAGACAATTTTGCTGTTACATGATTTGGACAATTTACACCCAGTTTGTGTGCACGCGTGTGTGTGTGTGTGTGTGTGTGTGTTCGCAGGGCTAAAATATATTTTGCCGTAATGTAATATAATAAAACCTAAATAACAAAATTAATAAAAAATACATGACTTTAAAAAAAGTAAGCTAAAATTCATATAAAATCTGGAAAAAAATTTTCTTTGATCTGAAATATAACTCTACTATCGTAAGCAAAGTAGAGAGACAAGTATAAACAGAGAACAACTGGCGAACATAGGGAGCAGCTATAATTCAGGACACAGAGAACTGTACTACGACTACCAGCAAGCAGAGAGATATGCAAAACATAACAGTGACTTTATAAAATATTATTTCAATAAACTAATTCTCGCGTTCCTGGATTGTTTCCTGGGGGATACAATTTTAACAACTTAAGATATGCATATGCAGATGACACAGTTTGGTGGCAGACACAGAAAAGAATAACAAGAACTCCCACAGAAAGCAGTGACGGAATGCATAAAGAAAGGACTAAATATCAATTGCAAGAAGACAGAATGCATTGTTGCTAGCCAAAGAAACAGCCCAACATACATATTAAAAACAGAAGATACCAAAATCAAGAAAGAAAATTTAAATAAATGGTAAATAAATGTTCAGAGTTTTAGGCGGAAACGTTAGAAATTTTCGTGTTAAAGTGACCTTTAGGAGGAACTTAGAAAACAACTTTGTTAAGATCTGCAAAGGAATAGGAAATTGTTTTTATAAATATTAAAATATTTTTTAATTAAAGCACACCGGATCAAACAGTAATTCCCCATACAACGAGGTAGGGGCAGGTTCGATCCCTGATGGAGAACAATTTTTTTTTTTACTAGGATTTCTCTAGTGCTCAGACCGATATATGTAATGCACACAGGTGTCTTTTTTTTAAATACGAAGTGTCCCTTATAACAACGTTTGAAGTAATATATATAGACACACACACGGAGGACGAATATTTTTTGTGAAAATTTCTCGGACATTCAGGCCGGTAAATGTTGTTTAATACTGTTTATTATAAACAGAGCATTTACTTAAATATTTTATCTATAAAAAGAATGTATAAACATAAAAATGTCTTAAAATAATATATATATATATATTAGGTTGGTGCAAAAATAATGACGTAATAATGTCGTTTTTTGACGTATTTTTAACGTCAAAAAACGACATTATTACGTCATTATTTTTGCACCAACCTAATATATATATATATATATATATATATATATATAAACACACACGCGCGCGCGCACACACACACACACATATATATATATATAAATGGGATAACGATATATTTTTATATGTCAAGAACAATTTTGGTGGAAAGATGTATAACAAAGTGGAAAAAAGTTTTTGTGTGATTCGTTTCGCCCTTTAGGACTTCATCGGACTAAATTTGTTCACATTAGTGCGACTACGCATGCGCACGAACGAGAGATGCTGGGAATTCTAGATTTTTAATTATTTTTCACCTTTTAAATACTTTTTACGTGTTTTGGGTATATTTTTCAATCGATTTCATTTAGATTATTTTCTTTTTGTTTA
Organism: Acanthosepion lycidas; assembly: GCA_963932145.1. Lineage (NCBI taxonomy): Eukaryota > Metazoa > Mollusca > Cephalopoda > Sepiida > Sepiidae > Acanthosepion > Acanthosepion lycidas. The sequence continues at coordinate 59,655,015 of OZ010584.1, forward strand.
GATCACTTCTGTTATTAGATATAGCACACTATGCTGGACTTAGGATACATTGATAGTCTGTCTATTTTGGATTGCATGCCCATAAATGCACAAAGCAAAGTTTCCTATGTATATGTATACCCTTTGTATTATCTATGTGTGTGCGTATCCGCGATTGTGTGAACTCTTATATAGACAGCGAAGCAAAACAGAGAAACGACATTCTTACAAAACCGACATTCGCTCTGGTCATCCTTTTTTTCCCCTAGGTGGATGAAATGCATAAATAATTGCGTGTCCCTGCAGAGCTCACCCCTCAAAGCGACCTTGGTTCGATGGCAAAAAGCTTTAATTGAGCTTGGCCGACGGACAGACGCACGACCGTAATCGGAGCTGACGTGGGCAGAGAGGGACGAGTGTAAATGGTGTCGGGAAAGAGCCGAGTTCATTTCGCTCGTCTAGAGATCGCTAAATTTGATATGCGGATGTAGGGAAGAAATTAGGTGACTGGTCTGGTTCTCATCTCTATCGTCAAAGTCAAGTATTTCTCTCATGGGTTCATCTTATTTTTATTTTCTTTAATTCTGACTTTATTCATTTACCTTTTTAGTATGTACAACTTTTTTTTTTTATTAACACTATTACTTACATTTCCTTTTCGTTCACCATCTTTTTCTCTTGTTCGATATTTTCTTCCTTTCAGCGCATTTTTCTTTAATTCAATTCTTATATGTTATGTCACTTCCGGTGTCTATCTTTTTTTTTTCTGTTTCATTCTTTCTATTTTTTTCTATCTTTTTCCTTTCTGTTTTTTTTTTTAAGGTTGGTTCTGACATCGTTTCTTTCTTTCGTTCTTTCTTTCTTTCTCTTGTTCTTTTTTCTTTCTCTTGTTCTCTCTTTCTTTATTTATTTCGTACTTTCTTTCTTTCTTTCGTACTTTATTTTATTCTTTCTTTCTTTCGTTGTGTCTGTTTTTTCTTTGTGTTTGTTTGTTTCTTTCATTCATACTTTCTTTCGTTCTTCCTTTGTTTCTAAAACTTCGTTCTTTCTTTCTTTCTTTCTCTTGTTCTTTCTTTCTTTCTTTCTTTCTTTCTTTCTTTCTTTCTTTCGTACTTTATTTTATTCTTTCTTTCTTGCGTTGTCTGTTTCGTTTTTCTTTGTGTGTTTGTTTCTTTCTTTCATTCATACTTTCTTTCGTTCTTCCTTTGCTTCTAAAACCTCGTTCTTTCTTTCTTTCTTTCTTTCTTTCTTTCTTTCGTACTTTCTTTCTAAAAGCTCGTTGATTATATATAATAAGCTCAAAGCATATACTTAAACTTAAATGTCAATTTTAAGTACATTTTACTTCTAAAATCTGAAACACTTTAGATTCAATATTTGAAGATTTTTTTATCTTTTCTTTTATGCCTCTCTTATTCTGTACAGTTATCTATTTATTAAGTTTTGCACTGCAAGGAATATGTCTACAACTGTGCGGCAACCAGTGTGAATTAAAATCATCTTGCGCGTTTATATATTTGCCGTTCGACCGTTCGTTGAATAGCGCTACCATATCTGGTCTGGTTCTCCTGCAATATATCTCGGGATATCTCAACAAAAGAACTGTAATGTTATCGGTCCTAACCTGGCTTCACGTTTTCAGTCAGTTTTCCAACACCGTGACGTGTTTTCTCTCTGTCTTTTTTTATAAATATATTCATGGCAATTCTGCTAATGAGCTTTCCTCTTTGGTACACATTGGGGTTAGATTTTTAATTCGGCATTTTTATACCCCACCACACAGACAAAATGGTACATATGAGAACTGGTTAGGATTTCATAGAGACTCAGAGGTATTATGGTGACTGTAGTAAGAATGGTAAGTAAGACTGTGCTGTTTTAGTGTAAGAAGTACTGCGGTATGTTTGGGTTAGTGATTGTGGTTAGCTAAGTTTAATTATAGGATAGTGGAAGACCATCTGGCTTTTGGCCTTGTGCAGCATTTTTCTACAAAACAAAATAAATATCACTTTCCACTTTGGTACCTCGACCGCATGCATTTAAGCGTAGTATTACATTGGCAACTATATATCATCGTTTTACTGATGGAATGAATAGACGGAACCGTAAGTTCTATTCTAATAGTTTCTTTTCTCACACTTCTCGCCTGTGGAACTCTCTTCCATCTTCTTGCTTCCCTGTCACCTATGATCTTCAAAGACTTAAGTGTAACGTCAATCGCTATCTTCTGTCTTCTTAAAGCCTGTTCTTTTATTGTCTTTTCTCCTCACTGAAATCTTTCTATTTTTATTTCTAACTCAGTAGCCCCTTGCATTTTAGTGGCACTATCCTATTGCATGGGAGGGAAACAATTTTTTTTTAAATATATAAATAATGGCGCGTTAGATCAGGTGGCGCGAGGTCCTTGAACAGGATAAAGGTTTTTCACGAGTCCATAACAATTTAATCTTTGAAATACCGATGATAAAAGAATAAAGTTATTTTTAACTCAATTTATTTTTACAAGAGATGAAGTCAAAACTTCATGTCTAAAGTATTGTTGTTGTTTCGAGATGCAAAGCTTTTCAAAGTGGGGTATGAACGATGTAACTTATTGACTCATATCAATCTCTTCAGCTAACCTATCTTAGTGCACGGAATATTGTACAAGAAATATTTTTAAAAAATGCATTTGTTAATCATCATCTCACAGAAAAAGTTAATTATTTTAGCAAATTATCCATCCCTTTTTTGACACGTAAGGTTTTGTTTTAAAAACTTTTATTGTGTTTTTTTTTTTTAACTGTTCTTTCTTACTTTTTGGCACGATCCTTATTATGACGAAACAAATAAGGGGAACGCTTGCGGAACCCCTTAAACCTCACGCTCGGAGCCCTATGGCTTCGCGAAGCCCACTTTGGGAAATCCTGTGTTAGACTACAGACATCTACTTTCTGAAGGAAAAAAATGTCTCCAGACATGCTATTAATAGGTCTCTCATATCATTTGGCATTTTCAATTAGTTGTTCAAGAAATCTTCAAAAAAGAAGTGATTGTCTACTTCCTGTCAGTGGAAGCCATTTTGGTTAGTCTTTTCTCTCTTGAACTAAGACCTGTTTATTTTTCTTTCTTTCCAGAGACTAATTTTCAAATTGATAAGCCTCATTCTTGATTTTGGTGGACAATTATGTGAATTGTAGCCAATAGAATTCTCAAATATTTTTTCATTTACGTTTTTATCTTGATTATCCTGAAGTCCTGAGATTCACCGTAAAATAAGAGAATGTTTCTCTTCTTGGAGGGTGTCAGCCGCTTATACTCTTTAATGTTAGCCAGTAAGCTTCATATAAACAGCGTAATTATTCGTGTATTACACGTAACTTTACCAGATCTTAAAAGTTAGGTGTGAGTATTATATCCGAGAAAAAACAATATTAACTTTCCAGTCACATCTGTCGCCATATTCCGGAGTGTGAAAAAGAAGTAAATTTTATCTCTGGTTCAAATTAACTAATTTTTTAAAGCACCCCAAGCAAGGCGGGAGTACCACTAGCACGCAAGGGGTTACAGAGAATAGAAGCAAGAGTAAAGAGGCGTGAAAGAGGAAAGGATGATGATAAGGACGGGGAATAGATCAAGGCATCTGGAGATGTCAATTGACATTGCATTTGAATAATTGAAGATTGTAGCTACCAGGGAAGTAACTAAGAGGAAGGGAGTTCCACAGACGGGAAGTGCGAGACATGAAGCTGTTGGGGTAGAAGAGACAGCTACATTTAGCCGTTTCGACATTGAAAGGGTGGATCCCAACCTAGTAGCACGTTTGGGAATCAGCGAAAGTAGCTCGCTGGAGGAGTTACCATGAAAGTATTCGTAGAAAAGACAGAGGAAAGCGACAGCACGTCTGCGAGAGAGCGACTGTAAACGAGATGCCAACAGTAACCAAACACTGCACATGACATTTTTTTTTTAATTACATAGTAAGGACGTTTTAGTTTGCTTCATTGCTGTCTTTGTCACGAGAGTTTCAGGTCCCCGTCATCTGTGATGACGTCGTAGTCATTTTAATCTTCTTCCTCAAAAAGGACTTAGTCATGTCAACTAGACACTGTAATATGATATTTTGCTGATAATATTTTGCTTATCATTCTGTTAGATCATTTTGCTCGCTGCATTTTCGTGTGAACATGTTCGCAAGTTTGCCAATCTCATTTCTAAAGAAGTAAAGAATCTATTTTTAATACGAAATTTTTATTGCTTTAAACATTATTTTTAGTGGATTGAATAGACGCTCCGTTATTTAAATAATGTGTATTACTTCTTACCAATGCCGAAATCATCTAAGGCAGCCATTATGCTGTACAATCTCTTCACATATCAAGAAGAAACTTGAAGCAACAGAATGAAATTCTAAAGAATTATGCTGAGAATACAATGGACCGAACACATGAGCAACGACGAAATTTTAGAGAAAATGAAAGTAAAAAAGATATTTATACTTAATACTAGGAAGAGACAGTTAAAATTACTAGGACACTTAATGGAGAAAGAGATTTTGATACTCATTGAAGGCAAGAGGGACAGAGGAAAACAGCACTTAACCTACCTAGAGATCTTGAGTAAATGGATGGCGGAACAGGATTTAGGAGAGATGACAAAAAGACAAAATTTATTAAGAGCTACAAAGAACTGGGAATTGTGGAGGGCCATGATTGTCTACGTTCTGTAGGGACACGGCACATAGAAGAAGTAGTGGTATAACGTTTACCTGTCAGCGCACCGAGGAAACTTAATAAAGCGAATGTGCTCTCCGACAGGGTGCCCAATGAGTATGTAGGTCGAGCCTACCGAAGAGCAAATTTTCTATATTAAGTTTTCTTGAATGTACAGAACGGGAGACGTTTAAAACCCGGGCGTCTATTTCAAATAGAGATATCTGCTAAAAATAATTTTTAAAGTGATCTAAATACTGTGTAATTTTTATGTTTCCAAAATTCAATGGAAACTATTTTAAATCTTATTTTAGTGGATACCAGCCAAATAAAAGGTTGAACAAATGTTTGTTTGCATCTGCACGTGTGTGTGTTTGTAATAATGACGTTACATAACAAACTTTTTTGTTTTCTCTCTCTCTCTCTCTTACTCTGTTCTATCGGCGCATCTTTCCAGAGAGCACATCATTATTTCTTCTCCTCCCCTCTCCTTCATACTCTCTCTCTTTTTCTCTCTCTCTTTTTCTCTCTCTTATATATATATATATATATATATATATATATATATATATATATATATATATATAATCATTTTGTCCCTAGCAAGGTGGTAATGCCACTAGTACACAGTGGGTTACAGAGAGTGAAAGTGAAAAAGAAAACTGAGAATAAGGAGGGTTGAGGAAAGGATAAAAGATGAAGAGGATTCAAATAGATAGAAGATGGCGATTGACGTTGCATTTAAAGTTTTGAAGATAGTAGTTATCAGAGTAGCAAGTAAATGGAATGAAGTTCCACAGGTGGAAAGTACGAGAAAAGAAACCGTTGGAGTAAAAGTGGCGGCGGTTACATTTAACTATTTCAACATTAAAAGGTTGGGACCTAGATGCCAATCCAGTAGCACGCTTAAATTCATATAATCGGGGCACCAGGGAAAAAAGCGAGTCAGAGTAGTTGGCATAGAAATATTTGTAGAAAAGACAGAAAGAAGCCAAGTCATGTTGGTGAGAAAATAACTGAAGTCGAGATACCAAATCAGGATATATATATATATATATATATATATATATATATATATATATATATATATGATAATATTATTTGTTAATCTGTATGTATAATTCCAAAAGAGGATAGAGATCCAGAGAGAGCTCAATGTAAGAACAGAGCAAATGATAATTATGAAAGCGGAGACTTTAGAAAACCATGATAATATTTTATTTCGCAAAACCAATATTTCGGTTTCATCGCATATATATATATATATATATATATATATATATATATATATATATAAGTATAAGATTGGTGTATACGGAATAAATTCCATCAACCAACAAATACTATTCTTAAAAGAGTGATCAATACAGAGTAGAGCAAATATAATTATTTATTCAAAAATTATAACATAAATATGTTATAAAATCACTACAAAAATAGCCATTTTGTTTCAACACTTCTGGTGTCTTATCAAGTGATGGTGTTGAATTCTACATTAGAAAGGAAGCAAGACCAATCTAAACAGATATCTGTTTGGATTGGTCTTGCTTTTATGTCCATCGTCTTTTTCATGTTGAATTGAATATGGTCTAATGTTAATTATGTTTTATGAATATGTCCTGAAGATGGTCTATTAGACCGAAACGTCCGACGTTGACATTATATTAACATTAAAACAGCATAATTGCATATTAGGATTTTTGTTTGTTTTTTCCGTATATTTTTCTTCATATATATATATATATATATAAATCTATATATAATATATATAGTGTATATTTTATATATATATATATATATATATATATATATATATATATATATATATAATAATAATAATAATAATAATAATAATAATAATAATAATAAATGTGCCTCTTCAGTCGATGTCAACATCACCTGAAGAGAAGCATTTATAATATGATTATAATATAATTATAATTGTGAAGCAATTTTTAACATGTTTTAATATCCTAATATATATATATATATATATATATATATATATATATATATATATATATAGTGGTTCTAGGATCCATTTAATACTGGAATTTATTTAATTCTTTAAAATATTTTAATATTTTTATTTTCATAACTTTTATTATAATGAATTTATTATCATTTTTACTTTTTAATAATTAATAATAATAATAATAAATATTTTGCCAGAAAAGTGGTAATTCAACGGACGAGGGACGCAAATGGATTAGGTAACATTACTGGATGAAATTATTATTGATATGTTTGTATAATAGTTACAATACGTTTTGTGTGCATGCATTATTTTGCCTTACTCTGTACTTGTACATCCAACTGTATATGTAGTGAGTGCTTTAATAAGCATAGTTTATTACAGTTCAGTGGCACAAAGATGGTACACTTGTAAAGATTGAACTTACCATACTAATTTATGGTCCGCCACACGAGCTTACCAAGTATCTTTCAAAGTTAAGCCTACTTGTGTAAATATATACTACATATTACGTGGGCATAGCGTAGGAATATGCCTATTTCAGGCTTGCATCCCTAATCTGTTTTCCTTCTTCTCTCTATACTTACATGCATGCACCTGCACACGCACGCACATATACACATACATATATAGGTACACGTGGTTATATAGATATTATGTTATATATATATATATATATATATATATATATATATATATATAGTATACTTCCATTTGCGACTCATCCTACAGCTACAGTGTGGAAAGTGATTACTATCGTTTCTATCTATAAATCGAATTAGTCAACCATTTATGTTTACAGGATTCGTACAAATAATTAGATTAATTCAATTTTCTCCCTGCCACACGCACACACACACACACACACACACGCGCACACACATACACGCACGTGCGCGCGCACACGCTGCGTGACTCTGTCGATTCGACTTTCTAAGACAACATCAGAAGACACCATCCTGATTTGAAATCCATTGAATATCATCGTTATAAGGAAAGCGCGCCAAACAATGCGGTCTGGGTGGACATTCGAATGAGGGAGGTAGTGGGTAAAGAAATTTAGCCATAATCTTAGGATTTTTCACTGCAGGTCAAATCAGGATTTATTATTGCTATCTAGCAAATCGAACAAATGATCAGTGGAAAATAGTTAGCCCACAATTTAGAACAAATGAGTCAATCGAAAGAGGTCTTATATCTTCACTTGGACTTGAGATTTCAATTGATAATCAACATATATAAAAATCAATATCTATCTATCTTTTCATCTCAATGTCTCTCTGTGTAATTATATATATATATATATATATATATATATATTATGAAATGGACAAAGTCCGGCAATTATTTTAAGACATTTTTTTATGTTTATGCATTCTTTTTATAGATACAAATATTTAAGTAAATGCTCTGTTTATAATAAACAGTATTAATAACATTTACCGGCCTGAATGTCCGAGAAATTTTCATAGAAAATATTCGTTCTCCGACAAGAATTGAACCTGTATCCTATACGGAACCGTCATATAGTCTGACGTACCTTAACCGTTTCGGCCACAGAGGATCGTTCGGTTAGCAAGGCCGATTTTACTGCTTTAAACTACAATCTTCCATGATTCTCTCACGTACATTCATATCTGCTCAATGCGTATCCAAATGTAAACAAATGGCGTCACACATTATGAAATGGACAAAGTGCGCCAATTATTTTAAGATATTTGTATCTATAAAAAGAATGTATAAACATAAAAAAAATATATATATATATATATATATATATATATATATATATATATATATATATATATATATATAAAGTCGTGACTCTGTCGGTCGGGCTTAGATAATAAATCAATATTCAACTATATATACATCCCTGGTCAAAATCTTAAGATCACATACAAAAGGGTTAAAAAATATAAAATACTGTTACTTTAATCAAAATATATTTGTGAAACATTTACATTTAAGAAGAAAATGCAGTTTATCAAAAACAAATGAACATTTTAAACTTTTAATTTTATATATATATATATATATATATATATATATATATATATATATATATTTAACCATTTTGTATTTGGTCTTCAGATTTTGACTCGGGGTTTATTTCAAAGCGACAAAATTTTTCGTAGTGCAACGTTTTCATTCTTGATCCCAGCTGAATCCACAATTAATTGTTTTAACGCCGTGCTTCAAAATATTGACTGAAATACATTTCTTTTCTTTTGTTCATAATAAAGAATAAAGAAAGATGAATGTAAAAAAGAAGGTAAGTAAAAAGAATAAAATAAAATTAACATGTCTAGTCGGGCTACGTAGATCTAAGCCGTATCTTAGCTGGAGACATTTAATAGGCAGTGTATTACTTGCTTTAATTTATTAAACAAGCTTTTAAAAACCTCTATGCCATGTTTTTCAAAGAACATTATTTTAATCCACTCTTTTCAACTTACTCTTTTCAATTTTACATTTTAAATAAATCATTCCGTACATTATAAGGTTTTTTAGCACAATATATCAATTCAAAAATGGAAATGAAATTCAGCCCGGGCTAAAGTCGGCGAAGATCAAAGAAAGCCTTAATTAGCCGACTGGAGGTTTAGTGAGGAATGTGACAAGGGTAGTGTTGTGGAAATATGATATCAGTCAGCAGTACTGAATACAAACGTAAAATTCACAGACAGAGAGATAGATAAACACACTAACGCATACACATTTATACAAACACAGAAAAATAAATTATCTGGTTAGAGATTTGTCAAAATTCTATATTTTAGTTACAGTAAAGGAATGATTTTAGTATGTAAGTTATACCAATAGTATATTTTGTTAAAGAGTGTAATAAACGCGACAAACATTGGTGACCTAGAGTCACCAATGATATATATATATATATATATATATATATATATATATATATATATATATATATATGTGTGTGTGTGTGTGTGTGTGTGTGTGTGTGTACAAAGACAAGATGGATGATGAAGGAGTGCATTTCTTGGCCCCAAATGATCAACAATAAAAATAAATATGTATTTATAAAATATGACATTAACAACCAATCAATATCTGAAAAAGGTCTCCTGGAAGCTTTAAAAATCGCCAAAGGCTTTGTAAACATAACATCTGGCCAAACGGAATTTATTTTGCATTGACGCAAAGCCATTTTATTTCATAAAGGAAAAGTAGTTGAGATATCTGGAACAAAATAGCAGTAATAAAACAACGTCCGAAAAAGAGCACACCAGAATTCATCCACTCGACTACTCTTCCTGAAAGAACTCAATAAGGTAAAACAGATACTATTTAACAACGGCTTCCCTAACCACCTTATAGACCACCAAATTATATAAATATTTTCTGCAAAAACCAAATCCACATTAACTACAAACAAGACTAATCTTCAGTTAGAAATATTATATAGACATACACTATCCAATCGACCCGAATAAAAAAATCAAATAATTTATCTACTATAAAAAATTTAAGACCGGTAACCTTATCCTTAAAAAATCAAAAAAAAAAAAAAATACACCGGCATTATCTATTAGGTTGGTGCAAAAATTTTCTCACATACGTTACTATGTGAGAAAACGACATTATTTTTGCACCATCCTAATACGAGTTAAAATGACAATATTAACTACGAACTAAGTCACAATGTGCTAACTGTGCTCTGAAAATAAAACACCTTCTGTAACACACTAAAAGCATACACATAGCACACCCACTTGTTTAAACCGAAAAATAAAATCATCCTTGGTAATGGCTAAAAGTATAGCCGAAAGCGTTCGGAACTATGGAACATTTAGACAGTTTCTACACACTCTGTGTCCAAAAAAAGAAAGCTCTTGTGCGAACACAAGAAAAATTAAATAAAAATCCTAACTGTAGTACTTTGTGTGTCATTTTTAATGAAACATGCATAAATGAATGATTGCTGCCTAAATACACAATATATATATATATATATATATATATATATATATATATATATGTCTGTGCGTGCGTGCGTGTGTTTGTGCGTGTTTGTTAACTTATATATAATTATAATGTTACTATGTCGCACCCTGTAACATATATATCACAATCTTATTACATCATATATATATATATATATATATATATATATATATATATATATATATATATATATATATATATATATATATATATATAATAGCTGGCCGCACGTATACGTACTAGGGTGTATAGCCAATTTCTGTTGCAGATGTCTTGACTGGGAAGGTGATCAGATGTAATCTGAAAAATAAATCGATTTCTTCACTGGGCGCTACTTACGACAGGTCGAAACATTTGACCAAATGGAAAAATTCTTTCCATATGCGTTTGCTGGTTTATTTATTATGGTTTGTTTATTTATTTTTTCTTCTCTTTTGCTTCATTCTTTGTTTATTATAAATTTTTATGTAGTTTCGTATTTTTAAATTTATTTGTTGATATGTTTGCACGAGAAAAATTAAATGTGAATTTTATTTCTTTCACTCTTAATTAATTCTTTTAACTTTTTCTTCTCCCTAATATTTACAAATAAAATAAATTGCCTGTAAAGATAATAGTTTAGTTTTGTCTCCCTCGTGTGTTATTAGACAAAGCAATAAAACTTAACTAGTTAAAATTCATTAGGGAACGGCGTTTTTATCGTTTCTTTTACAATAACATTCGCCCTGAAAATAGTTCGAATTAAAGGGTTACGTTAAGGGTTAGTTTATATGGACAGTAGGTGAAAATAACGGTTAACTCTAGACTTGAACAGGTTAAGATTGTATTGATCGGAAAATCATCCTCTTGAGAGTCTGTTCCACGGGGCAGTGTTCGCGGGAAAAGCTATGTGAGTGATTTGGTTTGCTTTATGGCATATCAACACCTCAATGGGTTATTTAATGCCGATAAATTTTTTATTGTTGGTAATTTTTTTTTCCCTGAAAATGTTTTGCTGGTAATAATGTATTGCTGGTAATAATTTGTTTACAAAGTATTTCTGGTATTAAAACCTATTTTTACATTTTCATAGTGTTTTGACCCCAGTTTGGGTTTTAACTAGCTGGAACCCTAACAGGTGCTACCACCTCGAGTCAGGGTGGGCCTGGGAACACCAACAATTAAAATGCCGTTCCACGCTCCTCAAAATCTCCTGATCAGATCTATCTATCTATCTATCTATCTGCCTGTTCATATCTATCTATCTATCTATCTATCTATCTATCTATCTATCTATCTATCTATCTATCTATCCCAGTCTGTTCATATCTATCTATCTATCTATCTATCTATCTATCTATCTATCTATCTATCTATCTATCTATCTATCTATCTGCCTGTTCATATCTATCTATCTATCTATCTATCTATCTATCTATCTATCTATCTATCTATCTATCTATCCCAGTCTGTTCATATCTATCTATCTATCTATCTATCTATCTATCTATCTATCTATCTATCTATCTATCTATCTATCTATCTATCTATCTATCTATCCCAGTCTGTTCATATCTATCTATCTATCTATCTATCTATCTATCTATCTATCTATCTATCTATCTATCCCAGTCTGTTCATATCTATCTATCTATCTATCTATCTATCTATCTATCTATCTATCTATCTATCTATCTATCTATCTATCTGTTCATATCTATCTATCTATCTATTTGCCTGTTCATATCTATCTATCTATCTATCTATTTGCCTGTTCATATCTATCTATCTATCTATCTATCTATCTATCTATCTATCTATCTATCTATCTATCTATCTATCTGATATTTAATGTCAGATTTAGTACTAAGATGATCAATAAAACTTAATCATTCAGGAAACTAAACTCAAAAAGTAATTATACTAAGTTTTACAGTTAAATCGAAATCAAAGTTTGGTTATTCGATTTCACACAAGGACGTCATTTCAAAACTCAGATCTTGACCTCTGTTCGCCTCCGCTCTCTCGTGCTGTGCCAAAATGAGGCCACGTTTGAATGACGACCAAACATGAAAGTGCTGAAAGTGGACAACTGATTTATGTGTACTCAGAGGACGATGGACGTTATTTATAGTGTTTAAACTTTCAAGTTGAGGACCCCGAATGAGGGCACGTGAAGGACCCTAGACTATTAATGAGTGATCAATCAAATTAGAACGGATTTCTCGCTCATTAGTGATGGCCACAGATGTCGTACAATGTTTGACTTCTGTATCTGTTCCGAAGTTAAAATTAGCCGCTGACCAGTGGTTTAAGTGTCAAGTCCAGAAAAGCTCACAGACTGAACGACTCAAAAAAAAAAAAAAGGAAAAAAAGAAAAAAAAATGCTGTTAATTCTAATCGAATTCTTCATCTTCATTTCCTTCTCTTCCTTTCTTTACAGATGAACATTCTGTTCGTTTCTGTCCACATAAGAAAAGAACAGAACTTACACATATCAGGCACTCATTTGCTAACTATCTTTATCTGGATAAGTGAGCAAAGATAGAATATCGTATTAATTAAATCACTTACTATTGTTTATCTTTTATTATTAGTTCAGAATAATCATTTTTTTCTATCACTTTCCTGGCTTTATAGAGTTCAAAACGTCTCCGAATCCAAGAAGTATTATTTGCCACCCTCCAACCTCTCTCTCTCACAGGCGGGGTGTGGCGAGGCTCTCACTGCTTTATCGCTCCTTTTTACGGTAAGTGCTCGGAAGAAGTACATTCTTTGGTTCTGCTAGGGCTAACATTCACGACTAGGACCCGCCATGACACTTATCTAGTAGCAAACCACCCCCATTCCCTTCGTATTCCACCAGCGAGAAGTAACGTTCACACAGCTTCTTCCCGTGAACCACTGCCCTATGAACAAACTCCTAAGGGGATGTTTTCTCGATCACTATAATCTTAACCTGTTCAAGTCTAGAGTTAACTGTTATTTTCCCCTCCTATCCATATACCCCTTAACGAAACCCTCTACCCCGAGTAGCCCCAGGCCTTGTAAAGAATGAACCTTGCTGTTAAAAAATAAAAGAAGAAATTATATTTCAAATATTTTTAACAAAAAAAAGTTCTGTATTTGATGAACATTTTATATTTGTATTCTTTTCATATTTATTTATGTTATTATCATGTAAATTAAGGTAATAATAATAATAATAATAATAATAATAATAATAATAATAATAATAATAATAATAATAATAATAATTTTTTAATAATTTTAATAATAATAATAATAATAATTTTTTAACTTGTATTTCAAGTTTTAATCCACACCCCAGACCTTAAGCGGACACCCGTGTCCATTTTTTTTTTTTTTTTTTTTTTTACCCTAGGCATCCCATATCTCTGTCGGTGCGTGTATATATACATGTTTGCTAATCTCTCTCTCTCTCTCTCTCTCTCTATATATATATATATATATATATATATATATATATATATATATTGAATGTACATGTAGATATGTCCACACTGACAGGGATCATACTGTATTATATCTGTGTTTTTTTTTTGTTTTTTTTTTGTTTTTTTTTTTTTGTTTTTTTTTCATGGCTACAGGTGTAATTTTCCTACAATGCTCTGCCCTTTGTCTATCATCTCTTTGAGTGAAAATTCTAAAACATATCTTTCAGCGGCAAGTAGGTTGAGAGATGACCGGAAAAGTATAACTTTTATTCCCTTGCTCCTACCCCTCTGTTTAATGAATTCTTCGATATTCCCCCTACCAATCTGTAGTATAAGTCCAGCCTACCCCATAAAATTTGATAAGTATCGTTGGCGACGGAAAATTGAACATTTGTGGAGAGTCACTTGTGCCATGCTCCGAAGTTGTAAGAAATGGTAAATGTAGCATCTTTGAATGATACTTTTCCTTTAGTTTGATATGATTGTAAATCCTAATGTCTCAAGTTAACTCCTTGCTTTTCAGTTCCCTTTTCTCTCCTCTAATAATTTTTTTTTAACTTGTATTTCAAGTTTTAATCCACACCCCAGACCTTAAGCGGACACCCGTGTCCATTTTTTTTTTGTTTTATGTCTATATACTGAAATCTAATTATCCCACTTGGAGGTGTCTCTCGGACTTATACGAAGTTAAAACTTAGTATTATCTACCCAACTGAATACCATACACTGTTATGAACTTTTAACTTCGATATATTAATAAACCCACTATCTCAAATCTGGTCTTGCTCTTGGACCTTCTTCAAGTCTCGTCCTAAAGCTGGTAATCTGAACAAAATTACCCCTTGGCGGTCAAGGTTAAAACGCATCTCTACCAATTTCAATGAATACGAATAATATCTCATACCGGATCGGCTGTCAACCGGGACAACAAGGGCCGCGTCCCTCAGAGAGGAACAAGTCTGAGGTCGAAAATTCTGTCACTGGAACAAACTCTTTCACACACGAAGAGACACTAGGTCACCAAACCCGGATTATCGCCAACCTTGGACCAAGTGTCTCAATGCCAAATCGACTAGTAAAAATGAAACGAACGAAATGGAGCCGCGAAGAGTATCGACAAGTTATGACATCCTTTTTCGCTGCACTCGAAAACCCAGCAAAGAACACCACCAATCAAACATACCAAATATGGAGAAATATGGTGGGAAATGATATAAGACCTAACCTCAATCCAAACATGCTTGCCAATGTCCGCAGAGATATCATGCGAAACAACAGACTCTCAAAGGCAGAAATAGATAAGATAAAATTAGATATAAGACAAAATACTATGACCCATCACTCAAACTCTGTTGAGACGAATGTTGAAATAAAGAATGCGACAGAGGATGAGGTGGACGCTAAAGCGAATGAAATACGAAATCATCTCCCAGGAAATGAAACTGAAGATTCTACCTTAGACACAACCTCTAGTTCTCCAGAAATTGTCACTGAAGATGACTCCAGGTACATTAATTTAGAATTCCTTGAAAACCACGAAGCTGAAATCACCGAAGCGAAAAATGACGTCATCCAAGTACTCAGCAGAGTAACTTTCATACAATTGTCAGACAGAGACCAGCTCCCGAAAATCCATATGACAAATCCCAACAAGCACATCGTGAAAATATACAATGCTGCCCTGGAAACACTGTTAACAGATAAACAACCGGGAAACATAACAGAAGTTAACAACGTCATATACGCAACAGCTCTAGCAGCGACTCGGAAGCTTGGTGTCAAGACAATAAATAAAATTAACAGACACAGAGAACCAGCTTGGAAAACCAAACTGATACGAGAAATAAAACAAATCAGATGTGAGCTGTCTATATTAGATGAGCTCACCAGAAACCCTAATATTTCCACACGTAAATCCAAAAAGATCAAAAGGAAATATAGCATTAAATCCCTAATTGATATTCCATCGATCAAAGAAATGCTGAAACAGAAACTTCAGCTAAAAGCACAAAGAACAAGACGATACGAGAAACGTTGTAGATTCTATCGCCAAAATAAAATATTCCGAACAGATCTTAAGAAATTTTACAGGGAAATTGGAAAAACGTCTATACATGTCGAAACGCCACCATCGATTGATAATGTACAGACATTTTGGGAAAATATTTGGAGCAACCCAAAGGAATGTAACCCAAATGCAGAATGGATACGGCGTGAAGAAGAACGACTGCGGGATACACCTCTGCAAGAATGGGTAAATATATCCACAGATGATGTTAGGCAAGCACTAACGAAATCCCAAAAATGGAAATCCCCAGGAAATGACAAGTTGCCCAATTTCTGGCTGTATCATCTCTCATCTACCCATGGCATACTTGCAAAAACATTATCAACGCTTGTAAATAATCCCAATAAAATCCCGGAATGGGTTACTGAAGGTATTACATACCTCATACCAAAAACAACTGAAACAGACGACCCGAAAAATTATAGACCGATAACATGTCTTTCCACAACGTATAAGTTGATCACGTCTGTACTGAAGAACCGTACTTACTCCTTCTTCGAAACAAACAGCATTCTCCCGCTGGAACAGAAGGGATGCAGTAGAGGTTCATATGGCTGCAAAGATCAACTTCTGATAAATAAAATGATCCTGGAAAATTGCAGGAGACGACGCAGAAATCTCAGTGCAGCGTGGATTGATTATCGTAAAGCGTTTGATAGTGTTCCACATTCTTGGATCCTTAAGGCTTTGGAAATGTACAAAGTCTCCCCTGTGGTATTAAACTTTCTTAAGCACAGCATGGGGATGTGGAACACAAAACTATACCTTAGACACACCGGGGGCACTGCCATATCCAACCGTCTGAATATCCGACGTGGAATATTTCAAGGAGACTCTCTGTCACCCCTTCTGTTTTGTTTATCCTTAACCCCTCTTACACATGAACTGAACAACAGTAGCTATGGTTACAAAATAAATAAGAAAATTTTCAATCACCTACTATACATGGATGATCTCAAACTCTTTGCCAAAGACGACAATGAGTTGAAAGGCCTCCTCAATATTGTAAAATACTTTAGTGACGACATAGGTATGGACTTCGGATTAGATAAATGTGCAAAAGTAACATTCAAGAAAGGTAGAATTACAGAAACACCCTCAATAGATTTAGATTTTGTCACAAAGATTAGGGAATTGGAGCATGAAGAAGCTTATAAGTACCTAGGAATTAGCGAAGGAGATGGCATACAACACCCCCAAATGAAAGAAAAAATAAGAAAAGAGTACTACAGGCGTGTACGTCTGATACTAAATACTGAACTAAACTCAAAAAATAGAATATCAGCTATAAACTCATTGGCTGTCCCAGTTGTGCATTACAGCTTTAATGTCCTTAACTGGACCATAGCTGAAATTAAGCGAATGGACGCCAAAACGAGAAAGCTTCTCACTTGCTATCGCATGCATCATCCCAAAGCTGATGTTGATCGTCTGTATGTGCCCAGATCCGAAGGAGGCAGAGGATTAGTTCAACTAGAACTGTCCTAAAAAACTACAACAATTGGCCTCCAAAGATACTTGGAAACTACAGAAGACTGGATGATGGTTTGCGTCAAGGAACATGAAAGTAGTAAGCGTCTTTACTCCGTAATGAAAGAAGCCAACAAATTCAAACTGGAGCTTCAAATGGGCGTAGAGATGCAACTACAGCACAATACACCGGCTGAAACTGCAAAATACTTGAAAAAGACAGCAAAGACGAATGCAACCGATCAGATACAGAAGCGATGGCAAGATAAACCGCTTCATGGCCAATACTCTGCCCGTATCAAACAAGCTGATGTAGACAAAACCCGTACCCATCAGTGGTTACGCAGTGCAGGGTTGAAAGCGGAAACTGAAGCTTTTATCCTTGCTGCGCAGGACCAATGCTTGCTAACTAGGAATTATCAAGCACATATACTAAAATATTGTGTCAGCCCAAAATGCAGATTTTGTGATAAATATCCAGAAACGATTGATCATCTTGTATCAGGTTGCACGATGTTGGCACCCACTGAATATAAAACCCGACATGACAGAGTGGGCCAATATCTGCACTGGAAAATCTTCAACTTCTACGGGAAGGAAACTGAAAGAAACTGGTACCAACACCACCCAGACCCAGTTACGGAGATAGGACCTGTTACAATTCTATGGGACTACACAATTCACACTGACAGAACAATCAAGGCCAACCGCCCAGATATTGTTATTAAAGACCACAAACAAAAACGGTGCCTCCTTATTGATATGGCAGTCCCTGCTGACTGCAATGTATCTTTGAAGATATTCAAAAAGCTGTCAAAATACAAGGACCTTGAAATAGAAATCTCGAAAATGTGGCATATGGGAACATCAACAATCCCTGTTGTAGTTGGAGCCCTAGGACTGGTTGGAAAAGATTGCAGTAGACTAATTGCATGGATTCCTGGAAGCCCATGCCTCAAGGAGATTCAAAAAATTGTTCTGACAAATACAGCCCACACATTACGAAGGGCTCTATCTATGTAATTATTTTATTTTATTTTATTTTTTTTTGTCAGTGAAAAGTGTCATGATGCCATTTCTAACCTTAGGTCCCTGGGCGGGACCCGGAAAGAAATGTGTAAACGCCAGAAATCAAAGAAAATAAAAATAATAATAATAATAATAATAATAATAATAATAATAATAATAATTCTTAAAATTATACAATTGATGATTAACTGTTTACTGTAGTGTAAAATAAAGTATGTTTATCCGTGAATATATATACTTCGAGTAGATGGATCTCGTCAGCTAGGAAGGATAGTCCATTTGAGAGGAAATCTTTCTTTTTAAACCTCCGCTACTTTGCGGCCATAATCAATCTTGGGAAAGGGTTTGGTAGTAGTAAATCCTGAGTCGGAGTCCCTAAGCCAGTCCAACGTCATGTTCCATTTTGTTCTCCTGCGACGGCGCCGAGTATCCAAGTTGTACTGGACTCTACCTTTCCCTTGGAGAACTTCGGTGGCATGGAGAGGGGAGACGTTCTGCATAAGCAACCGCCGGTCTCTCATAAAACGCTGTCCAGGCTTGCGCCATGGAGAGGACACTGCAGCGTCGCCTCACCGCGACTTTAAAATACGGGAAGTAACAGTCTACTGACAGGAGAATTCCGAAGGTCTTTTCTGTATTAGGGACTGGCTACGATCACGAGGGCGACCTCCTTATCTTCGCCTCAAGGTCGTCTGCAAAAAGAACAATGAAGACGTCTCCATCGATCGCTCACATTGGAGACGCTATTTATGCTGTGGAGTGGAGCGAGGAAAGAAGAAACGAGGCCAAGGAAAGAAAACAACACACCAACATCTTCACATGCATTCGTTGCAATCGAGACTGTCACTCCTGTTTGGGTCTGTACAGCCAATGACAGTCAATGCACCGCCATCAACAGCCGAGGCATAACATTTTGGGCGCATCCATGATCTCACGAGACCGACGGATGCCACATATATTGTTTATAAATTTATTTGTCTTTCTTCCTGCACCACTATTTTTCAAATAGTCTGTAAATATATAATCTATTTTAAATATATTTATTATCTTAAATATCTATTGTAAATATGGGTACCCCATAAATTTCCCGGCATTCTTGATTCCAGTATCGAGCTAGATTATGTTTTTCTACGAACCAACATATGTCAATTAATAACAGTTCAATAATACACCTCTAACCCACCAAATCTGCATCTTTTCCCAGCATCGCTGACCGATAGGAACTTATATAAACTTGCGTCACACAGAGCGCCACCTATGGCTGCTCTGTGAATTAGTTTAGTAACTAAACTAAAATGTGATTATGCACGGAGAAATGATGGGCCATCAGATGCGGGAAAATCGGGGATGTACATGCATTTGTTACAGTCGATTAATGTTAGCCTAGAATGCTTAGATTAGATGTGGTATTTTGGTGAGTGACAACTGAAGAGTTAATTTTTTTTATCGTGAATGACACTATGCTTGGGACTTAGATTGTTTAAGACATCCCCCACCAAAAAAAAAAAAAAAAAAGTAACAGAGGGATGCCAGCTAAACACATCGAGCTAATAAAAATAGCTTTTCTAGTAATAATAAGACTATATAAAATATAATATAATATATAATACAATATATAATATAATATATAATATATAATATAATAAATATAATATATAATATATATAAATATATAATATATATAAATATATAATATATATAAATATATAATATAGTATAATATATATATATATATAATATATAACATATATAATAAATATATAATATATAAGATAATAAATATATAGTATAATATATATATATATAATATATATAATAAATATATAATACATATAAATATATAATATAATAAATATATAATATATATATAAATATATAATAATAAGAATAAAAATAGCTTTTCTAGTAATAATAAGAAATAATGTTTGATTAAAAAATCCATTTAAAACTTACTTCGTTTACATTTCGGTTACGAAAATAATGGCAGTAGTTATAGATTCGAGAAGTCCCAACAAGGAGTGTGCATTTCGTAAGTGGGTAATTGAAATCTTAGTTTATTATGATGGTTTCCCCTAAGGATCACACTTCAGCTCTATGAGTGGTTTCCCTGATGGAAAATGAGAATACAGGTTGGATTCTTGTACGGATGCACATTTCTTTCGAGGGACTTCTTCAGCGAGGCCTGTTGACATTAATCTCTCTGTTTAAGAAAATTATCAGGGATTTCAATTCAAACATGTATAAACTGCCAGTCATCCTGCATTGTTGATTTCGATGTTCGCAGTGTCTGTATTTACAAATCCCTTATTCCTCATATTGAGCTCTCTTACTCTGTAAATATTAGGTTGGTGCAAAAAATAATGACGTAATAATGTCGTTTTTTGACGTTAAAAAATACGTCAAAAAACGACATTATTACGTCATTATTTTTGCACCAACCTAATATAACAAATTTGAAACTATATATATGTATATGTATCCCACTACAAATTGATACTGTAGACAGTTTGAAAAATCCTACTGATTTTAGAATTAAAATTTATTTGTGAAATTGGTCATTAACTAAAGGTATCTTAATTTCAGTTGTAAATAAAAGGTTGCTCTGTTTAATGAAAATAATCATTAAGCGCTCTTTTGTGAGTCAGTTTTAACAAATTTAAAATTCTATATATATATATATATATATATATATATATATATATATATATATATATATATATATATATATTACTCCGTAAAGTTTGGGTGTTTTCCGGTGGAGTTTTAGCCAGGAATTGTCATCATTTTGTCTTCTTACGAAACAAATAAATGATCCCAAGAATAAAAGATACTAAAATGTAAAAACGAAACGAAGAAATTATTAAAAAATTAAGAAAATTGCTGGCTAAAACTCACCGAACACCAGTCGAATATATATATATATATATATATATATATATATATATGTATATTAGGTTGGTGCAAAAATAATGACGTAATAATGTCGTTTTTTGATGTATTTTTTAACGTCAAAAAACGACATTATTACGTCATTATTTTTGCACCAACCTAATATATATATATATATATATATATATATATATATATGGCTATGGTGATTGAAAAATACCTTTATAGCATGAGGTTTTATTTAATATTCGATATGGGCACCAGATTTCGCTACAAGTTCTTCAACCCTCTCAGGAATCACATCAACTGATTACACCAAGAACTCTATAGAGGTATGGAATAAATAACAACTTGTATTCACCCTTCAATTTCTTCCAAAGTCTTGGTTTGGTATAGTAGACTTTAAACAACACCAAAGAAAAAGACGCAGGGTGTTAAGTCAGGACTTATGGCTGGCCACTCATACATAAAATATGGAGTTACTTCTCAATAACTCTCTCTGTCGCTCTCTCTCTCTCTATATATATATATATATATATATATATATATATATATATATATATATGTAGTTTTAACGTGTGCTATATTTATGGGATAAAGTGCTCAATATCAGAGATAGAGCGTATGTAAATATAAATGTAAAAGTGAACATTGAAGTCAACACTCAGAGGCGACAGGCTGTTTCATGCTAGACGCAATCGACAGCTTGACGATTGCATCTAGCATGAAACAGCCTATCGCCTCTGTATGTTGACTTTAATGTTCATTTATATATATATATATATATATATATATATATATATATATATATATATATATATATATATATAAGTGTGTGTATGCGTGTGTTTACCAAGTTTAGCTAACTCTGGTAGCTGGTAGAAGATTATCTTGCACCAATTTTCTTAGAAATCAGATTAGCTTACTGACCAATACTCTTCCATAGATACTGTCAATTCTTTTTTTTTTTTTTAAGCTAAGCTTAATCTGTTACATGGTTACTGTATTTGAACAACCGGTGAGGTACGAGCTCCTAAAATTTGTAATGGCTTCCTGCTTAATCTTACCGAAATCCGTCTGAGTTTGCGATCCGTCCATTTTGATTAGTCATAATTGCAGACATATAAAATATTTTCCTATGATATCAAACGAGCGCCGATATTAATGCCAGATCCAAATTTACATCCATTTTTTTTTTCTTTTTTTTCATTTGACAGTCATATTTTTCTTCAACGGTAATTCTTTCTCCCCATTCAATTTTTACGTTCCAGTAATGCATCGTCACATAGTACATGGGTTCTGGAAAAAATATATCTTCCCGCCACAATTGCTTGACATTGTCGTTAGTTTTATCGTCTGTGAAATTATTAATCGCCTATAGACCTTTTCGCCATTCTTGTAGGCCAGTCAGTTGTATTAACCCACCCGAAATCTTTATCTTATCCAACGTATCTTCAAATGATTGGACAGTGTCATTCATGAAAAGAATTGAAAAGAATCGGCGCTATAGCTAGACTTGCGCCTCTCACATGACCTAAGGTGTACTCCTTTCTACTCTATACCCTTTTTGTGCTTCTTTGTCGTCATTTTTACAATCAAGGTCTTATGAAAAGGGAAGGTGGCAGTAATCTTCTTGAAATTACTTTTTCAGAGTGAGGTTAGACGCAGAATGAAAAGTGGCTTTTTATTCGCTTTTTCATGGCTCATTTTTGCTCCATAAAATTACGCTTCGGGTGCGTTTAGGATTCTTGTTACCAAAATTAGCAGAACCACGAAAAACCTTGCGCAATAAATGCTCTTTTAATGATGCTAAGTAATACTCGAGAGCCGAGTTCGAATTCCACACAGATTCTTTATATTCAATTACGCAAAAATACGCTTGTGTATGAATCTATCTGTTCTCCCCTGCCCCAAGCTGTGGGTTGAATAGGAGGACAAACTACGTTCTATAATGTTGGTCGGCAACCATTCTACCGCGGAGAGAAATGGCAATCTACTGCAGGAAAATCTTCTGCCTAGTCAGTCATGAATTAAGACAGGATTAACCAAAGCGTGTATCACGGATGGCATTTAACTGATTCACTGACTGATTGATCACTGTCGTTCATATGAAGGGAAATGATTTTTTTCGGTCAGTGTGCTGTTTTTTCATTCTTTTTATTTTTTTAATTTTCACTTGATTGATCGATTTGCTTTTTTATGGCTCATCAAACATTTTTGAGATTTCTAAGAATTTTTTAGAGATAATAATGATTTTCTGATACACGTCTTACTATTTAACCCATAGCTGGGAGGAGAAGCGGTGGATTCATACCTTTTTAAGGGTACGTGGAATTCTAACTCGGCTCTCTGACTTCTCATTCCGAGCCTTTATCCATTACACCACCTGTACATCCGAGCTTATAACACCTAGTATTCGTCAGCGGTCACCCTTCTAGTGACAGACTAGGTTCAGTGTTGCTTAACTTCGGTGATCGGACGAAAACCACTGTTTCAACGTAATATGGCCGTAAACCTTTAATTTTCATGGCTTGTTCCGGGTTATTTTTTTTCATTCTCTCGCATATAATCACACGTTAAAAAATAGGTTCTATTCCTACCCAAGATAGTTACCATATTCAAGGCAGGATGCCTGATAACCACAAAAGATTGAAAGGGAATGATGTAGTTAAAAATGTAATTAAACTCTATTCAAATTTTATTAAAGGTTCATTTTGAATTTCATAGTGAGTTCAGTAAATAACCGAATTAGGACAATCCCGTTCTATGACGATTTGTGCTTACGACATAATCTTCATTAATATTGTTGCTTTTGGACTTACGACACAAACAGAGCGGCGGAAGAATACATCGCGCGGCGGATGAATACGACGTCATACGGGCCAGTTCCCAGTTGTACGTCATATTGGATTGTTGGTGGGTGTATGCTCATTCACGGGCATTCGCAGGAAAAATCGCGTTATGACGCATAATAGGAACGGAATGCTATCGTAAGTCAAGGACCTGTATTTTTTTTATCTTTTTAGAAACCCAGCTAATAAAGTGAGGTTGCTATAACTTTTCTGCAACGTTACGTAGAGGTTGTAATTTTTTTTTTGTTCCACGTAAACATGGGGAATCTACAGAACAAGAATATAGAAAGAGCATTACTCATCTAATTAGTGATTCTTAATTGAATAATAAAACGAAGGTGAATTTTATACCATCTGAACACTGTTGAATGAAGAAAAATAAAATAAAAGTAAAACTAGTGAAAAAAACAAGAGTAAGTAATTATCTATCTGTAACCTTTTTGTGACCTTAGTATCTTCATTGACTTTACGCAGTATAAAATTTCAAGCTAACACAATATCTTGTTACAACGTTGCAGACAGGTTGTATTCGAGTTGGCGGATATGTAACGTTGTGTTGACAGTACTCTAACGTTTTCCCGACTCAAAACTAACCGCTCTTTTCACGGTGTAAAGTTGTGTACTGTTGCAGCTGAAAAATTCCGCATTGACCAGTTATAACATCAAAAATCTTTTACTAATAGTCACCCAATACAAGGCCCAAGTGCCACTCAAAGTAGAGGTTACAGTGTAGAGTTATATTAGCGTAGGAAAGGACAAGCATTAGGAGTATAGAGCTGAAGTAGACTTTTACAAAGAGCCAGAAACCCACTCCTAAACAGGAAACAAGGGATAAGCCTCTACTCCTGTCCAAAAGCCCGACGAGGAGTGTGAACTGGACGATAGGCGACACTATCTACTACTATTGAGGAAAAAATAGTAAATAAAATTTCAGAGTTTAGTCGGAGATGTTAGAAGTAAAGTAGACTTTAGAAGTAACCGGAAACCCATTCCTAAGCAAAAGATAAACCTCTGCTTATATTCAAAGATTGTGGAAGAGTGTGAACAGGACGTAGGGCTGAGAAGTTTTCAGCATCCACCTTGTACATGTAACTATTTAAAAGCTTGCGTTCTAATCTCGCAAGTGATTGAAAGTTATTTTATTTTTCTTCAATTACAGTTTTGCGGAGATTACATATTGCTTTACTCAAAGTTTCGCAAAGATTAAATGTCGCCTTAGAGTTTTGCGATGATTACATATTGCTTTACTCAAAGTTTCGCAAAGATTAAATGTCGCCTTAGAGTTTTGCGATGATTACATATTTTGCCTTACACAGATTTTCGCGAAGATTACATCCACTTATCAGGGGGGGGTTCATTGTAAAGTTTTTCAGTCAAGTCACCGGATGATTTTCCTTTATGTACCGTATAGCTTCAGGATTTGTACCATCATGGTTCTCCACAACTTCCTATCATTTGTAACTCTAAATAATATTTGTTCTCCTATCTCTGTCAGTCCTCGTTCGGTTATCCGTTTACAGGTAGGCAGCAGAAGAAAGAAATGCATTTCTTCCTTAACGAGTTTGTTCAAATGGTTGGCAGAACAGGAATTAGGAAAGACAGCCAAAAATCAAATTTTACAAAGCTATTAAGGGCAGGAAGTTGTAGAGAGCCATGATCGCCTACGTCCTGAAGAGACACGGAACATAGAAGAAGAAGAAGTAGAAGAAGAAACAGTGATTCTTTTGCAGTAACTAGTCAGTTTATTTTTTTATTATTAGGTGATATGCATGTTTAGCTATCTATATAGCTACATCCATATCTATATTTCTCTATATATCTATATATGCATATCTGTATGTTCGTATATATATATATTGTCGAAACTTGACTAATGCATGGAATAATAATGCAACACAAAATATACTTAGAACAAAATGTATTGAAACAAGAAAGTGTACACAATATTTACATATAGTCTTTTGTATATTCCTGGGAAGACCGTTCCTAGAATGTGCGTAGACTGAGTCGCAGTCGGGCAGAGTCTCTGGTTGAATCTCTTGATTCCTTCCCGGTACCAACCATATTTATATGGTCGGTACTCCACTATGCAAATTAGGCGGATCCTACCACAACATATATATATATATATGTGTGTATATGTGTGTGTGTGTGTGTGTGTGTGTGAAAAGTGTGTGTATATAAATATAAATAAATATATATATGTATAATTATTTATATATTATATGCGCGGTACTTATTAGAAAGCGCTCAATATCAGAGATAGAGCTAACGTATATGGTTGGATAGATGTGAGTTTGTGACCCTGGGTTTCACGCGTGAAACCCAGGGTCACAAACTCACATCTATCCAACCAATATATATATATATATATATATATATATATATATATATATATATATAAGTAATGAAAATCTTGGTAATCCGTATGGATAATCCCAAGGAGGATGAAATCCAGAGAGCTCAATGTTAAATCAGAGCGATTAATTCAATAAAAACAGACAACTTTAAGGGTTCATTGGTTATAATTTATTTCCTCCAGGGAATTTCTTTTTCATCAGACCACACTTCTAAGGGTGAAAAAATGAATTTTCTATGTAAATTTTGCTGAGTTTATCAACAAAATATGTCGTCTGTTGCTTGAGGATAGTATCTATTGTTACAGTTTTCATCGCCATCTGCGAATTTTCTGGAAACTCTTTTCGATTTACTACTAGATTAAGAGGACAATAAAATATCACGATATATTTTGAGTGGCACTCTTTTCGCTTTTCACATCACATCAAAGCAACTTATATCTTTTTTCCTTAAAAGTCTGACTCAAGTAAAAGGACAAATATTGGTAAGAGCCACAAAGAACAACCTACTGCGGAGGGCCATGATCGTTTACGCGCTGGAGGGACACGACACATAGAAAAAGATAACTCAAGCTCTACAGCAGGGGTTGGCAACTCATTCGATCCGGCAGGCCGGATCGTGTTATAATAACGGGTCGTGGGCCTGACGAAGACCATTAATGAAAAATTAAGGAAAATTACATATGCAGACCCCCTGTCAACCTAAATATTTAAAACCATAATGAAAATAAACATTGAGAAATCAGAAAAACAAAAGAAAATCTAAAATTAAAAAACACTTAACAAAAATTACTTTTCCTCAAGGAACGTCAAAATACTTCAAAGTGAAAAAAAATCAACCGAAGTGAAATGGATGAAATTATGACTTGTAGGTTTGAAACTGTTATTGAAAATTGTTCCACAAACGAACCACACACACCCACACAAATCAAACAAAAACGAAGCACATATACCCATCCATACGAGTACAAATAGTTGCAAACATATGCACTTACGTACGTACACATACGGTATCATCCACACATTCATGAGGCATGTATGTATAAATCGCGTATGTTTAACTGTCTTTAGATTTCTGCTACCTCGCATGTCAGTCCCTCCCCGGCCTCTTTCACTTTATCGTTCCTTTCGCTTCTGTTATCTTTTAATGTGGCCAACGGTCATAAAAAATATGTATCCATTATTTGACATTAAACGTAGGCAACGCAAATTGGTAAAAGAAGTCTCATGAAAGATAACTGTCAGATAGTCTAATATTTTTAGTGCACTGAGATGTGTAGACATTCGATGGAAAATGACATATAACAAATTTCATTTGAAGGTCGACGATATAGTTAAATTGAGAAGTGTTGACAGATATCATGTTAAAAATAGTCATTGGTAATCAGGCTCGTGGGCCGGTCAAAATAATTTCGCGGGCCGTAGGTTGCCGACCCTTGCTCTCCAGCTTCGAACTACAGTATTCATATGTTAGAAATATTTATCATAGCTTTGTCATTTTGACTAAAAAAAAATCTGTTGTCGTTCATTACAGGAAATCGTTAAAATTGACAAATTAAATCCGATATATTGAATTGAAAAAAGAAAGAAAAATATGTCCGTGTAGCATTCAGCTGACTTTCTTCCCCAACATTTGACAATGGACGTGTGATCAGGGCGAGAAGCTGAAATGTCTTCTATTTTTATTGGATTTTTTTTATGAGCTAAAAATCAAAAGATATCTTGCTCGAATCTTTATCTTGAATCGATACAGCCGTTTAATGCAAGCGTTATCGATGATCTCATCCATTTCGACAGGAATAAACTTTTGCAAACAAAAGCGAAAAAATAACAAGGAAAGCGATAAAAATACTATTGATAATCCGAGAACTATTCTAGGCTAGGCCGGCTTGACAGAATTATTTATTGATAAATTGCTTAAAGATGTGTCGCACAGTTTAAAGAAAAACAAGCAAATAAATAATTAGATGCAATATATATATATATATATATATATATATATATATATATATATATATATATATATATATATGAAATAAGAGAGAATTATAACCAATAGTTCAAAATTAAATTGGAACAAGCATTACTAATTCACTTGTCCATATATGTGTGAAAATTTTCAGATATAACCAAAATATATGTGTAAGATAATATCAACAAAGACAAAAAAGGAAGATTTATGTTAGCCAAAGACTGAGATAATTTTTCTTTTGTCTTTATATATATATATATATATATATATATATATATATATATATATATATATAAGAAATAGCTAAAATGCCAGCCTAACTCGGAACCCGGGTTTCAACCGCAAGGTATCCTCCGGTAAGTGAAGGTTGTAAAAGCCAGGAAACTACTCCAATATACCAAAACACCGGAAATGAGAGTGGAGTGGGAGGAAGTATGAAGATAAGTGGAGGGAAGAGAAGAAAAAAATTATTTATTGAGTTTTATTTCACTCATACGGATTCATAAGTACCTAAAATATCTCTTTAAAAGCCTGCACCCAGGCACAATTTCCTTTCTCTTATTTAATAGAATACCTTTATCAGGATAGGTGGCAGTAGCCAATTTCTCTTTCTGGCACACCAAGCAACAGTTACCACGAATACGGCCGGGTTTTACCTTCCTTACCATGCTCCACCTCACACAAGAGATCCTGCCATACTTCACTTTGTAATTCCAGACACAATTGGCCAGCTTGGTGTCATATCTGTGGTTTTTAAGCCTAAAAGAAGAGGCATGGTAATAGAATCTCTCTTTGAAAGGGTCATCTGTACATACAAAGTATATTTTCTTAAAACCATACTTATCACTGACCTCAGCAATGTAAATGATTTCTTCCGTGCGGCAGCTGCATATCTTCCTTTCTACCATTCCACCTCTTTCGGTCTCCAATATATATATATATATATATATATATATATATATATATATATAGTTCGCTGTATCAGTGTGGATAGACATCCAATTGCCTCAAGCCAGCGTCAAAACACGACTACAGTCAGAGATTTTTACCCCTAAGCTATCGGCGCCTGGTAGAGAGGAAAATGGATGTGTGTGTTTGTGGTGATAACCCAAAGTTAGCAGAATTTAATCAATGCACGGTAACCGAATTTAGTAAAGATTTTTCGCGTTATTTTCATGCGCAATACTCTTTGCAAGAACACTGTACACGCATATTCAAAGGACACATTTGAAACTACCTCTTTGGCTAAGTGATTATCAAAATCTCCTAATTAGTACTTTGTGTATGTATGCGAATTTTCTAGGCGTAGCTTAGATGTGGCACAAAGCCAAAAGTATGGTGCACCCACTGAGGATCGAACTCACTATTCAGTGGTAATTGATCTAACGAGACATGCGTGCTCAGCATTACACAACGTCGAAGTGCCTCACTTCTTGTATGTATGTATGCTTCTCGGTAGATATGTTCTATAATATTGATCACCCAGTACAATTCCCAAGAGCTACTGAATGTAGAGAGTTACTGAGGTTTTTTAATGGCGTACAAAGAGAGTGTAATAGGTGCATATTTTGAAGATATGTAAGATAGATAATGGTTAATTCCAGACTTGAAATGATTAAGATTTTAGTGATTAGGAAAGTGTTCTCTTGAAAATCTGTTCCACAATGTAACAGTTCCGAGGAAGAAGCTTGCTGAGTGGAACTTCCTCCTTATCAATGAAAGATGTAGGGAATGTGGATAAGCTGACTTAGAGCTCATGGAAGGGCAGGTCCTAGCTGGGAATGTTTGAACTCGCAGAATGTAGTACGCCCAAACATCTGCCGTGAAAATAACGATAGTGTATCGAATGTGCTAATGTATGTGTGCATGCGTATACTTTGGGGATTCTTGATGTTATGGGTGGCGAGGTAATCCCAGGGCGCGGCACCGTTGGAAAATGCTTGAAAAGCATACCACGGGTTGATCACAGCCTTGTAAATAAAATTGGATAGACGGGGTTGTTCGTTGAGTTAGCACGAAGTCGCAAGTCATCGTGAACGAGGGTTTTAGCGTACTTGCTTTGTTCAAACTGTTGATTACGCCTGATGATACTCTCACCCCGCAGAAACTGTAACTAAGGTCTGTTCAGTATAGTTGCAGCATAAACTAGTTTGGATTTGTGGGTATTGAACAAACACAAATATGTCTGAGCAGGCATCTGCAATAAGGATAGGGTAGCCGCCCCAGTAGACAAACATACTCAACAAGGAGGGGTCAGCCATTGTGTCTTTGTAAAGAGATGATATATTTGTAGCAATTACTTGGATTTACTGAGAGTAGAGCCAGTGTTTTCAAAGAGTTAGAGACGTTATTTTTGAATCTCTCTCTCTCTCTCTCTCTCTCTCTCTCTCTCTCTCACACACACACTCCCATTCTCTCTCTTTGACACACCCTCTCATTCTCTCTCTCAAACACTCTCATTCTTTCTCTCTCACTCACACACTCTCATTTTCTCTCTTTGACACATACTCTCATTCTCTCAATGACTCGCATTCTCACTCTCACACACACACACTCTCATTCTCTCTCTCATACACACAATGTCATTCTGTCTCTCACACACACACTCATTCTCTCACTCACGCACTAATTCTCTCTCTCACACACCGGCACTCACATTGTCTCTCACACTCTCATTCTCTCTCTCACGCACACACACTCATTTTCTCTCTTTGACACATACTCTCATTCTCTCTCTCAAACACTCATTCTCTCTCTCTCTCACACTCACTCTCATTTTCTCTCTCACACACACACACTTTCACTCTTTTCCCCGTTCTCTCACACACTCTCATTCTATCTCTCTCACACACACTCTCTCACATACATGCTCTCATTCTCTTTCTCACCTACACACTCTCATTCTCTTGAGGCAGATATGAGAGAAACTCGGAGAAACTCAGATGTGCATATCTGATCCAAACTGAACAAGTTTCGTCGACCTAATCTCACCCATAAATCTTGGGTTGGCCTGGTGTTGTTTTTAGACGCTTCCCGACATTGACGCATGCTTCGATCGTCTCCTTTGCTATTATAAAGAAGTCACCTCCTTGTCAAAACCAGAATTATCGAGAAAAGACGCCGAATGTGTGTGTTTAAAAGAAGTCATTTGAACTTTGCTAAACCGGATGTCTTTAGTGGATGAATTGGTTAAAAGCACGCCAGGATAAGTAACAGTTTCCGTGTGGGATACAGATTCGATTACTGTCGAAGGCATATTTTCTTCGAGATTTCTCGAATATTCAAACCAGTAAATGTAATTAAAACAGTTTAATTAAAACTGGGCCTTAACTCAAATAACTTGTATCCATAAAAATACGTATTAACAGAATATATATATATATATATATATATATATATATATATATATATATATATATATATATATATATATATATATAAGATGGTGACAATTTACCGATCGCAACTTGTATATAAATATAAGATGGCGACAATTTACCCATCCTACCTTGTGTGTGTATATATATATATATATATAAATATATATATATATATATATATAACGACATTATTTTTGCACCAACCTAATAGAAAATGTTTCGTCATTTCAGACACTGAAATTTTAATCTTTTAGATTTAATTTAAAAAAAATGAGTTTGGTTATATAATCTAACTAATTTCATTTAGTGCCTTTTTGTTTATGAATTTATCACTTCTTTTATCAAATATATCACATTGTGACAATAGAAGATCTGCTAATCAACTCCTATATCCACTAGTTCGGGACGGTGGCGTAGTGGATACAGGAGTTGGTAATACATGTGTTACAGTCATCTCGTGGTCATTTCAATCTTTGGGTCACATAGTGAAGAACCAATTCAGCAGGAAAAAGTAATAAGTCATATTACAGGGATAAAATATCACATTAATCAACATATATCACATATCAGTGAATCAACGGACACCTGATGATGACCACCATAGAGTACTTGGCCGAAACGCTGTGTCTATAATATCATCTACATCAATGAAGAGGAGAACAATAATACAAGAATATTGACAATTAATCATCTCAGAAATTAAATACTACATCTTGATGCATTTAGATTCTTTTTGAATTTATTTGCATAAGCCATCATTCTCTTTTCACTCATTATATGTCTGTACCGTTTATAAGCAAGCTACTTTTTATTAATTATATCATTCACTTTAACGTATTTGATGTTGGAGTGGAATATTGTTTTTAATCATGTCACCCCAAGCAAGGCAATAAAGCAAGTACGATGCAAGGGGTTTCAGATAGTGAAGGAATATGAGAAAAAGAAAACATTATTAAGGAGAGAGAAAAATAAAAGATCAAGAATTAAGAATACATAGGTTAACGATATTGTATTTCAAATTAAATGTTGTCATGGAACAATAATAATAATAATAATAATAATAATAATAATTATTATTATTTTATTATTATTTCCTTTGATTTGTGTTGTAGTGTTGTATACATATTTTCTTACGGATTCCAAACGGTGACCCAAGGTCAGAAATAGCTTCATGACATTTTCCACAGATAATTTTTGGAAAAAACAACTAGCAGGGATCCTTTTAATGAGTCTATCGGAACCTTTTCCAATCAATCCGAGGGATGCTACCGGAATTGTTGATGTCCTCAAGTGCCACATTTATTATTATTATTATTATTATTATTATTATTATTATTATTATTATTATTATTTTCTTTGATCTCTGGTGTCTACTCGTTTCTTTCCGGGTCCCAACCAGAGATCTAATGTCAGAAATGGCATCATGACGTTTTCCACTGAGTGTTTTTATGAAATCTCTCACCAAAATAAAACAAAAACAACAAAAAAAAAAAATCAAAAACAAAAACAAAAACAAAAAAACAAAAAACAAAAAGAAAACCCTAAGATCACACACATTTTACATAGATAAAGCCCTTTGTAAAGTATGAGCTGAACTTGTGAGTACATTTTTTTGTATTCCTTTAAGGCTGCGGCTACAAGGGATCCCTTCAATGAATATCTTGGAATTTTTCAAATCAATCCGAGTTGTTGATATCCTCCCGTGGCACATTTTTTTTTGAGATTTCGATTTCAAGGTCCAGCGGCTGCCATGTCAATAAGAAAGCACATTCTTTATTATTATTATTATTATTATTATTATTATTATTATTATTATTATCGTCGTTTTTATGTTGTTGCTTCGGTTGCTGCTGCTGTTCTCTGACATTGTGATTGGTTGTTTCGAATATTATGATACATTTTTACTTATTAGCATGAACGTTTGTTTTGTTTTAATGGTTGTTGCTAACACATCTGCTACTCCAAGAATACTTTATATATGCGCTTCGCTCAACAAGTGCAAAAGAGCTTGGTCATTTTTACCAGACAAGACATACTAGTTATTGTAGTCGTTTTGCAGTTGATATCTATATCAGCATTGAGCCAGAATTGTGTAATTAAACATGGCCGCCATTTTACGAGAAAAATGCCATCTGTTGAGAATAATAACGATTAAGTCAATCTGATGCATTTATTGGACACAATAAAGACAGTTCCACGAGAATATCTAAAGAGGAACTCGGGAAGTGTATATTGATTGCTGGAAAAGAGAAAGATGCGTTTTCAATTTTTTTAAATGGTTTTGAGTTAGCGTGTTCGACTCAGTCTGAGAAAATGGAGTTTATTTCAGGATTAGCAGCTTATGTCAGGACGAGAAACCGCTAGAATCATTAAATGAAAAACGTGCGATAAAAATGGCCAGCGGATTTTGGAAAGTGCTGAGTCGTTTCACTTTTTCAAGTCTATTGCGAGTTTTATGTAGATTTAGCCGATCATTAGAAAAGTAAAGAGACGAAAGAAAATAAATGAACGAATTAGATGGAATGGGAAAACTAACAAGAATAAGAAGTATATATAAAGCCATCGATTATTTCGTCGGGCCTATTTCGAATAAAAACATGAAGAACAAAGATCTTAGAAAATATAAATGTGACACTATTTAGCGGTCGCGTGAAAATGAAAAGCGGGAAATAATTAAGGCGAGAAGAAGCTGAAATAATTATTCGTAAGATATCGGATCTGCGGAATTAATTTATGTTATGACGCAGCGAAAGAAGATAGCAATCTGCCCATGGCAATAATGAAAATTTCAAATTGGTCAAGTGGCCTACAAAACAGAATGCTAAGAGATAGTGTTAATCAAGCACGCACTGACCGAGAATGGCTTCAGTTTGGACCACCCCCAAGGAGAGAAGGAAAGGAAGGGAAAAGAGAAAGGAAAGGAATAAACCATTAACTATCTTTCGGAGATATCATTTAGTTTGGGGAAAACACCTGTTTTATGTTCAGACTTATCCATGATGAGAGTTTGTTGCCTGGACAGATTTTGGCGACAGAAGCACGTAGGCATTGAAGAGACAAAGAGATTCACTTCACCAACCCCAATGATTATTTGACGAAAATCTCGTTGACGCACTCCAGACGAAATTCGGTTAAGATAGAGATTAGAGACCACCCTACGAGTCGTGGGAGGTCTGCTCGTGGAAGAGAAAGAAAAGAAAAAAAGATCATTTTTTTTTCCTTTGAGTGAAATTTTAAAACTAAGGCAAGTCCAGCCACACCCACGCTGGTGGGCGTTCATTGGCTGAAGGGTGGTGTGAGCGGTAGGCGAAGGTAAACTATGAAGAAGGAGGGGAGGCCTGTTGACGCCCCCTGAAGGGATTGATGTGAGATGCCACTGTGAGAGAGAGGGGAAACCTGTTGACGCCCTCTGAAGGGATTGGGTGAGATACCAATATGAGAAAGGAAGAATTTGGGAGGACGATTCCCTTAAAGTAGAAAGTAATGGACTTCCAAAAATGGAAAGTAATAAATTTTCCTGTCCGAAAACAAATAAAATCCTTATTGTGGATTTAGAATTATCAAGGAACCTCAAACCCCGGCAGGACCACCCCGGTTTTGGTCGGCGTGCATATAAGCAGAGTCGCAGCGAGTGGAAGACAGTAACACAGGCAATCAGTTGAAGTTAGAGAGAGAGACACAGAGTTGAGCTGTGAGCTCTGAGACCCGCCTTGCAGGAAGCTTACTGAAAAATATCCACGCATTTCGACTTCAACTTCTAAACAAGAACAATTTACTTTTGAAGAACGACTTAGAATCACACCACCAAAACAAGTTTTACGAATATCGCCTGAAGATACACCAAAAACCAGTTTCTGAAAAAAAAACAAAAAACAAA
Source organism: Acanthosepion lycidas (assembly GCA_963932145.1). Taxonomy (NCBI): domain Eukaryota; kingdom Metazoa; phylum Mollusca; class Cephalopoda; order Sepiida; family Sepiidae; genus Acanthosepion; species Acanthosepion lycidas. The sequence continues at coordinate 59,690,963 of OZ010584.1, forward strand.
AAACAAAAAAACAACTTAAGATGTTAAGACTCGCCTAACAAACGCAAAGTGTCACGTATCTATATTAGCGGTTTGGGAGAAAGACGCAGTCCTGTATTCCGCAACCAGATATAAAATATTGTTATTCATTTTTAATATATTTGAACTTTTCGAGCTGTTACTTTATTTTCTTTTACATATACTTGTGCGGTGTTACCTTTGCTCAGACTCGGCTTGCATTGCGGCCCGGCGACTGATTGATTTCGTCTACCTAAGATCAAATCACAACGTGGGTAGGTTAGACTAGAAATCAAAGCACTTACTTCGGTAACCAGACGTTGGAGGCGAGCTGGGGACGACAAAGTTGATATCGAATCTAACCAGATTCCCATCCGAATCAGCAAAGGGTTAGAACGTCACATTTGGTGCCGCGACCAATACCAAGTCACATTGGTCGTCACAGGATAACACGGGACGGCGAGAGACGCAGAGAGGCCCGGGGTGACGTCATAGTAAGAATATAGTGTATTTGTAGAAATCAAATTTTATACATCCCTTCTATTAGCGAAAGGAAATACATTCATTCGCTTACTCAGAATTTATTATGATTACCCTCCATCGAATATAAAAAAAACATTACAATTTGCAGAAAGGATTGAATTTGTATATCTTGGTCAAAAACTTTGATAATTTTCGGTAACATCGGGTAATCTAAGCAATCTCTTACAATATAAATATTATTCGGCTATAAATAACCTACAAAGGGTTGATAAGCAATGGCGAGCTCGGTCAGTACTTACGTGAGGGACTGCTTGCGAACATCGATTAATGTAAGCAACCCTTTACAAACCGAAATATTTTAAACCTTTAAATAACCTACAAAGGGTTGATAAGCAATGGTGGGCCCGGTCAGTTTTTACGTGAGGACTGTTTTGGAACATCGATTAATGTAAGCAACCCTTTACAAACCGAAATACGTTTAGCCTTTAAATAACCTACAAATGGTTGATAAAGAATGGTAGGCTCGGTCAGTTCTTACCCGAGGGACTGTTTGGGAACATCGATTAATGTAAGCAACCCTTCACAAACCGAAATATGTTCAACCTTTAATTAACCTGCAAAGGGTTGGTAAGCAATGGAGGGCGCGGTCAGTACTTACGTGAGGGGCTTTTTGGGAACATCGATTAATGTAAGCAACCCTTCACAAACCGAAATATGTTTAGCTTTTAAATAATCTACAAATGGTTGATAAGCAATGGTGGGCCCGGTCAGTTTTTACGTGAGGACTGTTTTGGAACATCGATTACTGTAAGCGACCATTTACAATCTGAAATATGTTTCGATTTTGAATAAGCCACAAATTGTTGATAAGTTGTGTCGACTCCGGTCAGTACTTAAATGAAAGACATATTGGGAACATCGAGTTTCGAAATTAATCTATTTAATTATATAACTAAAGGGCTTTTTAGGAAATTACTGCGACCAATTTAATCTGACAAGCTGTTTGTATAAGAAGTTTTACCGCAATTACTCACTATTGTCCGACAATGATGAAATAATTTAAATATGAAAATTTAATTAAATATAAATAATTAATTAAATATAAATTTTGAACTTTATTTTCATATGTTATTTTATCTTTTGGAATATTTTAATTTTACCTCAGACCACGACCTTGAATTCCCACCTACTCTATGTGTCTATAGTATATAAGATTCAAACTTTTGATGGAGTTGTTCGTTACTAGATGGAATTTTCGAATACGTATTGCCAGAGAAAGCCATATATAATAACGATGTCGTCAAGCCGCAAAAGCTTAGATCTATCGATAATATAATGGAGTGGCAGTTGTTTTAGTCGGGAACAAAGTGGTATCGATCCGGACTCAGTAATATCCAGTACTGAGTCGGAAGTCAAGAATCTAGCTACATCTCAGTTATGTTCTGATCATAAAGATTAATTCTGAGCATGGGAACGTATTCAGAATTAATCTTTAATATCGGAATACAATTTGTTGTATGGTAACATATGAAATCTGAAGGTACCTTGAGACAAGGTAGCAAAGATAACCTTGAAGAAAGGACTAACTTTAAGATGATCTTAGATCGATGCAAAAGTTTGAGTTTGATTAGAAAATTAAAAACAAAATTTTACATGCTCAAAAGAAGTGTTTATTAGTCAAGTACATAGTCTCCATTATTCTCCCATCGTTCTACAAGTTTGTTGCTGTCATTTGCATAAAAACCTTGTGTTTTTCATTTGTTGGAAGAAGGTTGTGATGTAGTTTTCATCTGACTGTAAAGAGTCAAATTTTTGGTCATTTAAAGTGTTCTGTAGAGAGCAGAACTAATGAAAATCTGAAGGAGCCAAGTCAGGAAAATACGGTGGGTGTTGGAAAGTTTCCCCATTATTATTCGTTAATCTTCTGCAAGGTTTGTTTCACAAAGTCTTGTGTTCTAGTGGAAAGTGACACCTTTTCAATTTGACAAAGTTGACCTTGTTTCTTGAACCTCATTCTCTTTAAATGTCAAAAGGCAGTTGAAATATTAATTTTCAAACTCTTCGGGATCTCTTCGTTCAAAATATTCAGCTTACTATCCACGATGGCAAGTAAAGTGTCTCCATGGCGTTGCATGTTCACCTGGAGCATGGTTGATTACTTAGATTAAAATCACTGTCGAGATCTGCCAAACCACTTTTTGGCTGTCTGAAAAACTGTAGCACGATCCAGATAAACCTTCTCGATGCTTTTTTGTCACACTTCCGATGCTTTCTCCTTTCTGAAATTCATATACTGAAATTTCAGCTTCTCATCCGCCATCTTTAAGGCATTCATTTCCGGACATAACGTCAACATTAAACAAAGTTTAAACAAAATACTGTTTATTATAAACAGAGAATTTACCTAAATATTTGTATCTATAAAAAGAATGTATAAACATAAAAAATATCAAAATAATTGTCGGACTTTGTATATTTCATAATGTGTGACGTCATTTGTTTACATTTGATACGCCATGAGCAGATATGAATGTACGTGAAAGAGTCATAGAAGATTGAAGGCTCCTCTGTGGCCAATTCGATTAAAGGCACGTCAAGCTAAATGACGGTTCCGTATAGGATACAGGTTCGAATCCTATCGGAGGACGAAGATTTTCTGTGAAAATTTCTCGGACATTCAGGCCGGTAAATGTTGTTTAATACTGTTCATTATAAACAGAGCAGTTACCTAAATACTTGTATCTATAAAAAGAATGTATAAACATAAAAATGTCTTAAAATAATTGTCGGAATTTGTCCATTTCATAATGTGTGACGTCATTTATTTATATTTGATACGCCATGAGCAGATATGAATGTACGTGAGAGATTCATAGAAGATTGAAGTTCAAATACAGTAAATTCGACCTTGCTAACCGAACGCTCCTCTGTGGCCAAATCGGTTAAAGTTACGTCAAGCTAAATGAGGGTTCCGTATAGGATACAGTTTCGAATCCTATTGGAGGACGAAGATTTTCTGTGAAAATTTCTCGGACATTCAGGCCGGTAAATGTTGTTTATTATAAACAGAGCATTTACTTAAATATCTGTATGTATAAAAAGAATGTATAAACATAAAAATATCTTAAAATTAAACAAAGTCTGACTCACAACTGAATGATGAAAGGTTTCCAGTCTTGAACTCAACAGAATCTGCACTAAAACAAATGTCATTGTCAAGTTGCAATCCTTTTATATTAACAATGAAAATCGGGAACAATGTGAGCCAAAAAGTAATTACAATTTGTTTTATAATATAAGAATTAACGTAAAAATTTTTATAACTTTCATTTGTTCCGAGCTCTACATAACAATTTAAATTATAAAAAAAAACTCTGTACAGTCAGTCGAACACTAACTCATAAGCTTCTTCCAACAAGAAACCCGAAGTTTCTACGAAAATAGAATCAACAAGCTTGTAGAACGACGGGCGACAGTTGTGAAAAACATTGGAGACAATATACTTGATTAATATGTTTTTTTTTGTTTTGTTTTTTTCAAAGCATTACGCCCCGAGCAAGGCGTGAAGCCACTAGGATGCAGGAGGTTGAAGAAGATTTGGAGCAAGAGCAGATAGGAGTGATAGAAGAAAGGTTGTGGAGAGGGATAGTGGGTAGATCAAGGTAACTGGAGGTGTCGATTGACATTACATTTGAATAGTTGGAGATTATAGCTCTCAGGGAAACAGTAATTAGGAAGAGTGTTCCACGGGCGAGAGGTGCGAGGTATGAAGCTATTGGAGTAGAAGAGACGGCTACATTAAAAAGTTTCTACAGTGTAGGGGTGGGAGCCGGATGCCAGCCTCGTAGGGCCCTTGAATTCATGGAGTCTGGGAACCAGTGAAAGCAGCTCATCGGAGCAATTACCATGAATGTATTTGTAGAAAAGACAGAGAGAGGCGACGGCGCGTCTGTGATAGAGTGACTGTAGACGAGACGCCAGATCAGGGCCAATTATATTACATATCCGTCTCTGGATCTTGTCAAGAACACCGAGGTAAACAGAAGGTGCCCCAGACCATATATGGCAGCAATACTCCATGAAAGGGCGAATGGTTGATTTGTATATTTGAAGTATCGATTCCGGGGAGAAAATTTCCTGGCGCGGCACAGAGAGCCAACTTTCCTCGCGGTGGACGATGCAATTGACTCAATGTATATGTTCCATCTCAGGTCAGCAGTCAACGTGAGACCGAGCAGACGCAGGGAGTTGCTCTCAAGAAGTTGACTATCAGACATTCTAATGGGAGGCAGGGAAGGATCTCTATGGTGATTAATAGAGAGTAGTTTAGTTTTTGAGGTGTTAAAGTTGACCAGCCAATTCTTGACCCAATTAACAACCGATTGGAGGTCCATTTCAAGACGAGCGGCCAGGTTAGTTTTGTCACCGACACTAGATTTGTTTTTGAGGCAGGAGTAAATTGTAGTGTCGTCCGCGTAGATGCCAACTTGGGAATCTATGGCGTCAGGAAGGTCGTTGATGAAAATAAGGAATAGAGTGGGGCCAAGGATGGAGCCTTGGGGAACACCTGCGTTCGTGGGATAGGAACTGGAGGAGAATCCGTTCAGAACGACCTTCAATTCATGGTTTGACAGGAATGATTGTATTAGATCAAACAATCGATCTGTAATACCATAACCCTGGAGCTTACGAAGAAGAGCGGCATGCCAAACCCTATCAAACGCTTTGGAGATGTCTAGAGCCACGGCACGAGCCTCACCGTTATTTTGAAGGGCTTGGTAGACGGTTTCAGTGATGGCCGTAAGTGCATCAGCTGTAGATCGGGCGTAGCGTAAACCATATTGCTTGTCTGAGAGCAGCTCATGTAAAATTTTTATTTTTTTTATTTTGTTATTGGGTAAGAATATTTGTAATGATCTAATCCAAGGGAGAGTCAGAAATAATGCAAATTATTATATAGGAAACACGGAACACAATTAAACATAACATATATCAAGATATAGCTATATACATCACAGGTTCACATCGCTATTTTTTAACATAGTTACCAACTCTTTCAATGGTTGTTTTCCATCTACGAATGAGGTCGTGTATCCCAGCCTCGTAAAACTCAGCTGGCTGACTCATCACCCTCACTGAGGGGAAAACATTATGGCAGTGATGAAGAAGTGAAAACTACTGTAAGGAATTGGTTACATCTGAATTTTACGATGCTTAGATATAAAATTTTACATACAAAAAAAAAAAATTATTAGTCAAGTACATAGTCTCCATTGTTTTAAACTGACTCACATCGTTCTAGAAGTTTGTTGATGCCATTTTCATAGAAACTTTGTGTTTTTTGTTGGAAGATGATTGTGAGGTAGTTTTCGACTGACTGTACAAAGAAAAAAAAATTGCCATTTCATTGGTTCTGTAGAGGCCGGAAAAAAATGAAAATCCGAAGGAGTCCAGTCGAGAGAATACGGTGGGTGCTAGAAGGATTCCCATTTCAACAATTTATATTTCTGCTTGGTCTTAGTATCAAGAAAAAGGCCCCAAACTTGATGTAAACAAAGTTTTATCGCCAAAATATTTATGCTGTTATTAAGCGGAAAGACCAAAATAATTTTTATTAAATTTTTTAATCCTTTCTAGCACGTTCGAAATTTTGGTTTAAATCTTATTTTTCTTGCGTCAGCGGTGGGCCAAAAATTACTATAGGAAATTTAGTGGCTTTTTGTGGTAAAAAAGCACATTCTTGGAAATTCTTGCAAAATCAAATCATTTTCAGGATTTATGCGCAAATGAATGAAATGGTTTTTCAATTTTTTTTTCTTCATTTATCACCCCCACTTAATCTTACGAAATTTCGAGAAATTGAAATTTCAGTCTCTTCATATTTGTATTAGTTAAAAGCAGGACTCCTTGGCCAATTTAAATCATCAATCTCTTTCTGTCAAACAGAAACAATAATTACCGAAAATATGCTCCGAATCATAAAATGAAAAAAATAATGTAATAAAATTCTAACATTGAATTAGAAAGGCTCTTAATTGCTTTTAATCTTTTAAGAAAGGCTCTTAATTGCTTTTAATCTTTTTTTTTTATCTTTAATAAGATATATTATGAAAACTATTGTCTTAAGAAATTTTTTTCGATGAATAATGAATTTTTAAAAGAACTGTTTTCCTTTTTTTTTAATTTTAATAATAATAATTTAAAAAGTTTTTAATCTTTTAAAATTTTGTAATAATTTACGCCTTTTCGATTCTATTATTAAGTGAAAAATATATTTTTAACAATTATCATACTTTTTGTGTAAATTCTATTTTTTTAGGTGAGAAAATTCTTCTTTTTCTATGTGTCCTGTCCTTTCGGGTCTTTGACGATCATGGCTCGTCACAATTCTCACTCCATCGTAGCTCTTATTAAATTTTATCATTCTGTTATCCCTCCTAAACCCTGTTCTGGTATCCATTTACTCAAGGTTTTTAGGTAGCTTATGCGTTGCCCCGTGAGTGTCATATTTTCTAAGCCTTCTTTCCTCATTATATGCACTAGAAATTTCAACACCCTCTTTCTAATGTTAAATAGAATACCGATTTTGTTTCCAGTTTCTCTAAAACTTAATCGTTGCTCTCGTGTTCAATTCTCGATATCCTCCTTTTGAACCACATTTCCGTTGTAAGGAGTTTGGCCAGCATTCATTGCCATATAGGAGGATCGATATCATGTAACAGTTCAGTACTCTTTTCTTTGTTTCTAACGATTTTTTTTTCTGTTTCTTAATACCTTGCTTAGCTTTTGGAAGGCATCTTTCGCAATCCCAGTGCGCCTTCGGATTTCAGTGTCGCACTTTTCGTCCTCTGGTCAAACATTTCCGACATAAATTGTCGTACTTCTTTGACTGTGGTATCCGCAATTTTTCAATTTGCATGTTGGTCTGTTTCCTTTTGCTGACAAATTTTCATTCTGTTTTCTTGTAAATAATGTTTAGCCGTTTCTTCTCGCTTTCCTTCACTACATTTTTTAGGAGTTCTTGTAGTTTCCTTTCTATTTTCTGCTATCCACACGGTGTCATCTGCATATCTTACGTTGTTAAGATTTTGTCCGACAATAAAGAATCTTGGTAGGACTTATTCTCTCAGAATCGGTTCATTGTCTAGATTGGATAAATCCGGTCAGAAGGGACTTCCTTGTCTTACACCGTTTTCTACGTTTGTATATTTACCGAATTTTTATTTACTGAATTAATGAATATAATATTTACTGTATTCACAAAGACTTTATAGAATTGTTCTTTGCCCCTCAGTTTCTACAGCTCGAGTAGCAGATGTTCTGGCAGCGTTACTTTATCGTCTAGTTAACCGTTGCTCATTAGTTTCTGATGACCTTGCATTAGCTGTACGAATAGCATTTTGTGCCTAATTTGAGTTTCTTGTTGAGAAGCGTTTCTTCTCCGTGCTTTCATGCGTTTGGCTGTTGTAGTAGCACGTCCAAGTGAAAGATTTCGCTTTCTTGGCATTACTGTCAGGCTGTAGTTGGAGGGGTTTGGGTAAGGTTTTTGAATAACAATGGAGTAATCAATTAAAAAGCAAGAATATTATGCACATTAGTGGAAATATAGCCACAATAAATTAAATGCAAGTTTATAAGGGAGACCACGGGAATGTGGTAAACAATTATAAGCAAGCTCGGAAAGTTAGGATTTATCTATAAATAGACTACCAAAAAAACGTTCTAGTGATACAAATAAAAATTAACGTGCAGCTAGAAACCTACTCACTATGAACGTTAAAACGTACACGATAAGTTTAGCATAATTATAAATGAATCGAAAGAGGGTCTTTACATTATTATAAGTGATTTTTTTCAGAATAAAAGTTTCAAAATTTTTGGGCTCAAGTTTCCAAATATATGAGTTAGTAAGCATTATTTACACGCTGATTAGGAGATGGTAAATACATAATTAAAAATTGGCATTTAAGCTTAAACATTTTTAATAATATGTTTTTCACAAATTTAAATTTAAAGTATCAAAAATTCAAAATATACATGTATAAAGGCAGCCTACCTTTTTACTGGATGGCAACTTTGTTGCGAATGAGATTATTTGCATTTATTTCATCACATAGCACTAATAAACACTACACATGAAACAAAATACATAGTACGCACTACATAACTCGATCGATCATTGCACGTGGAGCAAAATCAATTGTACTCTCGATCGATCTCGCACACGCGTCTTATACCTACGTGCACTTCTCTCATCGGTGCACACTTTCGTTTGCACTTATTCTTTTTTTCTTAAGGAAGGGAATATTTTTTGCCGTCAAGTTAATGCAAACTAAACTATTTCAGTACCAAAACGGGAAATCCATGGGAAAAAAACTGATATTTTCATAATCTATTTATGACACATGGGGTGTCACTTTTGATTTTGAGTTAATCGATCTAATCACAAATTATGTGCAAATTTTCATTGGAATGCTGCTAACCACTACACTTGAAAGACTAATGGGACAGCAAGGTTTTCATGGGCCATCTTAGGGGCCCCTTTTGTAGTTTTCAAAATCTGATAATCGTTTTTGATTCATTAAGATTGTAACATACATGGAAAATTCCGTCGAAATCGAAGCAATTTGAAAATTTGGGGTCCCTTTGGTTAACCCAAGGGGTGCAAGATTTCAAGCCAAAGGACAAGTTTAAGACTAATAGTAATTGAAATAATAAAGCACATATTTTTTAAGTTTTCTATTTAATCGAATTTATGGCCATGGCTTAATTGAAAATTTTGGGGTTCCCTGCTGGTCGCCATAACTCGTGGTGGTCCCAGTGTTGATTTTCAGTGAATTCCAAGTGACTACTTCAGTTAGAAATTTTCGCTGAAATTGGGGAATACTGCTACAAAATACACTTGAAAAGATATTGAGGCATCAAGGGGTTTATAGTGTCAACCTGGGGGCCCCTCATGCATTTTTAAAAATCTGACAACCAATTTCTATCTCATTGTAAGAGTGTAACAAACATGCAAAATTTCATCAAAATCGAAGCAATTTGAATTTTTTTTTTCGTCTCTTTGGGGAATCCTGGGTGTCCCAGTGTCGAGAGAAACGAAAATCAATATAGCGTATAAAAAGCGTGACAGTAAATTGCATACACTTATCAAGTTTCATTAAAATCGGCCTTAGGGTTTAGACTACAAGTCTGAAAGTTTAAAAACAACCAAACTAATGGAAATTCTCATTTAAACATTATCTTTATCGATTATTGATTTTTGAAAAATGACTAATTTTTTGCCCAGACACATCCAGTATCGAGTACAATCTATGTTCCAAATTTGGTGGAAATATGCCTTATGGTTCTCGAGTAGTTCGTGAACACACACACACACACGCACACAGAGTAAGTTTTATATATATATATATATATATATATATATATATATATATATATATATATATATATATAGGTAGATATATAAGTAGATAAATAGATTTATACATTTACCGTGTTACTATATTTAATATAAAATGTATTTATATATAATGTAATATTTACTATATTACTATATTTATTATGTTGGTGCAAAAATAATGACGTAATAATGTCGTTTTTGACGTATTTTTTAACGTCAAAAAACGACATTATTACGTCATTATTTTTGCACCAACCTAATAATATATAATGCATTTAATATATAATGTATTACTATATTTACTGTATTTCTATATTTAATATATAATATTTACATATTGACTCTAATATTTACTAAATGAATTTTCTATCGGCATGCAGGCTGTTTTCTGCATTATTCTAATATCCTTCCCAAATATCTCAAGGTTGCCTAATTTACCTTAAATCCTTATAATGGCTGTTTTTATATTTGCTGTTTTTCTTAATGCAGACATTGAACAAATTATCATATTCTGTTATACTAGTTAATATTAAAAAAAAATATGATTAGTGATTAGTATTTATTTATTTGATGTCCCCATATTCTCTTTCCATATTTAATCGGGCAGCGGAAGAGGCTTTCCAGAAGCTAAAACTATTATTATTTTGAGGAAAAATCCATTGTAAAGAAAATAATATTGAATGAATGCTGGACAATTTCTTCACAGATGAAGAGGAAGACTCAAATACTATGAATCCGTTGGGCCCAGATTTGAAGTTTTCCCAAATATCAAGTTATGGACTATGGACATTAGGTTGCCGAGCAGGACACAATTAAAAAATAAAATGGAGACATGAAGAATCCTAAAAGAATAAACATAATGGTAGTAAATCACATCATGAAAGCAGAAAGATGTTTGCTGCAATGAAGCACACATAAAAAGCACAGGTTATTCATTACGGATGGGCATAATCAAGTACACTATAATATTATCACTCTCCTTGTCAACGCACTCAATTCCGCGGTGAATATTAATGATATAGATCGAATATTATGCAACAAGAATTTCAGATCGAAATTCAGGTAATAACTACACGCCATTGAATTGCACATACATACAGACACAAATATACGGGTAATGTGCTGAATTTGGGTGTATGAGTTTATATAGAATATATATATATATATATATATATATATATATATATATATATATATATATCTGGTTGGTTGATTTTGTTTGGCTGCATATTAACTGTGTGTTATTTAATGCAGAAATATATTGTACGTAATTTTATGCTTTCACGTACAGATATTTTGTACATAACTTTATACTTTCAGAGTAAAGGTATGTTATATATATATATATATATATATATATATATATATATATATATATATATATGTATGTATGTATGTATTAAGACATTTTATGTTTATACATTCTTTTTATAGATACAAATATTTAAGTAAATGCTCTGTTTTTTTATATAATAAACAGTATTAAACAACATTTACAACATTTATTTTCATAGAAAATATTCGTCCTCCGACAGGATTCGAACCAATATCCTATACGGAACCGTCATATAGCCTGACGTGCTTTTTTTAACCGATTCGGCCACAGAGGAGCGTTCGGTTAGCAAGGTCGAATTTACTGTTTTTAAACTTCAATCATCCATGAATCTCTCACGTACATTCATATCTGCTCATCAAATGTAAACAAATGACGTCACATATTATGAAAGTGACAAAGTTCGACAATTATTTTAAGATATTTTATGTTTATAGATTCTTTTTATAGATACAAATATTTAAGTAAATGCTCTGTTTTTTTATAATAATAAATATATATATTGTAGTTCATAAAATGTATTGCTAGTAACTTTAATATAAAAATATATTGTTATTTTACTAAAAATATGTTATTGGTCATTTGATTATAAAAATCTACTGATTTTTTGTTTGGAGGTTTACTATTTTAGGTGGAGCCCTAACAGCTACTATCCCGGGTCAGGATGAACCTGGGAACAACAGCAATTAAGAGGTGGTTCCATACTCCTCAACACCTCTAATCTCCCCATCAGAGGCCTTGCTGCAAGATGTAGTTTATCAGCATACCCAGGACGAAAGAAAGGGTCGTGCAACTCACAATGATTATATAATCTTGAAGAATAAACTCTATTACTATACAAGTAAATAATTTATGGTTTTGTATTCATGCTTAATTTACAGCTTCTTACGCTAGAGGCCCCCGCACTAGCTTAATACGACTTTGTTTCATACATCTTTAGAAATGAGTCCGTTATTAATTGCCAAATTCTCTTAAGCAGAGAGCTTTTCGATCAACTCTTGTCAAAGAAGATCACTCTATTTTACCAAACTCTAGATAGATTTTGGAGTGAAATAGAATTATAAAAACTTTTATTCCTTGCTGAAGCTGTTATTCATAAGCGTTTATATAGCACTCACATTCCTGACATTAGGTATGGGAAGATCCTTCATGTCTGGCTGCTGAAATATAATTCTTTGTAATCTTTGACCGTCTAGATACATGTTGTTTGTCATTTGAATTAGTCTACCGTTCATTCATTAGATTATTTTCCTCCCTTTAAAGGATTTGCCAACCTAGGCGATATTTCCCGCCAGTGTGCGATTTCAACTATTGAGTGGGCGACGAGCAACTGAACAGAATTTTTTTAAAGAATTTTACCCCAAGCAAGGCAGGAGTGCCACTAGCACGTAAGGGGAGTGGGAGAGTGGGAGCAAGATTAAAGAGGCGTGATATAGTAAAGGATGAAGAGAAGAGCGAGGAATTAGATCAAAGCATCTGAAGATGTCGATTGACATTGCATTTGAATAATTGAAGGTTATAGCTATCAGGGAAGCAAGTAAGATGAAAGGAATTCTACAGATGAAAAATGCGAGACATAAAGCTATTGGAGTAGAAGAGACGGCTACATTTAGCAGTTTCGACAGTGGGACTGAGATGCCAACCTAGTAGCACGCTTAAATTCGTGCAGTTTTGGAACCAGTTGTGGGCGACTGGAAATTTTGGTTGGCGATATAAGATTTTGAATATTAAAAATGTATTTCAACATATGCTAGCAAAGAATCGGTATAAAAGGGAACAAATTTTTTTTACTATATCATAAAGTCATCTTACGAACTAGTAACAAACTTATACCAAACAACTTTGGTATGATTTTGAATATTTACTATACATGTCGGAGGTGGAAAATATTTCCATGTGAAAGAGTGCGATGACGCAAAAATTTGGGAACTCCTGCTGTAAATGAAGAAATATTTTGGACAGTGTCCTGTATATCGCCTAAAATAAATAAATAAATAAATTAATAACATTTAATAAATATACCAGAAATGAAACTGTCATTAACTCGCTATTATAATTGAATTTGCTTGAAATAACAATAAGCTTTATATTTTTCAGAGAAGGATGAATATGTAATGATATCTTTTTGTTGTGTAATGAAAACACAAAAGTCAAATCTCTGCTATTTAACCTTACAGTTTGTTATTTTATTCAACTGCTGACTTCATTAATTACTCATTCTTTACCGTTTACTTTTCTTTCTTTCAAGAAGCCATTGATCGCCGTTAAGTTTTTCGAATTTCTTTGCAGTAAATTTAGTTAAGGAGACTTTACAAAGTTCTCCGATGGTGCTTTGGTTAGCAGTTTCGTTTCAGGGACCAGTTCTCCCAACCTTCACGACTGCTTAATTACTGTAAACTTGTGCCTTTCTAAAGTAAGCTGAATAACTATAATATAGTTCAATAAAGTGCTAATTAAAACTTCGAATTCGTGAGGAAATGAATATGCGATAAAAAAAGGCGAGGGGGGGGGGACGAATTGGGAAATATGATAATGTTTTGGAATCATAAGTCTAAAAAATGATGTTATTTATATTAACAACTTACCTCAGGGGAGAGTGAGACCCTTGTGGAGTTTTTTCTGGTATTATTTGGTTCTTCAATTCCAAAGACGACGTCATTATTTGACTTTTGTCGATTGCTACAAAAGAAGTAGATCATTAGCTATCTATTCATGAAGGAAAGTTTGCCGACAACCACAAGTAGAACAACTATATTTTAACGATAATAACTCACGCTGTCAGCGTCTGTTAGATCTTATTGATTAGGTTTAAAACAGGAACCTGTCTAAACTTTATTTTCCTTAAATTATCTAATCAGAATCATTCTTTTTTTTTCTTTGTTTTCATTATTTTGTTTCTTCACAGTTTATTTTCCTTTAACGAAAATTTATAGCTTTATCCCATCTAGATTGTTAATGTTTTGGGTTGCTATCTGTGAGGTTCATAAATAATTTTCAGCATAAGTACAGCCCAAGTTTTAGTCATTTATAAGAATCGTCATTGTTAGAATGGTGATCAAAATTAATTTTGAAAAAATGAGTAAGGGAGAAGAATGAATCAGCTAAAACTTATGAAAACAGATTAGTTCAAGAGATCGAATAATTCTGGAGTAAAAAAAAAAAAAAAAGAATGATTTTTTAAAAATAGGAATAAAAAAATTTGTAGATTTCTAACATATTCACGAATGAGGTGCTGAAAAACTATCGATTCGATCTACTTCTCAAAATCTAACTAAGTGATCAAACAATTATTTTTAAGAATCTGGACCGAGAACATTTGTTTGGGCATTGTCAGGTGATGAAATATGATTAACCAAAAAGAGCCTCCATTATGAGCCAAGTTTTCCTTTTTTTTAATGGGCATAAACGTAACGAAAGTAAAAAGAAAAGTACAAAACAGTTATCAAATAATTGAAAAGTATATTACGTTGCTAAAAGCGTATCTATCATGCTGGGACAGTCCTGAGTATAGCGATAAAATACATCCGGCAGTAAGGTCTTTGGGAGATTGGAGGTTTCGAAGAGAGTGGAACTACGTCTTAATTTCAGTTATTCGCAAATCTACCTACCTGAAGTGGTAGTACCTGTTAGAGTCCCAGGTACGGCCAACCTCACCAAGCAAATACAACATATTTTTATAATAAAATACCAATACATTGTAGTAGTGAGATTATCAGCAATATATTTAAAAGAAAATACCACCAATACATTTTATCATCTACAAACTATATATCTAAAACAGATAACATGCATTTACTCTGAAAGTATAAAATGATGTACGAAATATCTGTAGTTGAAGGCATAAAATTGCATTCAAAATATTTAGATTTCGGCATTAAATAACTCATATAGATGTTGATATGCCGCTAAACAAAACCAACCTACCATGTTGGGATAAAAAAAAATTACTCCTAAAATTAAGAGCCACATAATCAAGTCACTAATGCCTGTATATGAACTTAGGTTAGATTTCAGTTGAACTGTGTATTCTATTATTAAAGAATAATTTTATTCGATGAGTTCTTTAAAGAAATGTTAGATACTTTCAATTTGATGGAACTCTGGCGCGAAACAAATAATGGTATGAAAGGTGAGAAGTCTGGAGAATAAGCTTTATATGGAGAAATCTTCCATGACAACTTCATGTCCGTATTTTTGTTATAATCAGAATGCTATAAGAGCAAGAAATACAAATGTTTATGTTTCATAGATTACCCAGAAGCATTTGAATATGTATGTCACAAAGACCTATTTCAGATACTAGAAAAGTCAGACTTATATACGAAAGAGATTCAAGTAATCCATTACCTTTACTCGGAAAAAATAGCCTGTATGCAGATAGAACGAGTTCAGTGAATACGAGACAACTGGAAGAAAAATAAAATCGTCCTGTTCACTCTCCTCCCTTGTCTTTTGGTATCCTCTGGTACCTGTTTAGGTTTAGATTTCAGGTTCCTTCTAAAATTTACTTTATCTCTATACTTCTAACGTTTCCGCCTATTTACTATTTTTTTCTTCTCAATAAGAGTAGAGAGTTTCGGCTATCGTCCAGCTCACACTGCTCCCTGGTGTTTTGAACAGGAGTAGAGGTTTATTATCCCTGGTTTCCTGTTAAGGGTTGAGTTTCCGGCTCTTTGTAAAGTCTTTTCATTCTCTTTTCCATGCATTAGTTTCTTGTGTCTTAGTTTGATTTATTTTGTTCTATGGCGCATCAAAATCTTAATAGATTATTTAATGCCGACAATATTTTTGGGATAGGCTCGTATGAATAGAATATGTATTCCTTCGAAGAATTCAGTTTGTAGATCAGGTCTTATTGATGCATTTTTGTAAAGAAATTTTTTTTGTCGAGAGTCAAATGTATTGCTGGTAATTTAAAAAATATATTGAGGTTACTTTTATAGTAAAAATCTATTTTTATACTTTCATAGTGTTTTGAACCCAGTTTGGGGGTAAACTATTTGCCCATATCTAGGACCTTAACAGGTGCTATGACCCTGGGTCAAGGTGGACCTGGGAACAACAGTGTGACGGGTACACACCTGGCCCAGGGTCGAATCCTTTGGTTACGGCGCCAACTGTGACGTCGCTCCTCCTGGTCGCTCCTCCTGGTTCCAAGCGTGCCGCTCCAACCTCTTGGTTAGATGATCACCAGCCTCGCCTTTCCCAACCCGCTTCCAATACCTGGTTGCTAAAGCAACTGTACTGATCTCCGGTCTGTCTACCCACGCTGTGTTTAGATCTTAGACAGACGGGACCAGCAGGGATTGGGCCGTATGCAAGTTGAGTCCGACGGGGGTGGCAAAACACAAGTAAAAGAAAAAAAAAACTCACGAGACAAAAAAATTACTGATAAAAAAAAAAGGGGTGACAACCTTTTATATCTAATGTCCGTTACATAAAGAAAAATTGTTCTCATTCCCGACCCGCTCTGTGGACTATGGCACCAAGCTTCTATCATACAACTTAACGATTTCGAATTGTCTACTCTCTAGAATTGTGTATGTCGGAGTGTGGTTTAGTTCGACACTGGGGCTAATTTCTATCAATCATTCGCAGTTGATTCTTCTCTTCGACTTGAGTTGTATTTCTTCACTTCGATCTGGTTGGGTCGAATTCTGTTCTCGGCTGGGCTTGATTTTAACTTCTTCTTCTTCTTCCGTCCAGTAACTCTTTGGCCTTGTCTTCGACTTGGCTGCAACTTCTCCGCGGCTTTCGAGTAATCTTCTCCTTCGTCGACTTAGATAGAACTTCTCTTGTCTTTGACTTGGGCCGGAAGGATTTCTTGTTTTCGACTTGGGCTGGAAGGATTTCTTGTTTTCGACTTGGGCTGGAAGGATTTCTTGCCGCAACTCAGCCGCAACTCTCTGTCGTCCGAGGTGATCTCTTCTCGCTGCCGTCCGGTGCTGAACTCATTTTTTTGTCGATTGGGGTCCTGCTTTTATTGACGCCGCAGCAAACCGGGGTGGGTCTGTCGGCGTCAGGGCTCTCTCGATAATCCCAAAAGTCGCATTAGTTCTGATTTCCCATTATCGCTATTATTTTCACCCCTACTTCCTCACAGTGCCTCTGGGGGGAAGACGCATACCCATCTCTCTCGGTCTCTCGTATGTCAGGTGACCGTTTTCGACCAATGGTTCTTGATCGAGCATTCTCCCTCCTCTTTCCGCATATCACGTGACCGCTTTCAGCTAATGAGACTGTGGTAGGACGCCTCCCGTCTCCAATCGGGCGTGGCTTACATCGTTCTTGTTCTAAAAAAAAACAAAATCTAATTTGGCCTTTTTCACACGTACGAAAAATGATAATCTTGGCTTTTTCTCACCTGGGTTCTGTCAAAACAGCCTGCCGCTAATTAGATGTGACTTCAGGAAAGAATATTGGCGCTATCTGTGAGCCGAGACAATCGTTTTTTTTTTCCTTCTTTGTTTTTGGTCAGACCTGATAGTCAAAAATCTTAATTATCTGAATTGAAAATGTCTCCACTTCATCATCGTGGGGTTCCAATTTTTAACAGGTCAGAATCTGTATACAGTTCCACCGGTCACCCCCTCAACACAAAAAAAACACCTTTCCTCCGATTAAAATTTCGTTTCCATTGTTCTAAAAAATCTTTATTGTTTCAGCCAACCTTAACAAACTTCCATCCTACGCGGACATGGAATTAGTTCAAGTGCTTGACCTGATAATTTTGACACTTGTTAGGTGCTGGTCGTACGTGTGTGTTTTCGCTTACGACCTGGTTTCGTATTATGTTTCTGTCTTTCCTCTTCTTTTTGTTTTATTTTATTATCTCCAAACTCTATTTCTTCAACCAAATATAACAATTTCTATTTCCCTGGATTTCGGTCAGGTAATTTGACCTGATATATTTTGACACCTGTCTTGTCTTATTTTTACTTATGACCGGGTTTTGTATTATCTATTCCTCTTTCTCTTTCTTTTTATTATTTTTTTTTTCTTCTCTTTGGATCGCCTAAATACAGTTAGAGAATTATTCTCAAAACTCAATTATTCATCGTTTCTAAATAACTAACAACTGGTTAATAAACCGAATAAAAATTAAATCATATTTCTATGAATATCTCTTTTTAGTCTTTCTAAAAATGCAGGGTGCCACACAGCAATAAACAGGTGGTTCCACGCTCCTCAGAACCTCTTGATCAGAGGCCTTACTGCCGAATGTAGTTTATCGTCATACCCAGGACGTGCGTCTTAGTGGTATTATCGCCTTGCTTGAGGTGAACTGATTTTTAAAAAAAGGGAAACAATAGGATGAGTTTTCTCACTGGATTTATTTAACGTACATAGCGAGGTGGTCTTAATAGAACTAGAAGCCATTCTAGGATTTGTTATCTGGAGAAATATTGTTTGTTTGTTTAACAGCATATCAACAACCTATGGGCTATTTAATGCCGGAATTTAATTTTTTTGTGAGCTTGAGTAATTTTTTCTTTTAACAAAAATCTATTGCTGGTATTTTTTTAAAGATCTATCGCTGGCATTTTAAAAAGATCTATTCCTGGTATTTTTAAAAGATCTATAGCTGGTATTTTTTAAAAAGATCTAGTGCTGGTATTTTTAAAAGATCTATTGCTGGTATTTTTTAAAAAGATCTAGTGCTGGTATTTTTTAAAGATCTATTGCTGGTATTTTAAAAAGATCTATTCCTTTTTTTAAAGATCTATTGCTGGTATTTTTAAAGGATCTATTGCTGGTATTTAAAAAAAATCTATTTCTGGTATTTTTTAAAGATCTATTGCTGGTATTTTTTAAAGATCTATTGATGGTATTTTTTAAAAAGATCTATTGCTGGAATTTTTTAAAAAGATCTATTGCTGGTATTTTTTAAAAAGATCTAGTGCTGGTATTTTTTAAAGATCTATTGCTGGTATTTTAAAAAGATCTATTCCTTTTTTCAAAGATCTATGGCTGGTATTTTGAAAAGATCTATTGCTGGTATTTTGAAAAAGATCTATTGCTGGTATTTTTTAAAAAGATCTAGTGCTGGTATTTTTTAAAGATCTATGTTTGGTATTTTTAAAAGTTCTATTGCTGGTATTTTTAAAGGATCTATTGCTGGTATTTTTTAAAAAATCTATTGCTGGTATTTTTAAAAAATCTATTGCAGGCATTTTAAAAAGATCTATGGCTGGTAATTTTTTTACTATGAAAGTGTATTTTCCTACTTTCAGTTTCTGACTCCGGTGTGGGCGTTCACTATTTACCCATAACTGGGACCCTAACATGTTCTACCATCCCCGAGTAAGGGTGTGCCTGGGCACAACAGCAATTAAGAGGTGGTTCCATGCTCCTCAAAAGTTTATTGTCATACTCAGGACGGCCTGAAGAAATAATTTTAATATAAGATACGCGGATGAGAATGTATTGATGGCAAACACAGAGAGTAAACCGAAAGATATTAAACAAGGCAGCAAGCGAAAGCAAGAAGAAAGGACTAACTATTAACTGCTAGAAGAAGGATTACATGATGGTAAGCAAGAGAGACAGCCCAATCGGGAGCTGTGTATTGAGGACGTCAAAATCAAGCATAGAAATCAATAAGAGCATCAGAATAGCGAAAATGTCTTCCAGAAACTAAGCAAGGTATTAATATAGTGAAAATAACGTTAGAAATAAAGAAAAATAAGTACCGGACTCCATTGAGATCTCTTATATGGCAGTGAATTTGGACGATCTCCTCACAGAAGAAAAAGTAACTTGAAATATTTTACCGACGTATGCTAAGAATACCATGAACTGAACATGTGAGCAACGAGGAAGACCTAAGTAAAATAAGAACAGTAAGTAACTATACTTACGATCTGAATGAGATAGTTAAATTTTATTGAACCCATAAAGAGGGCTTACAGAATTTGACACTCACAAGATATATTAAGGACAATAAAAACGGTAGAAACAGTGTTTCCTCCGTTTCTCTTGCGTTTTGTAACCTAATTAACAAGTTTGAGTAAATAGATAGAAAAATGAAAATGAGGTATAACAAAGAGGCATCATTTCGCCCAAGCAAGGGATATAAGCCTCTAAGACGCAAGGGGTCACTGAGAGTGAAAGAAACAGAAAAGACAATAAAAGGACAGCTTTTAGAGAGACAGATAACGATTGATCTTGCATTTAAATATTTGAAATCTTAGTTGACAAGAAAGACAGTTACACAAGCAAGAAGTGCGGGAGACGGACCTATTACCATAGAGTTTTACGGTTACAACTATCAATTTCAAATATGAAACTTAACTACCAATCTAGTACTACACTATCCATTCGTGAAGACGAGCTATCGAAGTGGCAAGTTCATCAGAACAATTACAATGAAAATAATTATATAAAATGCTCAGATAAGCTACATTACGGTGGTGCAAAAGTGGCTGAATCCGAGATGCCATGACAGGATCGATAACTTTGCAGATACTTCTTTGGATTTTGTTAAGGATCTCTAGATATATACTAGAAGCACCAGATGAGTTAGGGGTAGTAATATTCGATGCACACGCGAATGTTAGACTTATATAAATGTGTGAGATAGATTCTGGTGAGAAAGAACATACAGCTACAAAATATATGAATTTACCTACCTCCCGAATACACTGAGTACACAAAAAAAAGTTTGCGCAAGTAAGAAACTAAATTTGAAAAAACAATCCCTAATAATATATTTGCAGTAGGGAAGGTTGATTTTTCAATTTCTTTAGAAAATCAGCATTGCAGTCAATACAAAAGCTGGGGTTTGATGTGGTACGTACTGAAACCAACAATTAGATTCGTAGCTTTTACTAATTTTTTAGCATTTAGTGTTAAAGATCGTCTGAGAAAATGTACAAAAATATATAATTTCTACAGGTTTTTGCTTACAAATTGACTTCAAAATTTTATTATTTCAAAAATAAATCCAAATAAAGTAGATATTTTTTATATTAAATTATTATATTGAATAGAAAATATATTGAATAGAAAATATATTGAATAGAAAATATATATTATTATATAATATATAGAAATAGAATATTGAATAGAAAATATATAATATTATATTGAATAGAAAATATATTCAAACCAGAACTCTGATTATGAATCACCACAAGCAAAATATACAAATTTTTATTGTATTCGATAAATAAAAGTGTATCAAAATTGTGAAAGATTACAAAAATGGCTACTCAATAAATAATATTTTATACCATTTTTTATGTCATAATTAATCAAAACAAAAAATAGATAAAAGCGTATATAACACCATAATACTGTTGGACACAAATTATAAGACAAAACATTTTAAATTTGCACTGTTTATTGAAAATAGAACTAAAACTACTGCACTGTATATTAAGTTAAATGATCATATTGTTAAATAGTCCAGTACTTCATTTGAAGTAAATGAAGGTCTTATTTGATAGCACAATTTCGTAATAAGACCTAGGCACATTTCATAATAATGTGCTTATGTCTTGCTTCTTGTCCATAAACAATTTGTAAAAGCTTCAGGATTTATAAATTTTATAAGACCGTGCGATAAGGCTTTCACTGATCACCGGAATGAAATTCCAACTCTACGATTTTGAACCTAAACTTAATCTCTCAACTCAACTCATTTGCTCAAAAGATGGTAATGATTTGGAAAAATATTTTGTGTCATTTGTTAAATCCCAACTTTCAAATTGAGTGCAATAATACTCTTCCAAAATCTACGTGCCCTAATATGCAGAGGTACAGTAAAATAATTGAAAAATGGAGACAGTGAATTTATCTTCGTAATGTTAGCAAAAGGAAGAACCTAACACGCAAATTACAAATCGGAGATACCAAAATGAAACAAGTAAAAAAGTTTAAATACCTGGGAAATGTTTTAACAGAAAACAGAAAGTTCGATAGTGAAATCCGAAGAGACACTGGGATAGCCAAAGATTCATTCCAAAAGTTTAGCAGAGTGTGAAGGGACAGAAAGTTTTCGTTAGAAACAAAGAAAAGACTACTGAACTGTTACGTGATATCTAGTTATGTGCCATGCATGATACACGATACATGACTGACGAGGCAGATTTTTACCGTAGTAGGTTGCCATTTCTTTCTGCGGTAGACCAGTTGCCATCCAAGGCTATAGAACCCAGTCTGTCCTGCTATTTACCCATAGCTTCAGAAGAAGAGGATTCATACCTTTCCCAGTGCACGTAAGTGAATGTAATGGATTCGACTGGAATTCGAACTCGGCTCTCCGAGTTGTTATCCATTACTCCACCGTATTACGGACCGATAAAAAATTTGAATCTTTACTTTTATATTTTCTAACTAGCAAGAACAATTTTAGCGGACGGCAACCTTTGATTTAAAATTTGTCACGTAATCTAAAAACAAGATTAGGGATTTATTTATTGTTTTTTGTTTAACCTATAACCAATGTTTATAACTTATATCAAGTACAATTTTAACAACGGGTCATTTTTCACCAGATCAAGAAAAACCGAACTTACACGAACTTCAAATTTCTTTGTCATTTTAATATTTTTTTTTCTTTACAGATATTTGCGAGTGGATGAATATTTCTGTTCTTCATTGTACGCGCTCTAATTTTGATTATCATGAAGGATTAGTTCGATTTCTTGCCATTTAAATACTTTCATGTATTATCGAAATATCTCTTTGAAGTGTGATTCAGTTAAGAAGAGTAAGAGAAGAGACCAATCAATTTGTATCTTCACTCCAGGGCTAGTTTCACCGCCACGACGTTTCATTATTGTCTAAGAATTTCGTTGGTGTCCGATCATCGCCCAATTGTTTAAAGCATCCGCAATTATGTCTTCCTGCTGCTACCAGCCAACTGACTGTAAGTCCACCTACACAAATGACAGAATAATTTAATTCTAGCAGTATCTATCTATCTATCTATCTATCTATCTATCTATCTATCTATGGTTTAGAAGAAGTGTATCACAAGAAAGAATTGACTGAAACGAGAAATTCATTCGCATCACAGCGCAACGAACACGATCAAACCCTTTCAAATGTGGACTAAAGTTAAATGATTCTCAGAAAGCTGAAGTTTAGCATTGACCACGGGCAATAAGTACGAAATATCTATGTTTATCTACCGAGATGCTTTCTTAGTTTGTCAAGCATGTTGCTGCTCGTGAGTTCAATTCCCGACTAGGTTCCTAGTGTGACTTTGTGACAGGCGAAACTAAGCGTATTAGATATTTTCGGATTACTACCGTATCCTTTTCCTTTGCAGACTAATTAGCCAATGCATTCAGTTCTTATCTGATTGTTGCCTTGTGCCAGACTAAGCTATGTTTCGTGGATAATTTATTTTAAAGTTTCACTATGGTGGTTAAATGAGAAACAAAACTGCTCCCATTTAACAACCATAGAGAAACTTTTCTGCCGGCCATCAACATGGCTGACGCTAGACTCATGGAGAGTAACACACTACGCTTTTTTGTCTTCACATTTTCAATTGACTTGAAGTGGAGCGACTACATCGAACCAATAGCTGCATCTCCTGAAAAGAAAGGTGGGTCACTGTATCTTGCCAGAAATTTTTTTCGTCAGAGTCCATCTTGCACATTTAAAAATTTACCAGCGAGTGACCAACGAGAGGCTTGCGACGTTTCGTCTGTGAGAAATGGTTTGTAAGGTGGAAAAAAATTGAATTCTGTCTAAACTAGAAAGTGAAGACTTAGCGGCTCCTGGTATGGTTAGTAGTACTTTTTCGGCCTGATCTGGCTCTTGTAAACGTAGAGGATAGCAGGTGGACACAGGTACTTACTGGAGCGTTTTAGGGGACCGACCATTTTTCCAGCATCTTTTGCGGTGGACCGTACGTACGAGCTTCACTTTAGGTCTGGGTTGAGTTTAAGTCCCAACAGTAGTCAGGCACTGAGCCTGCCTGAGAGTATATTTATTCCTAGCAATAGGTGAACATTCCGGGTCCGCTCCGGGATGATGGAACTTCACTAGTTTCGTTTTCGAGGTATTGAATGTACACTATTGATATTATTCGGACTATTGTTCTCATCTTTGTTACCATATTTATCACAACGATGCGGCCGTTGTACGATCCGGCCTTCTTCAGGTGGTTTGAATGTCGAACTTGGAAAGGCGAATTAACTGATGACTGACATCCATTAAAACATGGCACGTGGAACTAGAACAGTCTACTTCAGTGAGCGAAATAAAGGGTTCAGTTCGGCATTCCAACCACATGAAGAAGGCCGGAGCGTATAACGGCCGAAACGCTGTGATAAATTAGTGCAACAAAGATGAGGATAATAGTCCGAATAATGTAAATAGTGTACATAATACCTCATCTCAGAAATATAGATAGGTATTGAATGTAATCAGTCAGTTTGTCTGACACTGAGTTGTTAAAGCTAGGTCAGAGAAAAGATCAACGACCAAGTTTTGATCATCAACAGCCTCATCTAGAATTTGAATTCTGTTTGTCGATAACGTTTTCTGCATCAATAACCACTATCTCCCCCCAACCAAACCCACGTATGATTGATTTTTTTTTTAAAGACTTATCGATCTTTTGCAAGTTATTTTAAAGCAAGAACATATTTTTAGTATGCAAGAATTTGAGGGAGATAATAATGATTCATTGATACAAGTACTACTAATTAACCCATTGCTGGGGAGAATAGGTGGGTTCATAACTTTTTCTAGTGGTATTTGCGCGTAAGTAAATATAACGAACCTAACTGGAATTGGAACTCAGCTCTTCGTTTTCCAACTCTGAGTCGTTATCCATTACACGATCTGTACACCCAAGGTTACAGAACCTGGTATACCCAAGCGGTCACCCATCTAGATACAAAACCGGCATGAGTTTAGTAAATGATGTGATGATCGATTTCAAATAAGATCTAGACTTTCGAATAGTAATTCCTATTGGTAATGCATTTTAATTGGTAAGACAGTTCTTACGTATTCCTTCAGCATGTGACCATTTTTTAAAGAAAAAAAAATCTATTTATACTATTTACATACTGTTGTCGTTACTTTTACTGCTATATTCACGACGTTTCGATTGTTGTACGCTCCGGCATTCTTCAGGTGATATACGTTGGAATTTCGAACCGAACACTAAACTCTTTAAGTCAAATCACTTCTTGGATTACTCAACCAACGTTTCTATCAACTGGGCCATATTGAGTTCAATACCTGGCCACAGCAGAAGGAACAAAACCTCAGAGAGTTGAGTTACTAAAGGGAAGTAACTGAAACTGAGATACAATCCTACCGCCGGGGAATAAAGGGTTCGGTTCGAAATTCCTGTTGTTCCGTACAACAATCGAAATGTCACGAACATGGTAATAAAAATAAGGACAACAGTCCGAACGATGTAAATACGTAGTGTAAATAGTTACAATACCCCCTCTTAGAAATATATAGAAATATAGTTTTTCTTTATTTGATTTTACAGTTTTTGAAATTTAAATTATTAACTTAAAGGCCAGTTTATTTTTTTTTTTTTAAAGAAAACCTTATGTAGTTAGCCTGTTTGTACAATTTCATTATTTTGTATGAGAAAAACTTCAAGGACGACTTTTCTAAAAGCATCTCTTCTAAATATCATCATACGTTAATCCTACAAATCGATACATATTTCACGGATGCCGACGACATCTTTATTCCTATTTCTATTATTTTAATTTCTTACTAATTCGCTTATTTGATTTGATTTGGTTTGATTTACGGCATATCAACACCTCAATGGGTCACTTAATGCCGACAATATTTTTTTCCTGGTAATATTTTTGTTTCGTCAAAAATCTATTTCTGGTAATATTTTTTTCCTAAAAAACGTATAGCTGGTAATATTTTTTTTTTCAAAAACGTATTGTTGGTAATAGTTTTTTTCTTCAAAAATTTATTTTTGGTATTAATTTTTTACAAAGTATTTCTGGTATAAACACAAGTTTTACACTTTCATAATGCCTTTTACCTCAATTTCGGGGTTAACAATTTACCCATAGCTGGGACTCTAACAGGTGCTACCACCCCGGGTCAGAGTGGACCTGAGAACACCAGCAAGTTAGAGGTTGTTACACGCTCCTGAAAACCTCCTGATCAGAGGCCTTGCTGTTGGACGTAGTTTATCGTCTTACCCTGGACGGTTTGCTATTTGAATAAAATCCAAGTCAGAAATAAATCCTTTAACCATAACCCACTATTCGATGAGCCGATAATCACATTAGCTGATCAAAGAATCGCTCATTCAGATCACTAACTCCATAATCAATACTTAATCATGCAGCCGTCGAATGTCAAGTTAGGGTCACGACTCAGTCAAATTATTGGCTAATAGATAGTCAGGTGAAGCCCCGAGTGATTCGCAATTATCAGGACAGTGACATGAGCGATAATTAACGTTGTCTTATTTACGAATGTGGAAACGTTAGCATATATAAGGGCAAAAGCCACTTGATGATGCGCCGGCGACTAAACATGATATTTTCTCATATCATTGACTATGACACCGATTCCGAGCTGTCATTTCTCGTAGAAGATTAATGAATCGTTCACGAATAACTTGATTAAATATGTTGAAACTATCCTTTCTGGAAATAAGTTTTTCAGATCACAGACATGGTCTTACAAAGGTATTAGCAATTCATTGACGGTTGCAGAAAAGTTTAACCCGGGGTCTAGGCAATAATAATTGAAA
Organism: Acanthosepion lycidas; assembly: GCA_963932145.1. Taxonomy (NCBI): domain Eukaryota; kingdom Metazoa; phylum Mollusca; class Cephalopoda; order Sepiida; family Sepiidae; genus Acanthosepion; species Acanthosepion lycidas. The sequence goes on from OZ010584.1 coordinate 59,717,900, forward strand.
GATCTTCTAAAACATTAATGTTGGGAAGTTCAAGCTTCATAATCAGATTATGCTTTGTTCGAATAAACCAGACAATATCGTAGTAGAGTATTGGACTACAGCAATGGTTAATTGATTGATTTGTTTATTTAACGGCATATCAACCCCTTATGGGTCATTTAATGCTGAGATTTAATTTTCCGGGGAGCTTGGAAGTAATACAAATATGATAAACGTTATTCAGTTTTCACAATTGAATACATGGTAGATGATACTAAGCGTTTTGTGCATATACATTCTTGTGTGGATTACTAAAGGCGGTGATATATGTGTTTTATGTTGAAGTTATATTTTGGAATAACGTTTGATTTAAGAAATTGTAGGATATTATATGGACTGAGGTTATGAAAGTTCTTTCATGTTGATTTTGGGGGGCGAATCTGGGCCATTATAGAGTATTTAATGCTGAAATCTAAATATTTTGTACGTAATTTTATGCTTTCAACTACAAATATTTTGTACATAATTTTATATTTTCAGAGTAAAGATATGTTCTTTATATATTGTTATATAACGTACCTATGAACACAAATGGTTATGTCCCAATCCTCATAAATTACTATTGTAATTGGGGGTAATATGGTGCCTATGTAGTCCACCACTAACAGTGGTTTACCTACTTCACACCGCTGACGAGTATTGTATTTTGTTGATGTTATTCCATTTCCAACCTCCGTTTTCGTTATTCCTCATTCAGTAACCTTTTCTAGGTTAAAAACATTTTGTTGATAATAAAATGTATTGTTGGTAATTTTACTTTAAAAATGTATTTTTATATTTTAGTGTTGCATTGATAATTTGTCTATAAAAATGTATTGTTGGTCATTGTATTATAAAAATGTAGCGTGTTGATTTTTGTTTTGTTGTTCATTATTTGTCTATAGCTGGGACCCTAACAGATGGTGCCACATTGAGTCAGGGTTGACCTGGGAACAGCATTAATTAAAAGGTGATTCCACGCTCCTCAAAAGATCCTGATCAGTGGCCTTGCTGCCGGATGGAGTTTATCGTCATACCCAGGGTGATATAGTAATGGTGATGCAGAAAAAGCTAATTTCTGATTCTATATTTGTTGAACGGCAAAAAAACAAACGAAAACAATGTTAGTGATATAGCACTAAAATATAAATTTTACTTATTCTATTAATTTGTTAAACAGCAAAAAGAAACTAAGGCAATTATTAGGTTGGTGCAAAAATAATGACGTAATAATGTCGTTTTTTGACGTTAAAAATACGTCAAAAAACGACATTATTACGTCATTACTTTTGCACTAACCTAATAGCATAAAATAATTTTGCTGATTTAATAAATTTGTTAAACTGCAAAAAGAAACAAAATCAGTGTCTGGGATATAGCATAAAAAGTCATTTTACTAATTCTATCAATTTGTTAAACGTACGCACTACTTCAGCAATATTTGGGATATGACATTAAAAACATATTTTCTGATTTTATAAGCTTTTTAAAAAGCAAAAGGAAACCAAAGCAATATTTAGGATATGGATTAAAAAACAAAACATTTTACGGGTTTTATTAATTTATTCTACGCCAAAAAGAAGCGAAAGTTAAAGGATTAAAAATCATTTTCTGATTCTATTAATTTAGGATATGGCATTAAAATCATTTTACGGATTTTATAAGCTTTTTAAACTGTAAAAAGATAACAAAGCAATATTTGGGATAAGGCATTAAAATTCTTTTACTGATTCTATAAATTTGTTCAATGGCAAAAAGAAACAAAAGTAATATTCGGGTATTTCATTAAAAAAAGAAAAGAAAAGAAAAGAAAAAAGCAAAATTGCAAAAAGCAACCCCCCCAAAAAAAATACCCCCCCCCCAAAAAAAAGAAAGAACAAAAAACAAAGAAAACAGTTTGTAATAATATCTAATATTCGAAAGTAGCTTTTGGAGTTTTGCAGTTGCAAATAACTTCTCTGCTTCTACAAGCTTGTAAAGCAATAAAATGAAAAAAGTATCATTTGGGATGTTGCCTTTGAAAAAAAAAAAAGAATATATATATGTTTCTGATTCCATAAGCTTATAAATCCATACATAGAAATACAAATAACATAACATTTAGGCTATTGTATTTGGAAGAAATCAAATATACGAAAACATTTCTTGCATTCTTTCAATTTATATAAAGATTAAAAATAAACAAAAGCGAATTTGGGGGTATTGCATGTTAAAAACGAAAAAAAAAAAATGAAAAAAAAAACGGAAAAAAAAAACGAAAAAAAAAAACGAAAAAAAAACAAAACAAAAAAACAAAAGAAAAAAACAAAAAACAGACGCCTGAACTCTTCATAGATTCTGTAAGTTTGCAAAACAAATAGTAGTAACTAGAGTAACGTTTGAGGTTTTGCAATAAAAAACAAAAAGTATGTAAAAATAAATAGAAAAATAAAGAAAAATAAAGAAAAGAAACAAAGACAATATTTGATGTATTGCATTTGAAAAAGCGAAAATAAAAACAATTCTGATTCTATAAGATTATAAAGAGGAACAAAAACTATTTAAGTCATTGCATTAAAAAAAAGCAAAATTACAAAAAAATTCTTGTATTCTATAAGTGTGTAAAAAGATAAAAAAATAAACAAAAAAACAGCATTTGGAATAATGCATGTAAAGAAGCCAAAAAAAAAAGAAAAAAAAATACTTTCTTTGATCTTATAAGAAGGCGAAAATAACATGGTAAAAATAACATGGTAAAAATAACATGGTAAAAATAACATGGTAAAAATAACATGGTAAAACAATAAAAATAAATAACAGGGGTATTTAGGCTTTTGCGTTCGAAAAGAGAAAAAACTGAATTTTTTTTTTTATTCAATAAAATTGTAAAACAATTAGAAACAAAAGGAACATTTGGGATATTACATTAAAAAAACAACACCCCTTCTCTGAATCTTTGAGTTTGTGAAAAAAAGAAATCGACCTGAAAACAACATTTGGGTTATTTGAAAAACAAAAATAAAAAACTCTTTTTATAAGGTTGTAAAATGCTAAAAAGAAAGACATTAAAAAATTTGGGGTGTTGCATTTGAAAAAAAAGCAACTATGAAAAATAACTTTTTTTCAGATTCACTAAGCTTGTAAAAAGATAAAAAAGAAACATTTACAGCATTGCATTTGAAAACAGTAAAATAAAAAATATTCCGATTGTATAATCTTGTAAAACGATAAAAAGAAGCAATATAGATGTGTGTGTCCGTCTTCTGTATGTTCGTAAGGACTATGTTCATATCTGTGTGTGTGTGTGTGTTTTGTGTGTGAATGTACATGTACTTGCATATGTTTGAGCGCGTAATTATTTACGTATGCACGCGTGTGAATGCGTAGCAATAGTTGTAGTAGTATTAGGAAGAGAATGAGAAGATTTGGGAGCTGGAGGAGGGTGAGAAGTTGTTATTAAACCTGGTGAAAAAGCGGGAATGATTGCTGCAGATTATCATATAGGTCATCAGTCGAAATCTTACAAGTTAAAAATGGCGTCCACATTCTCTCCGGAAGGTTTTCTACAATTCATTTCCTTTTGGTCCCACAACCAACAATACATATACGCGTGTTCGTTATCGGCACGTCCGCACCGATGCCCAAGCGCGCATAAACACACACACACACACACACACACACACACACACACTAACCGAGAAATACACTCAGATATCATTGAAATTGCAAAGAAGTGCATACCGCAGCATATATGCGCACACAAGCATAGAATCGTTTCTGCGCATAGAAAACTCATGAACGTATGTCAATTATTCCTACAGTTATTCACTTATACCTTAATGGAAACATCGTTAGATAGCATGTCGCAATTCAAAATTGATTAAAACTCAATGTGACTACCTGCAAGAATGCAATTTCTCCTCACTTTTATAGCACCCTTAAGAACAAATCATAAAACGTTCTGGATATTTTTTAGATGAGGAATTATATTACTAAATGCCTTACTGTTATTATATCATTATAATATTATTGTATTATTATTATTATTATTATTACTGTTATGATATTATTATAATATACCTTACTGTTATTAGCTTAGAAAGATATATGCTGAGGAGGCACGATGGAGTAATGGGTAGTGGCTCGGAGTGTGGAATCGGAGAACCGAGTTCGTATTTCAGTCGAATCCATTACATTCACTTACATGCTAATACCATTGGGAAAGGTATGAATTCTCTTTGGATGGCAATTGGTCTACCGCAGAAAGAAATGGCAACCTTCTGCGTCATGTATCGAAAGATGCCTAAGCGTGGATAGCATATGCCATATAACTGAATATATACCTTAATGATGTTACATTGTTATAATATTGCACACTGTTACTAAATTAATAATTCCTTACTGCTATTAAATTATTATGATATTGTTATCACATTATTATATGCCCTTCTATTATTATTCCTTACCGTTATTGTATTATTATTTTGTTCTTATATGTTATTATCTATAATACTCAACTTAGTTGAGATACATATCCTAGGTCATTAAGATGTTGGTTAAAACGTATTTGATTTCTGGTCAGTTCAATCCTTGGGATTGATTCAGTGGAAGAAACTAGCAAGCGACATAAAACTGATTAAGACTGACGAGTATTAACTGATATGAAATATCTTTTAAGCACAGAAAACTCAGTTGTCCTCGGAAAGAGATGAACATCATCTGGGAGACTCAGATTAAGAATGAAAGGACCGTAAAAATTCCATAAGCTGAATACAAATAGTAGGTATAAGGTTCCAAAAATCACCCATGACCGAGTGCATTAAAGCATTGGTCATAACATATTTTGGTTTCCGGGAGTTTTGAGTTCAATCCCTGGGTCTGGTTAGCACTGAAATATCAGATGCTCTGATCCAGTGGAAAATCGGCACAAAGGTGAATGAGATGGGTGAGTTTTAACTGATATGCGATACATGGAAAGCGGAATGAGCACGAACTGCCAAATATATATATATATATATATATATATATATATATATATATCATCTTCCGTTTTAAATTTAGACACCCCAACCTTACCCTGACTTGACATCTATGAATGTAACTCTATACTGATACAAATTATTAACACCCTACACCCCTTTCTATAAAAACAATCGCTCTAGCCGATACCATGGAAATTTTGATTTCAATAATGAATATGCTATTAAAACACGTAAATTTCAGAAATAAGTTATTCCCCAAAAAAAATTTCGCTTGAAGATGGAACAGAACTTACTTTAATTCAATTTAATTCAAATAATTATATTGAGGTTTTCGGCTCTTGTTTTGAAACATGAGAACTCTTATGTAGCGTGTTGGAATCATATCTTTAAATAAATTATATTTATGCTCTACTTTTGTATCGGGCACTATTTTTAAAAAATAATAACAAAAATACTAGAGAACTTTGGATTATTTACCTAACCAGTTCTTTCCTATTTTCTATATATTTTCACACACGCACACACACACACACACACACACACACACATACATACATAGATATACATATATATATATATATATATATATATATATATATATATAGGGTCTCCCAAAAATGACATAGCCAATTGTCGCACTAAGAATCTCAAATTTTGGCAAAATCTGCAAAGATTTGCGGACATCTCAATGAGAATCTATCAGGAAGATGGATTCGGTGTGCTGGTGATAATGACAATACGCTGTTTAAATGGACACCACATTCAACTAACTTGATGCCTTGTGATTTTTTCTAGGGGTCTATGGAAAGGTCTATATCCTTCCTCTTTCTACAAATCTAGAGGAACTGAAGCAGATAATCACTGAGGCGTTGAAGGATGTTACGCAAGACATGCTACAGCGTGTTTAGCAGGAGCTGGACTACCGACTAGACGTGCGTCGTTCCACAGGTGTTGTGCATATTGAACATTTGTGAAGCTTTGGGAAATCGGTTACAAAATCTATGACCTTTTGAATATCCTGTTCGAATTTTGCTAAATAATTTTTTTATTGTTCAACAGCATTATTGTTGGCACAGCGTATGTAAGAACTATACGAATAATCTTTGGATCTGAGCAATTTCCGCTAATCTTTTAGGTATTGTCAATAGAGAGCAATAGAAATACCTTAATTTCCGAACACAGTCAGCACACTGTGGCCGTGTTCTTAATTGATATTTCTTATATAGAAATAAAGTGTCGCTGCCAGTACTGGAGTTTGAACACAGATTACCAGAAATGAAGCACAGGCGATTCCATTTTGAATAAGTAGATCATGTGAAGGTAAAGGAAATGTATATATGGGAATTAGCGTGGTGTCTAAGTGATCAGTATACGATACCTTTCCGGATCACTATTCAGTGGTTACTTTTCGAGCGAGTATTATCGAGCAAGTACTATTAGTGGGAGTGATATTCGAAGACGTCTGACACCAGTATTGTTCGTTGGCGTTACTATAGTTGTATCTGCGATTACAAAGTCTCTACTACAACGAACATTACGAAAGTGACAACGAGTATTTTTTGACATTACAAAAGTGGCAACGAGTGTTCGTTGACATCACAAAAATATTATTAATCGTGTTCATAACATTATTAAGAGTGGATTTCCACAATGTGCTGACTGCGTTCGGGAATTAAAAAAATTCTATTGTTAAAATAATTACCATCACAATCTACACATTTGATAATGGCTAATAGATTAGATAAAATCCCTCGGTTCTAAAGACCATTCGGAAAGAAATCTGTTGTACGTATCAAGAAAAATATGAGAAAAAGGTTAATCGCAGTGCTTTGTCAGTCATCTTCAATGAAACCTGTATAAAAGAGGGGTTGCTGCCAAAATACACAGAGGAACGCGCGTGCGCACACACATATATATTTTAAGACAGTTTTATGTTGATACATTCTTTTTATACATACAAATATTTAAGTAAATGCTCTGTTTTATAATAAACAGTATTAAACAACATTTACCGGCCTGTATCGATAAAAAGACTGTATAAACATAAAAATATCTTACAATAATTGTCGGACTTTGTCCATTTCATATATATATATATATATATATATATATATATATATATATATATATATATATATATATATATATATATATGTATGTATATCTAGCAAAAAAAAATCCGTGGGTAAGTAATCCAAGTAGATCCTATTAATATAAAATATTAAAACTGATCCGCAAATGAGAGCTCAATACAATTTTTATTATAGGGCCTATATTTTTAGTAAATATATTTGCATTGATAAGTCCAGGGAAAAACAACTTTCTCATGGACGAAATGATCATCTGTATGAGTTAAATTGTTTGAATATATATATATATATATATATATATATATATATATATATATACATTTTTTTTTTTTGGACTTGTTAATGATCGTATGTATGTAGGGATTCACATGAATACATTTGTGAGACATATATGAATAAATGAAAATTAATATTACCCTCAAATACTATTGAATAATGAAACCTAATCTTTAATTTAGTTTAACAATATAATAAATAAATTACATTCATAAATTAATTTTAAATATTAAAATAGATGTTATTGTTATATTTTTTTATATTTTTTATTTTTATTTTTTATTTTTTTTTATATTGTGGAAATACAATTAGTCGGGTGAATAAACTATTAAAATTTTAAATATTTCTTAATGTCCTAGATAAATATGTTTATTACAATAATAGTTATATTTAGTCCTGAAACTATTTACTTTAAAAATTTAAGTTAATAACAAAATTTTTTTCAGACATCGAATTTTCTATCAAACATTGTAAACTATCTTTTACATAATTTTGTTAAAACAAAATTATAACAACTCCATCTCTTCCCCCCCTATCTCTCTTTTTACCATAAGACTCACTTGTATACATTTTCTACAATTCATTTCCGTTTTATTAACCATCTAAAGAGGTCAAGGTTCTGTCACTCCTCCTACTCCAATATAAAACATACTTAAGAGATATATAAAATTAACCCCTCCCCATAACTCTATATTGTCTGTTTAACTACCACTCTCAACCCCCTCTATTAAATTACAAAAATTACACTACCCACCAATTTCTAATCCCATTTTTTCCTCTCAATTCGTTGTTGGAAGATTTACCTGATGATCCTGAATCCTTAAAAAAGGATTGAGGTGAAATAAATTATCGTAATGGTACATTAAAGTAGTTTGTTTTTCATTACACACACACACACACACACACACACACACACACACACACACACACACACACACACACACACACACACACACACACACACACATATATATATATATATATATATGTGTGTGTGTGTGTGCTAATACCATTGGGAAAGGTATGAATTCTCTTCTATATCTTTGGATGGCAACTGGTCCTCCGCAGAAAGAAATGGCAACCTTCTGCGTCATGTATCGAAAGATGCCTAAGCGTGGATAGCATATGCCATATAACTGAATGTATACCTTAATCATGTTATAATATTCCACATTATTATCATATTGTTATTATGTAAAAAGACAGAAATGGTGGTATTTTCAATTTGTGTTTAGTTTTCATTGGTCAATCACGTGCATTATAACCGTAAAAGGAAGGACAATGGAGTAATGCATAGCGGCTAGGATTGAGGAATCAGAGATCCGAGTTCAAATTCCAGTCGGATCCATAACATTCACTTACGCGCTAATATCCTTGGGAAAGGTATGATTCCTCATCTTCTCACCTCTAGTTATGTTTAAATAGACTGGGTTCTGTAGCCGTGACTGGCAACCGATCTAGGAGAAGTCAAAACTGTTTGTAGCCATATTATATGTATGTAATGTAACACATATTATACCGCTAAAGAAAGGATCGTTCGATGATCTCGAATGATGATGAAAATAATTCAAATTGTCTGTAAGAATTGTATTTGTCTATACGGGCATCAGATGATAATGTGTATTCGTTATTATGTGTGCGTTTGTGTGTGTCTAGTAGGGGAAATTCTACTTTTGGGTTGTGTGATATCAGGTCAGTTGAGTAATCATTCTCATTCCTTTCCTACTCCATTGGCAAGTAAGAAGTTCCACAAAAAATATTTTGTAGAACAGAAAAAACAAAACATTATGAAAGTATAAAAAATATTTCTATATAAAAAGTACCAACAATACCTTCTTATAGCAAAATGACCAACAATATATTTTATCTGTGGTTGAAGTCATACAATTGCATTCAAAATATTTAAATTTCGGCATTAAATAACCCATAGACGTTGATATGCCGCTAAAAAACTATTTAACAGATTATTATTACACTTTTACAATGTATTAAAAATATTTTGCAAAGTATAAGTTAAAGATATTTTCTTTACAAAGGGTATTGTTCACCCAATACGAGGTCCAAGTGCAACTCAAGTTAGAGGGTTACTATGTGGACTTATATTAGCGTAAGAAAGGACACATGTTAGGTGTATAGAGCTGAAGTAGATTTTAGAAGGAATCGGAAACCCAATCCTATACAGGAAACAAGAGATAAACAAAATCAACCAAACTTTTCGTTATAAAAGAAATCGTGTAAACACGTAAGAGTTTAAAACAGCCATTTGCAAAATTGCTAGCACAAACAGGATTAGGAATGAGATGTTGGTCAAGCACTGTATCCGAAATGATCCTTATAACAACTTGCTTCTTTACACTTGAAACATTTTTATTGACCACACAAAAGGTAGACCTGTTATTCTAACCGAATGTATATTTCTTGTAGCGAATATTTTTGACAAGGTTTGAAAGAATGGGGCTTTCAGATCTCTTTAAAAAGTTCAGCAAGGAATTAAGAGTGGCATATAACTTTTGTGGGCTTACAACAAAACTGGAAACAGGCATTTTTGAGGATTTAAGGTAACGAGAGGTCAGTGATTTCTGTTGACATTTTTTATAGACTACAAATTCCTCCTGGGAAGCAATATTTGATGAATTAATTATGAATATTAAGCTTTAATTTCTAAGGGACATTTTAAACTCTAACAAATGATCTGAAAACAACATATGCACACACAAACGCGCGCACACACGCGCACATATATATATATGATAGGAGAAAGAAACTTTGGAAATATATTTACAGAAATACTACCAAATGTTAACACACGCTTAAAAGACTACATTATGTCACCATTTTCTACAGATCCATTATTCATGAATTTAATATATCTCTTTAGAATACGTAAAGATCAATGAATATGTATACAAAATACGCACGAGATATGCTTTAATGAATAATCAAACCAAACGAAAGTTTCTAAAATATCCTGCAGTGTCTCAATAACTTTTACAAACTTTAGCAACCAGAATGTTTTTTTTTTTTACATATATTTGAATATTATCTGTTACTTCAATGCGCGTGACACGTATCTAAGCAATTAAATAGACGAACACAACATACAATTAATATTCGTATCTTTGCTTTTTATTATTTCTTTCTTGATCTCTGACGAACTTTTAATAATTTGAAACGTTAGATTAAGATCTGTTTCCTACTTGTCCTTTGTCCTATCATTTTCCTATTTTATATATATATACATATATACATATATATATATACATTTTCAAAAAATGCTAATATTTATATATAAAAAAATTATAAAAATGACACATATATATGTATTATATATATATATATATTTATATATATATATATATATATATATATATATATATATATATATATATGTACATTTTCAAAAAATGTTAATATTTATATATAAAAAAATTATAAAAATGACACATATATATGTATTATATATATATATATATATATATATATATATATATGTACATTTTCAAAAAATGTTAATATTAATATATAAAAAAATTATAAAAATGGCACATATATATGTATTATATATATATATATATATATATATATATATATATATATATATGTACATTTTCAAAAAATGTTAATATTTATATATAAAAAAATTATAAAAATGGCACATATATATGTATTATATATATATATATATATATATATATATATATATATATATATGTACATTTTCAAAAAATGTTAATATTAATATATAAAAAAATTATAAAAATGGCACATATATATGTATTATATATATATATATATATATATATATATATATATATATATATATATCGTTTTTAAATAATATATACATATAAA
>OZ010584.1:59731596-59859096 GCA_963932145.1 Acanthosepion lycidas
ATAACTTATATTATCGCAGTGTTGGATATCTAGTAACACAAGTGACGAAATTAAAAAAAGAATCTAAATGAAATCAGCTAGATAAAAAAAAATTGAATGCTAGAAATACATGTGAAAATTTCAAGGTTTTTCTATTTTAATTTTCTGATCAATCTTAATTCTTAACTTAAATTAATGATTGACAAGTTTCTTGCGAGGTCCACGGCTATAAAATACCCTTAGAAATTTCAAGGTTTTCCTTTTTTAATACCGCTAGGTATGTGATGTGTTACTTTCCTTTTTCTCTCTTTCCCTCTATTCGCCCTGTGAATATCAGAATCTCCAAGCCCTCCTTCTCATAACGTCTCCCAGAAATTTCAGCTCTCTCCTTCTGATGTTAAGTATAAGCTCCCCGCTTGTTTGTATCCTACCGAAAACCTCATCGTTGCCCACGCGTTCGGTCCATGATATATTTAGCATACTTCTGTAGAACCATACCTCAGTTGCCTCGAGTTTCTTCTTCATTCGCTGCCGTAAAGACAGATATCACAGAGCTGTTCAGTACTCTTTTCTTTGTCACCAACTAAATCCTCCCGTTTCCTAATATTCTGCCTAGCTTTTGAAATATGTCTTTGGCCATCCCAATACGTCTTCGGATCCCAGCGTCGCACTTACCGTCTTCTGTCAGAACACTTCCCAGATATTTAAAATTCCGTACATACTTGATTTTAGAGCCCCAGACCTGCAAATCGCATTTCGGCCTCATCCTTTTACTGATGACCATGCATTCCGTCTTCTTGGAGTTTAGGCTTAGTCCTTTCTTCTCGCTCTCCTTTCCGACCTTCTGTAGGAGGTTTTTAATTTTAATTCCGTGTCTGCTATCAGTACTTGTCATCTGCGTATCTTATGTTGTTAAGATTGTGGCCGCCAGTGGTGAATCTCAGTAGGATTTCTAATTCTCTCAGAATTGCTTCGCTATGTAGGTTGAATAAGTCAGGCGAGAAGACACATTCTTGCCTTCTGCCCCTTTCTATTTTTGTATATCTTCTGAACTCCTTCTCTATCCGCATGCAGGCTGTTTCCTACCAGTATAGGTTCTTGATTATTCTATCAGTCCCAAATATATCACGGTTGCTGAGCAGTTTCAAGAGATTTTTGTGGCGTACTTTGTCGGACGCATTTGTGTAGTCTATAAAACACAAGTGCATCTCTTTCTACATTTGTGTTGCTCTTTCTGATAACATTCTGAGCATGAATATCGCGTTTCTTTTTCCGGTATCTTTAACGAACCCGCACTATTCTTGTCCTATCTCTGGCCTGATTCTGCTGCGCGCTCTATTCATCAGAATACGGATGATGAGGTTTGTTATGTGACTCATTAGGCTGATTGTTCGGTGGAGTACACATTCGTTTGCGGCTGGTTTCTTAGGCAGTGCTATGAAAGTTTTTTCCATTTTCCAGAAGCAGATGTTATGCACATGAGAGTCTTATCACTTGCTCTACCTTCTTTCTCTCTCTTTCCAAGGAACAAAGGAAAAACATTTGTAATATGAGCTAACTTGAGTTAATTTCAGGTTTACATAAATAAAAAAATGAATAAAAGAAAATAATTTTGAAATCGCTTTTAATTATTTTGTTATTTGAGAATTGATTTCAACCAAGGTTCAATCCATAGTGTTTGGAAAATGGAACTGGTTGAAATAAGAATGTAATTCGCCTGAACACTTTCAATGGAAACAGACAGAGAATTGCATCGTTTCGTCTGTGCGAAAAGTGGTGGTAGGGTGGAAAATAATTCGTCACCAACAAGACTATGTAGACGTTTCTGGAAACTGTCGAGACTCGAAAGTGAAGACTGAGTAGCTCCAGCCCATATATGACAGTAGTACTTCATTTTCGGCATGATTAGGGTCTTGTAAAGGTAGATAATAGCAAGATATTTACTGCAGCAGTACAAGGAACCGACAATTTTCCCAACATCTTCAGCGATAGATCAGAAGTACGAGTTCCAGTTGAGATCTGGGTTGTATTTAAGTCCTAATAGATGCTCAGGGCATGAGGTCTCCCGTTCATCGTGTCTGCTTGAGGATTTGGCTATCGACGCATTGAATGTAACCAACCAGTTTTTGCCGCACGTACCTGCTAGAAGTAGGTTAGAGTAGAGATCAACTGCCAAACTCAGATCTATCTATCTATCTATCTATCTATCTATCTATCTATCTATCTATCTATCTATTTTTTTCTTTCCGCTTGATATTGCATCACTGAAAAGTTTCCTCAATCCGCATCACGAACATACCTTTCATACCCAGCAAGGGATATTTTGCTATGAACAGTGCATTCAAGCTTACCCCCGGCAACCGAAATAACGTTACCGCTGATTCGTGAGTGACACTGCAACTCACCATGCTCCTTGCTGCTTTCAATAAATATGCTAGCATATATATATATATATATATATATATATATATATATATATATATATATATATGTGTGTGTGTGTGTGTGTGTGTGCGTGAGTGTGTGTGTATGTATGTGTGTGTGTGTATGCTAGCATATTTACTTATACACACACACACACATACACACACACATATATATGTGTGTGTGTGTGTGTGCACTTTTGTGATTCTTAATCTATTTTTGCTGAGATTGCATCCACGCTTCAAGGGATTTGATTAGAAAACTACATTTACTTACAGAAATCCTGTAAAATTTTATAGGTGATTTCTGCAAATAAATGAAATCTTAAATTCAGGTTTACAGCTAAATCTGCTGACGAGTTAATTTAATCTCCGCGAAACTAAAATTATAAGATAATTGAATATTTAATCGTATTATTCTTAATATTTTTATCTTTTAACATCAATCACTAACATTACAATGGCAGCTTCCTTTAAAGCTGTATCATATACCAAGAATAACAAAGATTGTATAATATATATATATATATATATATATATATATATATATATATATGAGATTAGAACAAAACATGTTGAAATCGCTACACAATAGCTTTCGTGTTTCGGCACCATTATGCCTCTACGGGCAATGATAAATAACTGTTGATTAAACGATTTTTAAGAAATATTTTAATAATAATAATGATAATAATAATAATATATTGTTATACTTTGTATTGAGTACTTAAAAAAAATTAAATGCGACAGAGAAATTTTATTCCATTTGTTCATATATATATATATATATATATATATATATATATATATATATATATATATATATATATATATATGTATATATATATATTCCTGAAATGAAAGTTGTCTGAAAGGACCACACTTCTAAATTTTTTCGTATTAAAGCAGATCTCCTCCAGAGCTCTATTCTTGGACCTAAGTTTTTCCTAATTTTTATCAATGACTTTCCTTATGTCATCACCTAATGCCCTCAGTTCCCAATTTAAAATCTTAACACTAAGGCTGATCGGTTCAATAAGTTCCAACTTATCTAAAAAAAAAAGCCTACAATCTGTTGTTTACTGGGGCAAGAAATGTCTAGTTACTTTTAACGACTCCAAAACAAAGCTATGCTCGTCCGAGAAATTTTCATAGAAAATATTCGTCATTTGACAGGTTTCGAACTTGCATCCTATACGGAACCGTCATTTACGCTGACGTGCCTTAACCGACTCGGCCACAAAGGAGCGTTCAATAGGCAAGGTCGAATTTACTGCTTATAAACTTCAATCTTCCATGAATCTCGTACATTCATAACTGCTCATGGCGTATCAAATGTAAACAAATGACGTCATACATTAAGAAATGGACAAATGGCCGGTAAATGTTATTTAATACTGTTTATTATAAAACAGAGCATTTACTTAAATACTTGTATCTATAAAAAGAACGTTAAACATAAAAATGTCTTTAATAAATAAATTGTCGGACTTTGTCCATTTCTTAATGTATATATATATATAGAGAGAGAGAGAGATAGATGAGCTAGTAGATAGGTATTCATCTAGGCTAAAGTATTTTTCACCAGCTCTTCTGAAGACTTCCGACAAATATTTTCAAAAATAAATTCGAATAAGAATTTATTGATGACTGTATCTTCTTTGTATGCATATATATATATATATATATATATATATATATATATATATATATATATATATATATATATATATATATGACATAACGATATATTTTTCTGTATAATTTTATATATCAACAAATTTTGTTTCGCGCGCATGTGTAGGCGTGGAAACGTCAACAAAGCTCAGTCCGATGAAATCCTAATGGATGAAACGCGTCACAAAAACAGTTTCCAGTTTGTCATATTTTTCTAAACACACACACACACACACACACACACACATATATATATATATATATATATATATATATATATATATATATATGGAATAGCAAATCGGAGAGTCGAGTTCGGATTTCGGTCAATTTATTACATTAACTTACACACTATGAAGGTAGAAACCCATCTCTTCTCCTCCCAGGAGACTATTAGTAAACAGTGTATTGAAAGTATAACTTTGAATTCAAAGATTGAGGGGTCTGTGTATGAGATTTTTTCCGAAAGATTGTGGGTGGTTCTGCACGAGCCTTTACAGCTATAAATATAGTATAGTATATAGGATCCTGTGACACGTTCGAACCCTACCACCAGCACGAATCAAGTGTAACTGGAATTCATCGAATTGCGTCACACGTTGCTTGTGGTCCAGGAGACCCTGCAGGTCTAATTAACAGTCTGACGAACCAAGTGAGGTTTCGTATCTGGTTTTTGTGGTGTTAACAGTACTACCCTGATGGTCTTTCTAATTTCATATACTACAGAAGCTAAAGAACCAAATGGATTGACCTACCGGATATGCATTGAATTACGATGTAGTTTGATTAATGATTAAAAATGACTTTGAGCGAGAGAATCCTGAAGGTCTTGGCGAAGACCATACTTCTTTGAACATTGTGGACTGGCGATACATAATCACGAACGAATAAACGGTACCAAATAACAGAAAATATATCACTTGATGAATTTCAACAGCAGTAACTGCTAGAATGTATATCACATGTAACTTGAAGAGAAAATAAGCACATAATCAAGATGATGACTGTTGTGACCAAGTAAATGGCTAAGGGATAACAAAACAAGAGGTTGCAGTTAAATAGTGTATTGAACAGTAAATACAAAGGAAGTGTATTACACTTACGACTCTGGAGTGTATGTCGGTTGACCAGCGTTCAGTCTATATCACCGTTCCCTCGAGGCTTACTTTTTCTACTACTTTATAGTAAATGGAAGAGTCCACGATAACCTCATTAAAGGGAAGACACCATAACAATGACCTTCCACACTAACTCAAATAAAAGTTTAAGGGAAGGAAACCACCATTCAATACTAGAAAGAGCAATAACAGCTTGTGCAACCTATTTTCCTGAAAAAAGTTTTAAGAGAAAGATTTTATAAATTTCAAACGACAGAATTACTGGCTGCTCGGTCAATAAATGCCGAATATTTCCTTATAAGAAAACAGCTAAATTGACATTACTATTATTAAAACTATGCCCCAAATTGCAGGGTAGACTATATTCCCCAGCCTTCGGTAGGAGTCAGTCTAAGAGAAGCACTACACGCAATTCAAAATGGCGGAAAAGAAACAAGAAAACCCATCCTACCTTTCCCCGCATATTAGAGAGACGGAAGCAGTGGCGAACCATGTCTACTTACATTGTGAAGCGATAAAATCTACCTATCTATATAGTAGGCATTCGATTATCTCGAGATATAAAGATGCCACCCTGTTTAGTCAAAATTCAGTCCTTTGGTTATGAGCCTGAAGTGACCGTTCCAGGGCTCCGGCCTGGGCGATGGTATATGGAGGTCGTGTGTTGTCTTGACTACATGCCTCCCTCTCAGTCATATCGATATATGCACATATAATAATAATAATAATAATACTAATAATGATAATAATAATGAATTTCGTATAAGGAAACGACTAATATTACCATTACCATTGTGCCGTTTATATTATTTATTACCACATACAATTCTTGCATAGACATCTCAGATCATGATCTTTAAAGACACGTGTTCGAGCACTGTGCCTTCTGCGGTGAGCGGTAATGCTTTCCATGGAGTATCTCGGTACTCCAGTGACACCTAAGATCGAGGGATGTCAAATGTTCTGATAATTTTAGAAATGGCTTGCTCCGTCTGTCTTGTACTCGCTATTATGCCCAATTCCATCTCCGATAATTCATGTCTCCTTCGCATGAACAGCCTCACCGAGAGTTCCCATTGACTCACCAGATCTCTGCATTTATTTGGCATGAAGGTACCGTGGAATCATTTACATACCGCTAACCCATCAATTTTGCCACGTTAGTGTACACATATTTGTTCACTTTATATATAGATCCTAACATGAGTCTCTCGTGGCTTACGGCCAGCTTTGTTAAATGTAGTTATGTCCGGTTAAAAGAAATACAGATAGGCACATTTGTTTAATATGACTTCCGGTTGGTCCAGCCCGAGGTAAAACACATTTATGCACTGAATATAATATTTATATTAATATATATATATATATATACTTGAATTTTTTTACAAAATCCTGGCAGTAATTAGTATTGTTGAAGTTATCGTTAATTTTTTTTGTAGAGGTTTATAAACTCTACGGTTCGTTCAATTTCGCAAACCAGTCAATGAAATTTGAATAAGCTTAGTTTGAAAAAAACCTTTTTTTGCGGTTTAATAATTTCTTTAATTTAATTTAATTTTATAGCATCGGATTTATTATATATATATATATATATATATATATATAGCGGTTTAGGCGTGTGAAAGTGAAGAAAATAAATTTGGCCCTATGTATTTAAATAAATTTTTCTAATGAGTATTCGTTTTCTTTCAAATTGAAAGAAATTAATTACAAAGAATCTGCGAAACAGCTTCACACGAAACTATTTGTTTGTTTTTCTTTGCAATACAACCGAATAAATTGCATTAGTATGATACAAGAAACGGAATTCGTCTATATATGGAGAGTGTAACGTATTCATATAGTTTTATGAATGCGTGTAATTTTTCAGCACGAGGCAAAGAATTTGTGTTGACAATAACTCAGTTCATATGTTCTAAATGTGTTTAATTTAACATCCCTAAGTTTTTTGTAATAAAGTATACTCGAATAAAATATGCGAAAGTTTGAATAATTAAGGTTTGAGCATCCAGCTTGTCCACAATAACGAATAACCTAACTTGGTCAAAAGTCTGTCGAAAAAATGAAAACTTAATAACTAGCATCACGAATATGTATTAGTAATAAACAGGTTTCAGAAATCTAAAAGTCAGATTTTATTGGTTCTAAAAGTTTATTGGTTAATAAATATTTCCCAAAATTTTTAAATATCTGCTTTGGGAGGGAACGTACTTTTAAGCATTTTCTGGGGCGATCCTACAATTTTCATAGCAGACAATAAACGTAGTCGTTTGAAATTTGTTTCAGCGCTGTTGTAATGGCGTCGAGGATTGGTTAATATATGCGAATGTAGAAATTCAAACCGGGGCCTATTTTATGCCCCAAAATAAGTCAATTAAGTCAATTTTGTGTTTTAATATTATCACTTAAATCTATTTCATTTTTCTCCATTTCTTTAAACGGGTTCCACATACGCACACAGACACACATACACACACACATACACATACTCACACACACACACACATGCACACACACACACACACACACACACACACACACACATATATATATATATATATATATATATATATATAAATTTAAAGCAGAATGTAAAATATAATATGGTATATTGTAAACAGTCGCGCTTAAAAGGTGCAATCAAAAAAGTAACTCAATACAAAATTACTAAAAATTTGAGATGTGGAGCAAAATATAATCAGAAACACTAAAACTCAAACTACCACGCTATCTAGGATTCGATCCTTTTTCCTGCCTTTTCTCTTTTTACTACACCTTTTATTTTCCCCGTCTTTTCCCCACTAACTTTTGTTTGTATATTATGATGGTGGAATCCACTAAATTTTTCATTCTGCCTGCCTGAGGAGAGCTAACGGTCGAAACCTAGGTAGCGTGGTAGATTGAGTTTTAGTGTTTCTGATTATATATATATATATATATATATATATATATATATATATATATAAAGGGAAAGAACAGTAAGTTATATAATCCGGTGTTCTTAATATTCTTATTTTTACAAAATAGTGATCAGTGCAAATCCACAGAGCATAAATATCATAAAGTACTTATTTAAAAACAGATGGTAAAAAATTCAATTTATATTATATTAATTATATAATTCAAATTCAATTATAGAATTAAATTAAATTAAAGTCCCTAGTTCTGTTTCATTTTCAAGTGCGCTTGAAAATGAAACAGAACTAGGGACTTTAATTTAATTTAATTCTATAATTGAATTTGAAGTTTTTACTTTCTCTTTTTAAAACATGATAATTCCTGTGTAGTGATGGAACCATATTTTTAAATAAGTAAATTTATATATATATATATATATATATATATATATATATATATATATGAATATGAATATGAAGAGAGAGAGAGAGAGAAAGAGAGAGAGAAAGAGTCCAAGAATTAACTATTTCAATGAAATAGGACAAAAAATCACTTTTATTTCTTTTCATGCTTTATATGTGCTAGAAATGATTAAATTTCTAATTTTGATTATGAATTTATGATTTTTTTCTAATTTTATTTTCATTCCCTTGCAGAAGCTTCTTAATGATGAATAGAGAAGAACGCATCGTTATTGACCCCCACCCGAACCATTGTATTTCTTTACATAGGGTTTCATAAAAAGCAAAGCTTTATCACCAAAAGGTTAATACTTTAGCTGAGCTTCAAGACCTCACTAAGGAGTATAACAGAAATGTATCAAATTGTGCTTCACAACGCTCAGGATAGATTTGGAATTTACAGAGATACAGACGGAGCATATGCTGAAGACTTTCAATAAAGTTTTGACGTTATAATTTGTAAATATATTGATTTCTTATCATAATTAAGTAATAAAAATAATACTTTGTTATTTTTTTAAAATTTGTCCGATTTCATTGAAATAAATAGGGTCACCCAATAGGCGTTAGTGTGTCCTCAGTATTCTTATGGTCTAGTGGCCCTGTCTTTTGCTTGATAAAATGTACTAACGTGGAACACTCACTGGTGACCATCAGAATGCATGCGGACTACCAATATCACCCACTGACACAAGTGAGCTAGCATATCAAACGCTTTGGAGATGTCTAGGACCACAGCACGAGCCCCACCGTTATTTTGAAGGGCTTGGTAGACGGTTTCAGTGATGGCCGTAAGCATATCAGCTGTAGATCGGGCGTAGCGGAAACCATATTGCTTGTCTGAGAGCAGATCATGGGATGTAAGTTGGTTAACCACTTCGGCATTGATTAGGGCTTCGAAGACTTTACCGAAGAGGGCTAAGAGATTAATAGGACGGTAATTAGAGGGGTCAGAGGGGTCTCCAGCGTTCTTAAAGACAGGAACAATGTATGAGGACTTCCAGCAGTCAAGAAAACAGAATTAAGGAATCTTGATCTATCCACTATCCCTCTCCTCAACCTTTCTTCTATCACTCCCATCTGCTTTCGTTCCAAATCTTCTGCAACCCCCTACATCCTAGTGGCTTCACGCCTTCCTCGCGGCGTAATGCTTATATATATATATATATATATATATATATATATATATATATATATATATATATATATATATATATATGTGTGTGTAGGGGGAGGAAGTCTATATATATATATATAATTATTCATATATTATGTGCGCGATACTTATCAGAAAGCCCTCAATATCAGAGATAGAGCTTAACATATTTCGTTGGATTGATGTGAGTTTGTGACCCTGGATTTCACGCTTTTGCGATCGTCAGACAAACTGTTTAATTTTTTAAAAATTTTGGGTTTATGTAGATTGCGTTCATTTGGTGTTATTATGGGAGTGGGGGGAATCGTCGTCGTGATGTCACTCATGCTAACGCAAACATAGATGCATGTCCGTACACCCGATGAGGTTCGCAGACACAATACACACTCGTGGACAGTATGAGATTTGACATATGTATGTATATGGGTGGTGTTGTCTCTGTTACATACGCATTTCAAAGATTTCTCGTGAATGTCAGCAATCAGAGCATTTTTCTATTTTTCCACTGAATAATATTTCCTCGCATGCACCTATATACGTGTGGTGGGGTCTGTGTAAAATTATAATTGGTAAAATTGCTATTATTTTTTTTTTTTAATTTTTTAAAAGTTTATTTGTTATTATTTTAAAGCTGGTTATTTGCTTGTTTTTTTATGACTGTGTATATGTAACTGGTAGAAATTTCAGTTTGTAATCGTTATTGGTTATTTTTTCAAATATGTATTGATTATTTTTTTATATATATATAAAGGAAAGAGGTTATAGTTTTCCCAAGGAGAGAAAAGTGTATATATTAAAAAGAAGAGAGAAACCGCAAACGTTTCTGGTTGTAATGTGGATTTTTTAAAAAAATATTAGGCTTTATTTTCCATAATTTTGTTACACGCGTTTTCGGTTTTCCGATCTTCATCAGTCAATGAGTGGGTATTTCCACATATTATTAAAAGAAATATATATATATATATATATGCCCTATTTTCCTAACAAGGTTTCTCGTATATTCAGGCGGGTAGATGTAAATATACTGTTTAAAAATAAAAACAGAGCATCTACTTAAATATGAGTATCCATTAAAAATAAAGTTTAAACAAAGGAATAAAAATGTGTTTGATTTATTCCATTCCTTAAAGAATTGTCTTTGTTTACGTTAGGATACGAAACAGATCGGATATGTATATTTCGAGAATCGGAAAGATATGTTTAAAAGCACTATTCAGGCTTTGTTATATCAGGAGTTCTTACTTAAGGCACGTCAGATATATATATATATATATATATATATATATATATATATATATATATATATATATATATATATATATATAAGCATATAAGCATTTGGCCGAGTGGTTAGAACGTTCGATTTCCATGACGTTGATATGTCACAATTGAGCCTGAAAGTGTTCAAAAACAATGCCACAGGTTAAATCAACCTTTCTGAATGGAATTAGATAGACGGTACCATTTAGAAGCTGTTGATCGTTGTGCTATCACAAAATCATAAGTCATTGCGATCGAGAGTATGAAGGTTTCAGCCAGTTAAAAACAAGTTATATCATGCATTCTGACCCAGATGGCCTCTGTGGGTGTTGAATTAACACAAATGTACCTGTGCAAACTAGCCCCCTTAACAGACGGGCGTGCTTGGAAAACAGGCAGTTAGCCATAATATAAGGGTGCCCATAATGTCTTTTTAGAATTTAAGAAATATAGTACAAAGGCGATTGAGGAGATATCTTAATCTGATTTGTTCTATATACTCAGTAGTTATCAAAGATTTTAATCACATTCTATTTGTGTATCCTGTTGATGAAAGAGGTACGGTTAAATGAACCCCTAAAATGGCTACTCCTCAAGAAAAGGCACAATGTGTGTTACAGTTTATTGAAACAAAATCGGATATGCAGACTCAGCGAAACTAAAGAAATTTTTACTATGGGATTATGTTAATGATATCGTTTATCGAACAAAAATACCGGACATCTCTGAAGCTAAAGATCACTGATGCCATTGCCATCATTGATGAGGCTATGGCAAGTAATTGAGTGCCGTCTTGATATTCTTCGTGTAACTAATGGCAGCCATGTAGAGGCCTATTAAATTAGTTAAAAAAACTTCAATATCTACTCTTCATTTTGTAACAATTTCCACATATTTGTAATAATTTAAAAAAAATTATAATGAGACTTTATGGACATTTTATATATATATATATATATATATATATATATATATATATATATATATATATATATATATATCATACGTTGAGTGTTGACATTCCAAAAGCTGACCAGAGTATTACGATGACAGGGGGATTTCTTTGGTAACAAAGAGAATAATACTGAGCTGTTACGTGACATCTGTTCTTCTTTACGGCAGGGAATGTTGAACTATTTCCTCGAAGATGAAGAAGAGACTCGAGGCAACGGAGATGTGGTTCTACAGAAGGATGCTAAGGATAAAATGAACCGAGCGTGTGAGCAACGACGAGGTCTTAGAGAGGTTACAAACAAGGAGAAGGCTTATGTTTAACATCAGAAAGAGGCAGCTGAAGTTTCTGGGACACATAATGAGGAAGGAGGGCCTAGAGAATCTGATACTCACAGGTCGAATAGAGGGAAAGAGAGACCAGAGAAAGCAGCGTGCGGCATACCTAGCGAGCTTGAGCAGGTGGATGACAGAACGTAGTCTCGGGGAGGAAGCACAGGGAAGGAACCTGCTGTGAGCTACAAGGTATAGAGGGAGATGGAGAGCCATGATAGCTTACGAAAAGTTGATGTTAATAAAATAATGCTCGATGCAAAATAATGGAGCCTTAGTACCTGAAAGTTGATTGCGTTATATACATGAACGACTCTCCTGTCGTTTTCAACGCATGCGGGTCAAGCTGCTTAGTTCTCCGAACCAACAGTTAAACTACCAGCACATATTTGAGTATAGTGGTGAAATCTTATGCAGAACTAACCACACTTTTTGGAATAACCGAATACAGATAACTGGTGCACACTATGCCACAAAGTCCCCAAACGACCCTTCGCAGGTTCTGAATTCAGAGTTGTCCTTCTCCTAGACAGGTTGCCACCCAAGGCTATAGGACAAAGTCTGGCCTGTTATTTACCCATAGTTGAGAGATTAGAGATAGATTCATACGTTATCCAAGGGTAGTAGCACGTAAGTGAATGTAATGAACTCGATTCTGCGATACTCAGTCCGAGCCGTTATCCATTACTCTATCATGCCTCGGTATATATATATATATATATATATATATACATATATATATATATATATATGTGTGTGTGTGTGTGTGTGCGTGTGTGTGTGTGTGAAAATATATAGAAAATGGGAAAGAACTCAGGTAAATAATCAAAACTTCTTTAGTATTTTTGCTATTATTTAAAAAAAAGCAGTGCTCGATACAAAAGTAGAGCCTAAATATAATTATTTATTTAAAAATATGATTCATTCGCTACATAAGAGTTCTCATGTTTCAAAACAAGAGCTGAAATCTTCAATATAATTATTTGAATTAAATTGAATTAAAGTAACAAGCTCTGTTTCATCTTCAAGCGAAATAACTCCAAAAATTTCAAATGAAACTCATTATCAATGGTCATATCTGGACCACTCAGGTTTTTTCGTAATTTTTCGATTAACTTATTTAGAAGTCACACATAAAGTAAGTAATATCAGCACACAGTTACAAATGATTTCAAGTGCATATCTGGGATGTTTTTAGTATGATGGCTATCCACTGCGTGTTGTAAAATTGATTTATCTCAAATGATATCAGTTTGATCGCTGTCAGTCTCGACTAGTGCACCCGACCGAGGGGCAACTTTCAGCGCCAAATCATGCGCGGACTGAACGTAATACGACTTCTGCCGTTTGTGAACTGTACTTTCTGTGATGTAGTATGCAAACAATAGGTAAGAGGAGATCAGTAGAAACTAAGTATTAGGGTAACTTTTCCTTAATATATATATTTTTGTGCATGTATAACATAAATTATGCATATATATATATATATATATATATATATATATATATATATATATATATATATATAGAGAGAGAGAGAGAGAGAGAGAGAATTAATTCAAGTGACATGCTTATCATCAAGCTGCATAAAATCCAAGGGCGAAACGCTCATATCAGAGAAAGAAAAATTCTTCAGAGCTGGAACAGTATACTGGAGATCTGTTACTCGACAAAAGTGAACAACCGGCAATACGCAGAAATACCGACGTGCCAGAAATACTAAAAACCGAAGTGGAAGCAGCACTGGCCAAATTGAACAGAAACAAAGCGGTAGGGCTAGACGTAATTATAATAGGGATCCTGGCAGCCTTAGATGATTTCAGCATTAATAAGATTACAGAAATAACAAGTGAAATGTGCACATCACCGAACAATCAGCCTACTGAGCCACATAACAAAACTCATCACCCGAATTCTGATAAATAGAGCGCGTAGCAGAATCAGAACAGAGATAGGACAAAAACAGTGCGGATTAAAGACACCGCAGCAAGGGACACAGCACATAAAAAAGAAGAAAAGATTTGTCATTTATCTGTTTGATTTTACCTTTTATCATCCCGACTCTAGAGATTCGTAGACAGGCCCTACGGGAATCACCCCGTCACTCGTCAGCGGGGTATCAGCAATTAATTACTTATACTTCTCGATTTATCTTTTTTATATGCACTTTTCATTGGTGCGAGGTTGTTTTTCCTAGTGAATGTGTGTGCGCGAGCGTGTGTGCATTCGCGCCTATCTCTCTCTCTCTCTCTCTCTCTCTCTCTCTCATATATATATATATATATATATATATATATATATATATATATATAAGATATATATGCATTTATTTATTTAATGTGTATATACAATTATATGGGATAAAGATATATATATTTTTCATATCAAGAACAGAGGAAACATGTATGAAAAATGTCATACATGCATTTATATATAGATATAGATATAGACAGTGAAAGAATTGGTCTCAATATCCTAGTGAGGCGTAAAACTGATTATGCAGTGTTAATTTCGGTATATATAAAAGCTCTCTCAGATATCTATCTATCTATCTATCTATCTATCTATCTAAATAATAATAATAACAACAGCAAAATTTTTCAAAAAAATGTGAACAATTTTATTTCTATAGGATAACGTAATTAAGGTAAGTAATTCCGTAAGTAAAGAATTCAATATTAAGAAAAAAGAAGATTAACACTAAATAAGATTGTTTGAACATCTTTGTTTATTACGCACACCACTGGCGTGCATATATATATATATATATATATATATATATATATATATATATATATATATATATATATAAACATTAAAAACAGGAAAGCAGGAGTGTTGATAGCACCCAATGGGTTTCAGAGAGTACAGAGGGTTGTTTGAGGAAAGGATAAAGAGAAGCACGGGGATTAAGATCAAGGCATCAGATGTCGATTGATATTACATTTGAATATTTGAAGATTATAACTATCAGATCAGCAAGTAAGCGGAAGGGAATTACACTGTGGAGAAGTACGAGAGAAGGAGCTGTTGGAGGAGAAGAAGCGGTTGCGTTTATATGATTCGACAGTGAAAGGGTGGGACCGAGATGCCAATCTAGTAGCACGCTTAAATTCATGCAGTTGGGGCACCAGTGAAAGTAGCTGGGGAAGTTAGAGCTTCAAATTGATTGAATAGAGGAGGTATTGTGGATTTGCTGTTGCCGGGTACGCTCTTGCAGAGCCGTCAATAATTTTTAGAATCAAACTTATGAGATGCAAAACATTCTTTTAGCAAATGGTAATTTTGCTTCGTTGAGGACACGCTTGCACTCATTACAGGCAGAGACAAAGAGACCGTCTGTTGCAATCAGACATGTCGATTCGGTACGGAAGATGAGCTGAGCAAACAGCTGAGAACCAAGGAGATGAACGCAATTTAAGATTATATTTTCTTGCTGGGAGGAAAGCCTCAATGCCAGCTTTTACCCAGAATGAGACCGCAGACACACATTTTTAAACGGGGTGATTAAAAAACCACATTATAAGGGACGTCGCGAAGGAAATCACGAAACGAGTCCCAGTCTGTTCGTTGATAACAGAACGATATTCTGTTGGTAGGAGGTTCTTGGTTTCGGGGGAGTAGAAGGAGATGATAATAGACACTATGATATGATAAAGGTTGCCAAGAGGGCAGAGCTGCATAGCGCGACAAGAGTCAGCGATGGAGGTAAAAATGAGATCAAGAAGGGAAGCCTTACCATCATGGTTACTGGGGAAACGTGTAGGAAAGTCAACCACTTGTGTGAGGGATTGAGTGATTGAAAAGTTAAGTGTTTGTATGTCAGCGAGGTCAGTTCCAGAGTGTTCAAGCTACATGGTACGATGGGCGTTAAAGTCACTGAACACGAATATGTTTGCGAACGGATGTAGAGAGATGGCCTTGTCTATATTATCGAAAATGCTATCGAGTACACCAGTCTTGGGAGGAAGGGTAATGACAGAGAAAGAATATATATATATATATATATATATATATATATGTGCATTTTTTTTGTGTGTGTGTGTGTGTGTGTTTGTGTGTGTGCGTGTTTTAAAATAGGATATAGAATTCCGACAATATGTGCTTATGTATATTTGTGTGTATACTTAAATAATGAATCATAGTACTTTTTCCCTAAGCTGGTGCTTCTTGTGATTGACGAAGAAAGAAAATGAGTCACTTTTAAAAAAGGCGTTAATATTTCTTCCTGTATCTTTTTTTTATATTTCTTCGTTCATGTCGAAAGTAGTTAATGTGTTTTCCCAGTCTTTTTTATCGAATTAAAGGTAACTTTTCATCACATTTTCAGAAATGGTTCGAAACGTTTTTCATATAGGTATATATATATATTATAAATTAACTGATTTAAAATATGTTTTTTTTCGCTACACAGTAATAACCATGTTTCAAAAACTGAAGATAACAAACTTCAAATTTAATTATATAATTAAATTAAAAACATTAGCTCCGTTAATTCGCTTGAAGATGAAACGGAACTAATGCTTTTAATTTAATTATATAATTAAATTTTTTAGAAGTTTTTAGCTTCAGTTTTTGAATCGTGGTTGTTACTGTGTAGCGAAAAAACATATTTTAAATCAGTTAATTTATAATATTTATGCTCTTTAAATTTACATTGAGCTTTGTTTTGTAAAAATAAAAAATATCAATAAGAACAACGGATTATATATCTTACTGTTCTTTCTTTTATATATATATATATATATATATATATATATATATTTCATTGAATACGACAGACAAGGTGTTTTTATTTAGTTTTTTTATATAATTTATCATGTGATCTAATAATTTTTTTTCTTTTCAGATGATAAATTATATAAAAACTGTCCGAATGTTCTTTTTATCTGAGCGCTTTCTGCTATACATTTAGCCATTTTCAAGGATTAAATATTTTAAGTGTTAAACAAGAAATAGTTTGTTGCGTGTATGTATTTATATAATGTTTTCATTTTTCAAAACACGGTCATGATATTGTGTCCATGTTCATAGTTAATATTATTAAGTGTTGTTTTTTTTGTGATTATTAATAAGGCTTCTATTATTTTTAACCTTTTTTTGCATGAAGATGATGCTATTATATTTGTGTTGTCAACAAGTATGTTATGAATAGTGTCCGGTAGGTCTCCATGAACATTTAAATGAGATCTAATTGAGCTATGTTCAGAAAGGTGTAGAGTGAGTCTGCGTGTCAATCATGTTGTAGTGTGACCTATATAATCATTTACGAATTTTCATTGATCAGGAATAAAATTCCTAGATGGGCATTTAAATTCGTAAATAATATTTGCCCTATTTAATTTTGTTCTAGGAGGTGAATTATTATTTTTAACTATAAGGTTAGAAGTTTTAAATTTTTTGTAATAATTAATCTATTTTTTTTTGCTACTGTCAGCTGGTGATGTGCATTTTTTTACAATGTTCTTAATCCTGCTTTCGTGGTGTTTATAATTTTCGTTCATTTGATTTTTATAAAAATATCTTGACCGTGATTTGAAAAATGAAAACATTATATAAACACATACATGCAACAAACTATTTCTAAATAGCTAAAATATTTCAACCTTGAAAATGGCTAAATGTATAGCCGAAAGCGCTCAGAAAAAAGAACATTCGGACAGATTTTATATAATTTATCATCTGAAAAGAAAAAAAATATTATGTCGCATGAGAAATTGTATAAAAAACTAAATAAAAGAACCTTGTCTGTCGTATTCAATGAAATGTGCATGAAAGAAGGATTGATGCCTAAATACACACACACACACACACACATACACACACACACACACACACACACATATATATATATATATATATATATATATATATATATATATATATACTGTGTATCTAGGCAGCAATTCTTTATTTATGCATGTTTCATTAAAAACGACAAACAAGGTAGAACAGTTAAGCTTGTTATTTAATTTTTCTTGTGTCCGAACAAGTGCTTTCTTTTTTGGACACAGAGTGAATAGAAACTCTCCACACCCTATCCTAATAAGAAAAAGAAAAAAGCCTACTCTTAACAATATTAACTACGAACAAGGCCGCAATGTGCTAACCGTGTTCGGAAAATAAAACATCTCTATAACACATTAAAAACATACACATTACGTACGCACTCAATTAAACTGAAAAAAATAAAATCATCCTTGGTAATGGTTAAAAGTATAGCCGAAAGCGTTCGGAACTATGGAACATTTAGACAGTTTCTACACGCTCTGTGTCCCAAAAAGAAAGCTCTTGTTCGAATACAAGAAAAATTGTTCAAAAAGCTTAACCGTAGTACCATGTCTGTCGTTTTTAATGAAACATACACACACACATACACACACACACACGCACACACACACACACACACACACACACACATATATATATATATATATATATATATATATATATATATATATATATATATGATATATATTTTCCGTTTATATGTTATTTTTATAGATACAATTTAAGTAAATGGTCTGTTTTTTTTATTAAACAGTATTAATTACATTTACCGGACAGAATTTTCGAGAAATTTCGTAGAAAATATGCCGCTCTCCGACAGTTATCGAAGCAGTATTCCTATACAGAAACCGTCATTTGTTCTGACATGCTATAGCATATATCTGTCAGAGATCCCATAATTGTCGGACTTAATCCATTTCAATATATATATATATATATATATATATATATATATATATATATATATATATATATATCACATTTTAGCCAGTTTCATTGCCATCCAGGACCCAGAGAGGTGTCATGTTTAAATATGTTTTCAGTGTAATAGAATGTCTTGGACATCACCGATTACCTTGTTGTCCACAGTGTTATTTTATCCTTCTTCCTCTAAAAAGGATATCATTTTCATTGTCAGTATGAGAAATCCATTCGGTCCGTTCTTCCCTTACAATTACATGTCCCATGTTGAAAACGTTATTTAAAAAGTTGCTAAACCCAAAATATATGTCCGCTATGTAGATGATTTTTTTTTTTAAATTTTAGCTAAAAACAAAAAAGAAATTCATAATTTTAAAAATACATTTGAAAAACAATCTGTCCTTAAATTTACCTATGAACTAAGTCAAAAAAATAATGCTCCTATTCTTAGGCGTTCTCGTAGAATTCAGTAGTAACACATTCACCATTTCTTTATAGAACAACCTCACTAGACAAAACTCTTGCCACCTTAATTTTATGAGTGAATACCCACTTATAAAAGATTTCATGAAGAGAGCATACGAGAATTCATCCTCTCGCCCCCTTTCCCTTAAAGAACTCAATAATGTGAAACATTAGTTAACAATGGCTTTCCGAACGTACAGACAAAAACAATAACATTAACGTTTTGTATAAAATCCAAATCCAAATAATTAAAAGCAAGATGAATTTTTTCTTCGAAACATTATAAAGAAATATACAAACCCAACCGACCAGAACAAGAAAAGTAAATTATCTACCATAAAAAAAAAAAAAAAGCTAAGCTTATCATAACAATAACAATACACCCGCAAGATCTAAATTACAGAGAACCATTATTATTTATGGATTCACTTTTCCCTTAAGGAATTGATTTCCTGATCAAACCAAACTCTTGAATGATTATATTGGACACTCTACTACATATCTATCTAGAAGACTCACGTTACACCTTTAGCTCAATTGGGACTTATTTAAATACACAGATAAACCTACCAAACTCCGTCCGCAACATACTTATAGAAAAAAACAAGGATAATAGCCTCATCCATATGTAAAAAATGACTAAAAATAATACAAGCACTAATAATAAAAGAGAAAAAGCCCGCACTCAATAACATCAACTATGAACACGGCCACAATGTGCTGACCATGTTTAGAACATAAACTATTCATATAACTCTAGACACATATATAAAAACCCATACATTCAATTCAATTAAAAAAAAAATTAAAAAAAAAAAAAAACACTTGATAATGGCTAAAAGAATAGCCGAAAGCGCTTGGAAATGCAGAACATTTGTACAATATTTACACACTTTATGTCCAGAAAAGAAAACAGACGAA
This sequence comes from Acanthosepion lycidas, assembly GCA_963932145.1. NCBI lineage: Eukaryota > Metazoa > Mollusca > Cephalopoda > Sepiida > Sepiidae > Acanthosepion > Acanthosepion lycidas. The sequence goes on from OZ010584.1 coordinate 59,751,950, forward strand.
CACAAGAAAAATTAATTAAAACGTCAGTCGTCTTTAAAGAAACATATATAAAAGAGGGATTGCTGCCGAAATACACACCCACTTATATATATATATATATATATATATATATATTTATATATATATATATATATATATATATAAACGAATAGTAGTAACAGGTTTTATTCAAGATAGGATTTGAACAAATTACATTATAGATTTCGGTCCGAAGTTTTGCCACTAAGCTAACATCCAGAATTGGTTTGCGTTGAGTAATTAATCAGAAAATATGGCGTTTCATTATATCTGTGTGCAACTCTATATTGCGCTTAGTTCTAAGTTTGAAATATTTGTCACCATGATTTCATCGGTGTCCTTCAGACCCTCATCTGTGGGCAGTGATTCTGTTCGCGCGCTTTTCTCTGGCTTCGTTGTGTGTTGTAGTCTAAATTATTCCCGCTTCATCTTTTCCTACATGCATTTGCAAGATGGCATTAATCAGCGTCCGCGTGATTGGCCGTCAAGTTGTATGGCTTTAAAGCTGAAGCCGGTTTCGACATGATTTGATTGCTGGCCAAGTGAAGACAGATACTCGATTTTCTCTCAGCCATGCGTTAATAGCTGAGGTATTTGCATCACCAGTGACGTAATGTCGATACTTTAAAAAATAAACATTCCTTTTTTTTCGATAAGTATGTATTCTTTGTTACTAATTAATTGAAGTATAAGTGAATTCATAATGTATTTTATAGATTTAAATATAAAAAAATAAGTATCCATTTTAAATTTGGACAAAGTTCTGAGTTTCATAGCTTTTTCATTAAAACAACTTTCATAAGATAACTATATTTGCATAAGAGACAATCATATTTAGATTAGGGAGAATTATATTTGCATAAGTGGGAATTCTATTTACACAAGAGGGAATTATATTTACACAAGAGGGTAATTATATTTATGTAAAAGAGAATTTACATCAGATAGAATTATATTTACACAAGAGAGAAATATATTTACACAAAAGGGAATTATATTTACATAAGGGTACGGTAGAAATATATTTCCACTTATACCTCCCAGAAATACCTGCAACATAATGATAAAACATTACTGACAATGATGTCTTCATCCTACTAATGTCTTACCATGGAAGATATATGAGGCGGCGGTGGGGGGGGGGTAATTCTGCCACACCCTATATTTACACTAGAAAGAATTATATTTACACAAGCGAGAATTATATTTACACAAGAGTGAATTATATTTAGACGAGAGAGAATTATATTTGCATTGAGATGATATTTTCTATGAATGAAAACTTTGTGAGTTTTCAAAAATATTGTTTTTGATAACATTTGTTAGTGAATTCATCGAATATTTAAAATATATATTCTTTGGGGAAAAAAGAAGATCTAGTTGGTATGAACAGAAAGACAAGGAAGCCATTACCCATATATAGGGAAATACAACCTCATGTCGATGTAGGTAACCACTAAAAACTGTGTTGCGATGGAAATAAAATGTTTTGGCAGATATAGCACTGAGGATGAGGAAGGACTTTAATTTACAGTTAAAAAAAACACAAAAAAATAAAAGAAGTCTAGAAAATATATGTCGAACCAAAAAAGTTCAAATGAATATTTTTTTTCAAAATATTATTTTTTTTTATAATTTCGCCAAAGCAATGAATTCACTAAGATGCATTTACAGTTGGAATGGTTAGATGTAACCTTAAATTCTATGCTAACATTTTCTTCTCTTGCCCTTCTTGCTCGTGGAACTCACTTCCAGCTTCTTGATTCCCAGTCAACATTGATCTCCAAAAATTTAAATGCAATGTCAATCGTTATCTTTTGTTTTCTTAATTTGTGTTCTCCTTAATAACGTTTTCTTTTCCCCATAATCACTCACATCTAGTAACCTCTTGCGTCTTAGTGGATTTATTGCCTCACTTGGAGAGAAATTATTTTTAAAAAATCACATTCTGAAAGGTGACATTTCGAGGTATCTTTTGCAACGATTTCTGTGGGGATTGTGAAATGCTTTTATGTCAAAAGTCAAAAAAGGAGGAAAATGAGATTCATTTGCGTCCTTTCATAGTCTTTTATTTACGGAAAGAGTAAATAAAAACAAGAAGTTATGTGTCGTTTACAGAGATAATGCGATTGGTGGGATTAATATTCGTAAGTCGTTCACTGGCTTTGCAAGTAGAAATTTCGAGAGGGTTTCGCTAGACATGCAGGCGTTGATGAAGGCCAAATCAAAACCCTGATTAAAAATAATCTACGTTACGGGACATCGCAGAGATACTCAACCTACTGTGAGTGCTGTAATGCATTTAAAAAAAAAATTATTTAGAAACATCTGTTTTGTTAAAAATATTTTGTCGTAATTCGTAAAACATATTTTCTTTCATTTGTAAAAATAACTCATATTTTATTAAAAAGCAAGAGGCTATTTTGCCGACCCTCGTAAAATAAACAAACATTCTTTTAAGCTTATTTTACCGGCCTCGGTAAAATAGGCTTCCTGGTTATTTTGCAGGTAAATAGTTTTTATTATTATGAAGGCAGGTAATGCTAAAAATAACAATACACAGATTTAACACAGAATTTTATTTATTTTCGTCGTCCATTGTTAAGATAATTTAAAATCTTTTCTGCCATCAATTGTTAAAATAATAGATAAAATCATTTATTCATTATCAATTATTAAAAGAATTATAGAAGTCTCTGAATATTTTAAGCACTTCAGGCCTAACGCTCTCTTCAAATCCAAAACTTGCCCTTGAGCATGGTTTTTAGGACTTTTCAGTTTTGTTTCTAGTTTATCAAATATACTGAATGTACAGGAATCCCTCGATTAATGCGCATTCGATTAATGCGCATTCGATTAATGCGCATTCGATTAGTGCGCTAAAATTTTTATGTATTAAAATTCGATTAGTGCATACATAATACTCTGTTAATGCGGTAAAATATTCTTCAATTTTACCATAGTAATTGAAAATTTATTTTTTTTTATAGTTGCCGATTTTCTTAAATTTAAAAATGGAAAATGGGTAACTATTTTATTTCTCAAGTATTACGTTATTTAAGTAATTATTGTGGCGTCCAAAATAATGGACGGTTATAAATAGATCAATTCTATAATATAAGCCGGTAATAAAGATACATATTTGAATATTTGTTTCTATTAAATTTTTTGGAATATTTTTTTCTTGTTTATCTTGAAGGTCTTAAAAGGAAATTAATGATTTTTTGTTTTAAAAAAATGTGCGATTTAATTAGATACAGAAATTCACATTTAAAAATATCGAAATATAAAAGATGTATGCATTTACTATGGAAATTTTATAAATAAAATTTTCAGATTAAAATACTAATAATTATGTTATGTTTGAAAAATTTGAAGGTGTAATTTCTCATTACCGCAGATTATATAAAGAACAGAAAAATACTATGCCTCAAATCACTGTAAATAAGTTTTTCATAAAAAATCAGATTAATAAACATTAATACATAATATTTTTAAATGTATCTTATATGTACCTACATTTTAATTAAAAAGTGTGCAAATTAGAAATTAATTGTGAATGAGACTAAAATTTGAGGTACACATTACATCTTTTCCAATAAGTTATTATATTCGATTAGTACGTTCTCGATTACTACGTATATTTAATGAACACATTAGCCGCACTAATGGCTATGCTGGGCGAATATCGTTTATTCGTTTATTGTTCATATATATATATATATATATAATTACACTTATATATATATATATATATATATATATATATATATATATATATATATATATATATATATATATATATATATAAGTGTAATTATATACATATTATATATGTAATTACACTTATACCTACATTTACAGTACGAGTCAGACATTCATCAGGTGTCTTTAGTTCATTTCTACATATCTCTCTCTCACTCCCTCGATATATATATATATATATATATATATATATATATATATATATATATATATATATATATATATATATATATATATATATATATTCTTACTTCTATAACACTATTTATATTTACTGGCAAAATAGCCTTGGTGTATATTTTACTGTGAATCACAAAATAACCTTGGCGTCTATTTTAACCGGTCCAGGAAAATAGCGTATTAGTTTTAAAAATAATTTCTTATTCTTTGTAAAAAATATTTTCTATTTTGAAATATTTTCTTAAAACAGAAGTTTGTAAAATATATTTTCTTGGCAACAAATATTTTGTTAACATATACTTTATTATAGCGGATACTTCGTATTTGAAATAGACACTTCTTTCTTATTTATTAAATAGTGTTTACCTATTGTCCGGTTCACACCCCTCCCCGTTGTTTTTTTTTTTTTTTTTTTTTTTAAGAAAAATAACATTAGAATGTACCGTAAAAACAATAGTAGTATAAATTTCAGAGTTTAGCCTGAGACGTTAGTCGTATATTGAAGTAGAATTTAGAAGGAACCGGAAACACATTCCTAAACAGAAAACAAAGGTTAAACCTCTACACCTGTTCAAAATACTGTGGAGGAGTGTGAACCGGACGATATGTATAATCCGTTACGATAGTCCAGTGTTTCTCCTCCGGTGTTACCCGAAATCTTAATATTATGCAAGAGGTCGTTAGGAGTTCCGCTAGAAACATAGAGAGGCTAATGCATTTCTTAGTCATTTTTTTAAAAATTTTATATTCGTTATTTTACTATGAACGTACGGTATATTGTTGGAAAATCCTTGGTTATTATAATAAAGGCTAGATGCCTCTTATAGTATTTAAAATAATAATCATAGGGAATGTCTTTAGCGATAATGCCACTAAGACGCAAGGGCCTACTGAGAGAAGAAAGAACCGGAAACCCAATACTAAACAAGAAACAAAGGATAAGCCTCTACTACTGTTCAAAATAACGGGGATGGGTGTAAACCGAACCATAGTTGAGCCTATCTACTTTTATTGAAAAAAAAAAAAGAAAAGAATAGTAAATAGATTTTCAGAATTTATGCGGAGACGTCAGAAGTACACAGATGGAGTCGACTTTGGAATGAATTGGAAACCTAATAATAAACAGGAAACGATGGATAAATTTCTACTCTTAGAAATTTCATCGGTTTCTTTCTGATGTTAAATATAAATGTCCTTTATGTTTCCATTTTTTCTAAAACTTCGTCGTTGCCCAAGTGTTTGCTCTATCGTATTCTTAGCATCCTTCTGTAGAACCGCATTTCTATTGCTTTAAGTTTCTTTTTCATCTTTGAGGAGATTATCCAACATTCACTGCCATAAAGGAGGACTCATATTACGTAACAGTTCAGTACTCTTTCCTTTGTAATGTTTATTTTGTTTTTTGTTTTTTTTTTGTTTCTTAATACTTCGCATAGCTTTTGTGAAGGTATCTTTCGCTATCCCAATGCGCCTTCAGATTTCAGTGCTGCACTTTCCTTCCTCTCTTAAAATATATCTTAGATATTTAAAGTGTTGTATTTGTTTGATTTTGTCATTTCCAATTTGTAATTAGTATATTGGTTTGTTTCGTTTGCTATCAGCCATGCATTCTGTATTCTTGCTATTGATATTTCGTCCTTCTCACTTTCTTTAATTATCTTCTGTAGGAGTTCCTGTGGTTTCATTTCTGTATCTGCTACCAACACTGTGTCATCCGCATATCTCATATTAAGACCGTGGTCGCCAATAATGAATCCTGCTAGGATTTCTAGTTGTCTCAGAATCGCCTCACTGTATATGTTGAATAAGGCCGGTGAGAAGACACATCTTTGTCTTACATTCTTTTTTATTTTTGTCTATTTATTGTCATTTTGTATCATTTCCTTTGTTTTCTGCTACTCCGAATTAATATTAATGATTAAAATATCCAATGTAACCGATTTTTTCATCAACTGGTATGCTAAAAGGAACGGTTAATTAGTATGATACTTGTGTCATTGATTGGATCTCGAAAACGAAAATTATTTATGATTCAGCGAAATATCTCATATGATGTCGAAACGGACATTTGTTAAAAAAGTCATGGATCTTTAACTAAATAAGTTCCTAAACGATAAAGACATCTTAAATGGGTATTATTGTTTGCAGTCAACAATGCTGGACAGATTGCCGATAAACAATAACAGATAATATTTGGAATCGATGCCATGTAGTTGTTATAGTCTGATTTTTTGATGCAATCAATTTCAATACTTTATATATATATATATATATATATATATATATATATATATATATATATATATATATAAACGTTATTTTCAAAATGTCGGATTAAAAATAAATCTATTAATTCATTATATATATATATATATATATATATATATATATATATATATATATATATATATTTAGTTGGATTGATGTGAGTTTGTGACCCCAGGTTTCACGCTATTTGCGATCGTCAGAGTTTGTCTGACGATCGCAAATAGCGTCAAAACGAGGACATGAGTCAATTCAGTTTAGTATATTCTTTAGTCGATAAACATTGCTGTTTTCTTTATTCTGGTGGGCAGTCCATTAAATATCGGAGCGATTCGCTCGCCGGTCTTCATCCGCCGCCGGTCAGACAGGAAATTGCCTCCTTATTTTTAGATTTGATATTGAGCGCTTTCCAATAAGTACCGCGCATATATAATACATAAATATTATATATATAAAAAATTGCATATATATATATATATATATATATATATATATATAATGATGTACCTGCATTTCGTTAGCCATATAGGCAGAAGGCTACCCCCCACAAAGTCTCGAATCCGACTTCGGTGATAGTTAAATATAAATAATTAAATACAATGTTTTCAAATTGTGAGCGAATATTTTCTATAATAACCCTTCACTTCCCTTTTCTCTTTTGCTTCTTTCTGTCTTTTCTTTACTTCCACCCTCCTCATGTGAAGGGCTCATGAACTTTGAGGCGATCCAACCCAAGAATGACCTGGTTCCAAAATCACGCAATCATCGGGCGATTAACCATGAGCTTACTCCAGGCACCATCATGCTGTCCTGATCATGCGATCAGACCCTACTGAGAGTTGCTTGGATGTTTGGCCATCAGGCAACCACACGTGATTTGCACCCCATCCTCCAGCGTACCCGGTCTAGGACATAGGTAATCCACTTGACGAACTTTGGGGACAGCAAAAATCTAAAAATAAGGAGGCAATTTCCTGTCTGTCCGGCGGCGGATGGAGACCGGCGAGCGAATCGCCCCGATATTTAATGGACTGCCCACCAGAATAAAGAAAACAGCAATGTTTATCGACTAAAGAATATACTAAACTGAATTGACCCATGCCCGACGCTGTGGATCCCAGGCCATACCGAAAGAAAAGGACCCCGCACGCACCAAAATTTCTTACAATTAACAATAACACATTTCTAAAAACATATTTCGGATTACATCTATTCTTTCGTTGTCCTGTTATTACCGGGATGTAAAAAAACAAATCTATTTCCATACCTGACGATGTCTGTATGCACAGATGAAAGCTTGTAAAAAAATTAAAAAAAGACCTTATGCTACTGGAATTTATAAACAGGGATCATAACATTTATCTACAGGTTCGGGGTTAATGTACTTTATTAAATTTGTTGCGAAGATGTATTCTCGCCATTTATATCATTAACTTCAATATCTGATTTTTTTTGTATGAATGATACATATAATGTATATTTATATATATATATATATATATATATATATATATATATATATATATATATATATATGACTAGCCGAGCACAAATTAATTCCTTCACAAAAAGATTTTCTACAATGAACTTAAAAAATTAAGCAGATTTTCATTAATAATGACTTCCTAAATCATACTGTAGATAAACAAATACGACGATATATATATATATATATATATATATATATATATATATATATATATATATATAAACTCAACACACGTCAAATAGAATATAGTACTTCATCAAAGGACACTAAACATATCAAACTACTATATTGTAAACCAGATGCATGCTAACTACAAACGGGATTTAAAAAAATCATAAAGAATCTCATTCATACCAACATATCTTCCATGGATTATAATAAAAAATAAAATTAATCATATATTATAAAAAATACAATACAAGAAATTTAATTATCCGCAATAACTCCTCTCCACTAACTGATGTATTACGTAATATCAACATAATATACCAATTTAAATGTCCCTTGAAAGAATGTATCTCCGATAATATATATATATATATATATATATATATATATATATATATATATATATATATATATATATATGTTGGGCATACGACAAATACACTAACAAGAAGCCTTACACTCCACATGTCTCACTATTCGTCCATTGCGAGACATCTACAACAACATTCCTGTCCACATTCACAATATAAAAATTTAGACAACACAACTATCCTACACCATGAAAACAACAAATCTAGATTACAAATACTAGAAGCAATTTATATTAAAAAATTAAAGTCGGCACTGAACAGAATCAATTATGAATGCAGCAGCAATGTTTTGAAATGCCTGTAAAGGAACGTTTTTTTTTTATGCGCACATGACCATGACATTATAACATAGAAGAAAAAAATTCTATAATGGATAATTTTTTTCACGTTCGAATGAACGATCAGCACATTGTCAACAGTTTTGCATTTAAAAGCGTAATGAAAAAATTACGGTAATGGAAAACAACGCATATCTTTATATAAATATTTATACTAATGAACAAAATATAGTTTTGTACTACTTGCACCGCTGAAGATGATCTTTGAAAAATATCGAAAGTACTTGGTAATGAAAATAAAAGTAATTTAAACGGCTGTAGCACATTTCTCTCATCTTTTAACATCAACACGCGGAAGGTTATTCGTGAGTATGAACGGATTTTATAAAAGATTAACAGACTGTAGTTTATTTAATCAGACCTCTAAAAGAGAATTTGCTGCCCCTCCCCACACACACATCAAAATAAAGAGAATGAACAGTCACATTAACAATCCACAATTCTTTAGTATTTGTTTTTTTATTAAAGTACTCGATACAAATTAGAGCATAGATCGTTTTTAAAAATACTCGATACAAAGTAGAGCATAAAAAAACGAGAATTTATAGGTCATTAAATGACCCATGTCCTCTATACCTACATGAAAAGCTATACATTATTAAGTTTCTTAAAAATAAAGATTTATTAACCGTTTTTTTAGGTGGCATTGTAAAATGTTTACATTAAAATATAATTAATAGAATTTTTCATAAAAAAATCTATACATTATAATTATATATCTCTTATTTAATTACATATAATGGTAGATAAAATATTTACTTAATTCCTTAGTTTTTAATTTTAACGTTTTCATGTCTAATGTACCATGGAATATAATAGGTATTGCATTTTACACCATAATAATTAAATATATAAAGAACTGTATTAATCATGCTACAGGTTCCCTTTAAGAATGTCCTGAAGTATACAAAATAATTAAAAAAATAAATAAAATGCCATAATTAACCCATTGTTCGATATATATACCTCTTTGTATTATTTCATTGGATTTTATGAATATGTTCTTAACAGGAAGCAATGGGGACATGTCTAATATACGATGGCTTATCTAGACAAGCATGAATTATATAGCCACACCTAATCTCTAACCTACAGTTTTCATTTTTCTACTTTAATTTAGATCTGTTTTTGGATTCGTCAAATAAGACAGAGCCCATAAAAAATTTGAAATCTTATTCCTTCTCCTACTTAAACTCTTCAATATAATTCTACTTCGCTTTCAAAAATAAATCATATTTTTCTGAAGTTATTGAATATTGTTGAAAATGGAACAAAAATTTTAACTTCCGAAACATTGAAATTTCTGTGTTGCGATAAAAAAATATTTTTAAGCAATATATATATATATATATATATATATATATATATATATATATATATATATATATATATATATATATAATGTTAATTATTGAAGGCAAACAAATTTCAAACGCAAAGTAAATTCTAAATAATTAATATATTTCCAAGTGACCATTCCCTTTGTTATCTTTTCTCGAGTACTCAGACCTATAAGCGCAATAAACTCCGTTTAAAAAACGAGACGTCTACTCAACTGCTAAAAATAACATTTGAAGTAATAAGTCGCTCTCTCCCTCTTTATATATATATATATATATATATATATATATATATATATATATATATATATATATATATATATACTTGGATATATTACGTCGGATATTGTAGCAAAAACAAATCTTACAAGGAAAGGCAATAGATGTAATTTATGCGTTGTAGAAAAATTAGTTATCTCAAAACATTTAAATAATTCTAACTTATTAAACAAGAGAAATAAACTGATGGTCCCATGTAGGCCTAAAAATAAATACTTGTTGAAATACATTCATTGTGATTAATTTTTAATGTAAATTAAAAAAAAGAATAGTTATACTATTCTTTTTTTTATTTTCTTCTGCTTATTTAAAATACAAATAATTTATAAAAATACAATTAATCCCCGTTTATTTTAAATATGATATGAAATAAAACTTTTCATTCCCGTTTATTTTAAATATCAAATATAAATCGAACCTATCTTGAATACAAATATTTTTTACATTGAAAATAAATTTTTAATACCAAATAAATTTTTGGCTTTAGGTCCATTTATTTTTATATAATTTAAAAAAGACAGCTATCCTCGTCTATATTTAATATAAAATACAAATCCCGACTTTAAAATGAATCTATATATATATATATATATATATATATATATATATATATATATATATATATATATATATATATATGTAATGAAAAACAAACCACTTTAATGTACCATTACGATAATTTATTTCACCTAAATCCTTTTTTAAGGATTCAGAATCATCAGGTAAATTTCTAATCCCATTTTTTTTCTCAATTCGTTGTTGGAAGATTTACCTGATGATCCTGAATCCTTAAAAAAGGATTTAGGTGAAATAAATTATCGTAATGGTACATTAAAGTGGTTTGTTTTTCATTACATATTAGCTCTGTCCTAACATTGAGCTCTCAGGATTTCATCCTCTTTGGATTTACCAATTCGGTTTACTAAGTTCCTTATAACTTAAATATATATATATATATATATATATAAATACGTAATCCCCGTACAGCATATGGACTGCATCTTGTGAACCAGATGTTTTATTAGAATTTAAATTATGTAACCGTCAGTCTCTTCCCAGCATCTGAAGATGGTGTTGTGCATGAAACTCCGAGTCGTGCTATTTTATTAGCTCCATCACTCAATGTGCGATATCTATCTATTTCTCTCTCTCTCTCTCTCTCTCTCTCTATATATATATATATATATATATATATATATATATATATATATATATATATATACACACACACACACACAGAGACTAACACAGGATACGAGGATAAATTCTCTTCTAAATTACAGAAAAATGAAAATAATACTGACATCTTATTTTAACAGATATATTTACCAAAATTAAACAAGAATATCTTGAAATACTAAAGTGTAAATTTATTCAGTAAAATCGTCATTGGATTCAACCACGGCCTCCAGATGACTTCGGATTCTCCTGCAACTATTCTGGACGATCTCCTTGTTTAACCTGGTAAATGTTGCCATAATCCTTGCCTTCAGTTCATCTTTGGTTTACAAGCAGTTTTCTTGGTCTTTTGTTCAACTGCGCCCCGCATAAGGGTTGCAGTTTGAGGGGTTAGGTGACCAGATGTCAGAGGTTATGTTGTCACAGAAATTGCCTGACTGCCATGACTGGAATCTCCTGCTTGTCAGACGTAGATTCTTCCAGCAGCCACCCTCTTGACCCAGGGCAGTACTACCATCTCACGGCACTTTATGTAGCCCTCCGTGTTGGCCACTGTAGGAAGATGAATGAAGGCATAACATCGCCATCACTAGTGATCACTCCAAACACCTTGGTAATCACCATTAGACTCATCCAACTCTTTCTGAATCCTCTGCGCTGTCCTCAGATTGATACCCATGCACTCTGAAATGTTTATATTGGAGCTTCCGGCGTGAATGCTAAGAAGTACAGCATGTAGTTTACAAATATTTGGCGGAGTGAATTGCGTCATGATGCTCTTTTTCTCACAGACGTTGTGAGACCTTATTATAATTTGCAGTTAACAAAATAAAAAAATACCCCCCAACCCCGCCCCCCCACCAAAAAAAAAACCGCGCATGCGCGAAATTAATAATATAAAATGGCAACAATTTACCCATCGCACCCTGTATGTGTGTGTGCGTAGAGGTGGTTATGTATGAATATATTAAGAAAATAGTTTACGCCTAAGAAAATGCGTCGACCAGTAGGTTACTGGCGTATAACTCGTTCAAGGCGAGAAGATTTTTATAAATAAAGTACTGAATGTTTAAAAAAAGTACAAAGCATGCATAGCGACTTATTCTCCAAACTGAAGTTTCGCAGAGCAAGATTTCTATATTGAATTTGAGACATCACGTTTATTTTAAAATCAGCCAGTTATGTGTCATGTGTGATACACGCTTAGCCTATCATGTATCTTTTGATACATGACTGACGAGGCAAATTTTTTCCCGCAGTAGGTTGACATTTTTTTCATTGTGTGTGTATGTGTGTATAACCTACCAAAATTATTAGGCCACACCCTGAACTTTTACCTATCCTGATGGATGTGAGTTTTCTCAAAGAGGTTCCTTACCTTGAACATCTTTTGTGTCTCGAGCTCACCCCAGACCTCAAATCGAACTCATATATACGGTCTAGTGTTAACGCTGGGGAAATCGTCGGTTCATTTTATAGCTCCAGTAAGTACTTATTTAAATGCTGTGCTCTTTTCAATCGCCAGATCAGACCAAAAATGGAGTCTTACTGCCATAATTTGTAGTAGGTGATGAATTATTTTCCCTCTACAATCCCTTTCCCACAGAAGCTATTTCCATGGCATGTGTTTTGACGCGCTACATTCCTAGGTTTCACCAGTCCTGACCTTTGCTGCTGGTACGCGTCAGGCCACTTACACAAGAACGATTCTTCTTCATTCCATTCGTATTCCATTAAAAAAAGCGAAGTTCCAATCTGACAGCTTATTCCCAAAACTGCTGCTTTGTTGAACAGACTCCTGGAACGATATTTTCGCGTTCATTACAATCTTACCCTCTGCAAGTCTAGGGTTCACATTTATCTTTCCGACATACTCTAATGAACTACACTTCTTGTAGAAATTTCTTAAAGAAATTAGTGTCATACAACATCACACAGTGACCCTGTACCGTGAGTAGCTCTTGGGCCTTGTATTGAGTGAACATCTATAAAAAAAAGAAAAGAAAAAAAAGACGATTTAAAAACTGGCAAAACGAGCTACCCAAGTTTATTGTGTAATCTATATTTGCTACCATTTAGAACTTTTCTTGACTCTTAATATTGTTGGGGGGTTGTGTAACTGGTCCATACCATTATTAGTACTGTTTATTGAGCATATAAAATTGACCTTGATAACCGAACGCTTCTTTGTGGTGAAATCGGTAAAAGCGCCTCAGGATATATGAGGGTTCCGTATAGGATACAGGTTCGATTCCTGTTCCTATGACAATTTCTCGAACATTCAGACCGGTAAATGTTGTTACTACTGTTTATTATAAACAGACCATTTACTTAAATATCTCTATCCATAAAAAAGAATGTATAAACATAAAAATGCCTTAAAATAATTGTCGGACTTTGGCCATTTTATAATGTGTGACGTCATTTCTTTACATTTAGATACGCATCGAGCAGATATGAATGTACGTGAGAAAATCATGGAAAATTGTAGTTTAAAAACAGTAAAATCGACCTTGCTAACCGAAACGTTCCTCTGTGGCGAAATCGGTAAAAGCACGTCAGGCTATATGAGGGTTACGTATAGGATACAGGTTCGATTCCTGCCGGAGGACGCATATTTTCTATGACAATTTCTCAGACATTCAGGCCGGTATCTGTTGTTACTACTGTTTATTATAAACAGAGCATTTACTTAAATACCTGTATCTATAAAAAAGAATATATATATATATATATATATATATGGATGGATAAAGTGAGACGAGTATTACAATGTTTCGAGAGTTGACATCTAATATCAGATCTTATTGGTTTCAGGGAAACGAATAACCCGTTTCCCGTGTCTCATTGGATATCTCTCAAAATCATAAAAATAACTCAGGAAATAAAAAGCTTCATTTTCAGTTAATTTTTGCTTTCTTTCATAGAGGAAGCCATTTTACCCGTTAAATCCTACCTTCCATATCCGTTCGTATTTGCATCTCTTTTTCCTTGGGGAGTGGGGACATCTGCTTATCTATCTCGCTTCACGTGCACCAACACACACACACACACACACACGCGCGCGCGCATGCGCACATCTCAAATATTATGTTTTTAATAATGCTTATATTATATTTATCACCGCAGTTATTTCCGTGTTTCTGTCAGGATGTCATTATCTTGTTCTGACTTCTCGTACATGAATAATGATTTAGAACTTTCACCTTTTAAAAAATCCTGCCTGAAACTAGCAATTAATACATACATATCTATCTATCTATCTATCTATCTATCTATATATCTATCTATCTATCTATCTATCTATCTATCTATCTATCTATATTAAATATTACGAATATTTGGAATTGTACTCTATCCATTCTCATCTTAACTGGATATCTGCATCTCTGTCTGTCTGTCTCTCTCTCTCTTTCTCTCTCCCCCTCTCTCTCTCTCTCTATATATATATATATATATATATATATATATATATGAAGAAATATAGCTTTAAGGTGTGCTATATTTATGGGATAAAGTGTTCAATATCAGGGACAGAGCGTATGTAAATATAAAAGTGAACATTGAAGTCAAGACTCAGAGGCGACAGACGGTTTCATGCCTCTGAATATTGATTTCAATGTTCAGTTATATATATATATATATATATATATATATATATATATATATATATATATATATGTCGAAAGAATTAATGGATTTTATTTTTTAACCCGACATAGAAGGTCTGATTAAAGATTATCATGGGCTGTTGCTAAACTACGCAGAATAAAGCCGACATTGAACTCTGTTGCATATGCACACTAATTTATAATGTTAGCGATCAGTTTCGTTGTATGTATCAGAGGTTTGAAGGAGAGTGTTTAGAGTGTGGCCGTCTCACCACAGCAGAGAAGTTCCAGTTCTGACCATGGCTATTACAGCAGTTTATGACTAAAGACATCAATCCCCTGTTCGGCACCCATCATATTCCCAAAATGTAACACCTTGCAACATTTTTCTCTTTCGAAACATCAAATCTCATTTGAAAGGAATACGATTTAAAGTTGTCGAAGAAATCCAAGAGGCAGCTCCTCGCTTTTCCCCCCACCCACAAAAGGGGTTCCAGGAATTCTTCCATCGGTGAAAACAACGCTGGATAAAATGTGTGGCTTCAGTAGGAGACTACTTCGAAGGAGATTAAATATTGAATTGATATGTGCTGTAGTTTTCTTTTTATACCACCACTTTCGATACTTTTTGATCTTCTCTTTTATTTCTGGCACTTTAAAATAGACGGAGCGTCTACTCGAAGATGCGTAATCACTAAAAATAACATTTCATGTAACACAAACACACGCACACACAGAGATATACAAATAAAACATTCTTCCATGTCGAAATATTCAATATAAAAAATATACGTCGTTTAATGAAGGAGAATTTTCTTGGGTATCCAGAAGGACCCAATTTCTCCCCGTCTAAAAACGCAAATATTTCCCTAGACACTCAAGGAGTGCCTGCGCAGTAAAAAAACCCCCAAAAAACAGCAACTTTCAAATATAACCAATCAGAGAATGGCATGAACAGATAACAGCAAATAACCGTTACTGAAATTATTTTTTGTATTAGGTTGGTGCAAAAATAATGTCGTTTTCTCACATACGTTACTATGTGAGAAAACAACATTATTTTTGCACCAACCTAATACAAAAAAAAAAGAACATTAATTGATATTTTTTAAAAGAAACTCTAATTTACACTAATTATTAAAAATAAAATATCGATCTGTTTTCAGCGTATTTTTCTTAAATTAATTTCTTTTTACTCTCCTGTAAAAAAAAGAAAAAAAAGAAAGAGAAAAAATAAAAAAAAATCACTTAACAGGGTTCACCTAGTTACACATTAATATTTGCAAAATTATCTATATATTAGGTTGGTGCAAAAATAATGACGTAATAATGTCGTTTTTTGACGTTAAAAATACGTCAAAAAACGACATTATTACGTCATTATTTTTGCACCAACGTAATAGTAATTTTATATCACGTGATATGCGTGGTACCTGGGAATTCAGAATGAAGATATTAAGAATTGGAGACAGATGCAGAAATATCAGAAGAATCTTCAGAATTTGAAAGTTCTTCACAGGGAACAGTAGACTGATGGGAATGGGTAATAGAAAACTCCAAATGATATAGGTGCATAAGGGAATGTAACTGAATGTTACCATCTTGGCTGATCTAACACAATTATCTTCACCTGAAATAACACCAACTACCCTACCCAAAGTCCAGAAAGGACGAGTTTTGGCCGGATTCTTGATGAGCACCACATCGTCAACCCTAATAATATTTTTAAAATCATTCTGATATAAGTCAGGTGTCTGTTCTCTCAGACTAAGAAGATACTCTTAATTCCATGAACTATGAAATCTATCAAGAAAGAGGTCTCTATGTTCCAGACTCTTCAAAAGACCACACCTGGAAGGTAATTCATCACCAAAGAAATTCTCGCTAGATTTTTTTTTTAAAATAGAGCTATTATAATAAGGGTAGATAAAAGCGTTTGGGGTAATAACATCTAAACTAGAATCTCCGAATACCTGTAAATGTGTGGATGAGAATTAATAGCATTCTGAATATCAGACACAAACCGTAAGAAATTCGAATTATAGTAATTTTTCCCGTCCGACTAACTTATACAGACAACATTTAACCGTTTTTAAAAGACGTTCGCAAACACCTCCAAACCAGACTGAGTACAGGTATGATGTTTAATGTTGAAGATCCTAAATTTCCCTTCAAATTCATTTGAGGTAAACACCTGTTTAATCAAATTGCAAACTGCAACAAAGGAACGAGTATTATCAGAATATATATATTAGGTTGGTGCAAAATAATGACGTAATAATGTCGTTTTTTGACGTATTTTTTAACGTCAAAAACATTATTACGTCATTATTTTTCCACCAACCTAATATCTCCATATAAATTGAAAAATTTTACGAAAGCAAGAACCATCTCATGAGCAGACGTATCATCCACCAGAAAAAATACTTTCGGTTAACGAACATTTCGGGCTACAGGCACGAATTGAATTCGTGAAACGAGGTTCCACTGTATATCCTACAACTTTTACAATTATAAAATCAGGTAGAGTAAAAGGGACGCTAACTTACATCTATTAATGTTTATCTCTCCCGTTAAAACAAGTGAATATCAAAATATACATTTTTCAAATTTTCTTTCTATTTTCAATTCAAAGTTGACCAGTAAAATCTATACTTGTATGAAGTAAAGGTCTAGCAAAATTCACTCTATTCTTAGGTAAATTAGTAACTTTGGGGTACTTAAAAGATATAGAATTATACTTTTATACTCAGACTTCCTGAAGAAATGATAGGTTTAACTGTTTGTCTAGGTTTGTGTTGTAACCTAGAAAAGGTTACTGAATGAGGAATAACCAAAACGGATGGTGGAAATGCAATGGTAATCTTTATAACATCAACAAAATACAATACTCGCCAGCGGCGTGAAGTAGGTAAACCACTGCTAGTGGTGGACTACTAAGATAGTATATTACCCCTACTTACAATAGTGACCGACGTATTTATGAGGATTGAAACATACCTATTAGTGTTCATATGTACAGCATATAACAGTTTGTTTACCCACAAACCTGATAAACAATGTTTGCTGAGAGTAGCAGCTATACCCAAGTGTTTACATGATAACCAAATCAGTTGAATGACAATACCGAGGCAATAGAATTAGATACAAAATTTCAGGAGGGTAGAGACAGGATTTGCTCATCCTTCGATTCTATCTAATCAATTCCTCATCATCCAGAAAAAGATTCAAATTAGCAATCAGAGCGGGTAACTCTCGGTTGGAAGGATTCAACAAGAAGAATTTCTTCCTGGAAAGAAATAAAGATTGCCCCAACTTTAACAAATACGATCTGGCAGCCATAACAGTATCCGCCAGAGACTTTTTCAAAGAGTAAACAAATTTAAACACATACCACAAAACTCTCAACAATTTTACCAAAGAGGAAAAAATCTCAAAATCTAAAACAGATACAACATCTAATACAACAGGCAAGTGAGAAACTGCATTAGTCAACACTAACAATTGACTGTCTTGGCTGCGGACATCCAAATAATCTGGCATAATTTATTTACATTATAAATATAATAATAAGCATGATATAACGGAGACATGTTGAAAATTGCTGTAGATAAGACAAAGACAGATAAATAAAAATAAATGATAAAATGAAATTACCAGTAAAATAATGTAAAATGTTATAAAAGTCATACTTATCTTCCATCCTGTTAAAATAAAAGTAGAAAGAGAAAAAAAGAAAAGATAGTATGTCCGACCTACCACTGCCGAGGCGCATTACGGGAGTCCGGCTACGGCAAACGAAGGGCTTCGACGAACTTAGCCATTTAACGATTCGACGGAGTTACGCACGTACCTTCTGAGGCGCATTACAGGAGTCCGGCTACGGCAAACGAAGGCCATCGAAAATTGGCACTTGTCAAATTCACTGGTCCGACCTACCACTGCCGAGGCGCATTACGGGAGTCCGGCTACGGCGAACGAAGGGCTTCGACGAACTTAGCCATTTAACGATTCGACGGAGTTACGCACGTACCTTCTGAGGCGCATTACGGGAGTCCGGCTACGGCAAACGAAGGCTATCGAAAATTGGCACTTGTCAAATTCACGTTAACCTGGTGGTCCATGTAACTAAAATCATCTGCCAACTATTTCCTTTTGTATCGTCTAGATTCTTGTGAAAATGGGCGTGGCAGAATTAAACCGGAAAGAGGGCAAGAAGACACGGGAAGAGATTTTGTGATATCCATGATCAGAATGCTACCAGAGCGAGCAATACGAATGCAGAAGGACGTGTGCCTATGCTTCATAGACTAGCGCAAAAACACATAAGGTAGGACACAAAGACCTATTTGAACTGCAAGGAAAACTCGATTTACCGAGAAATATAGTAAAATTCAGAATATATACTGTACTGAACAAACCACTTGCGGACGGATAGAAAATAAATTAAGGAGCTTAAGACAAGAATGCGTCTTCTCTCGATTTACTTAACCTAAACACACATTTGATTCTAAGAGAAATATAATTTCTACGTGGATTTATTTGATGTGGGTAAAATCTTAACGAAATAACACCTTGTAGATGGCAGACACAGAAAAAACTGCTGGAACTCCTATCAAGATTGTAAAGCAAGAAGAACAGACTAAACATAAATTATGTGAATACAGAGTGAATGGTCATTAGAAAAACGGACAGCCCTACGTCAAATAAAGCAAAAACAAATTTAACTATCTGAAAAGTGATGTAACGGATGACGGAAAACGTGATGCAGAAATCGTAAGACGCATTGAAACACCAAAAGATGCCTCCCGAAGGCTAAATAAATTATTAAAAAAAAATATCAGTTAGGAACAAAAGAAAGAGTGTTGAATCGCTAGGTAATATCAACCCGCCTATACAGCAGTGAATGCTGAACAATGTTTTCACAGATGAACAAGAGAGCTGAGACGAGAGATGTGTGTTTATACAGAAGGATGCTGAGAATACTATGAGAATACCATCGACGGAAATATGAGCAACGAGAAAGTTTTGATGAACATGGGAACTAAAAAGACACTTGGACATAGAATTAAAAAAAAGAGTTAAAATTTCTGAAACGCATAATGAAACGATTGGGTTTAGAGAATTTGACACTTGCAGGATATGTTGAAGGCAAGATGGCCAGAGAGAAAACAGCGAGTAACCTACCTAATGAGCTTAAGACAAGAATGCGTCTTCTCTCGGGTGTCAGAACGGGGAAATCTAAGGATAGGAAGTTGTGGGTCCCCCACTACCTGAAAGGACACGGCACATAATTTCATTTCTGAACAAAGATTTAAAGCAGGGATTGTTATAAAATTCTTCAACTTATAATCTGGAAGCCAGGCAGAAACGGAGAGTGCTAAGGATAGGAAATTGTGGGTCCCCCACTACCTGAAAGGACACGGCACATAAAAGAAGATCATTTCTGAACGAAGATTTAAAGCTGGGATTGTTATAAAGTTCTTCAACTTTTAATCTTGAAGCCAGACAGAAAGCGGAGCATCTATGAATTAGTTCTACATATTCCATGACCAAAGAAATTTTCTCTCTCACTTTCACTTTCACTTTGGGTCGCACTTGTTCTGTCTCTGTAAATATGCTTCGACTCCATTTTATTGATTTTACCATCCATCATGTTGTTCGTAGACAGGTGAGATTACCGGACATTTTCATACACTAGGGTGACGCTAAGTTGTAACGTGAATCGGATGGGATCGGGCGGTTTCCCATAGAAGTGTCAATCATTTATATATGTATATGTGTGAATGTCCACCAACCCAGTCAGTCGCGTACAATTAATTAATCAACACTTGGCACAGATCATATTACACACCGATCTTCTTTCCATATTCCAAATTCTCTCTCTTTCTGTGTAATCGAGTGTGTTGCCGTTTCTATGGCCGGCTTTCACACGCTATATATTAGCAAAGCTTGCAGGTATGTAAGATTTACAATCCCAACCGTTAACAAGTCCCCCGACCACGCCACCGATTATTTTTTCTCTCGTAGATGCTGACTGACATCACCGAGAAAAATATGTTGATATTGCAGAAAAGAGTAAATTTTCTGGCTTGCAAACTTGATAAGAATATGGTTAGTTGGTATGAAACAAATTCTCCCCCCCCGCCCCCGTCATCATGATAATCATTATCAGACCTATGACATTTATGGTCGTTTGATCGCAGTGCGACTGTGTACCTGAGCAGTTCCCACCACAGATTTGGGTTATAGATTCCTCTATAGCGTATCCTGAGCAGGTAGACCTGGCGGAGTTCACTCATCACCAGGTCAAACCACACCCGATGTCCTCCAAATTCAGTTTATGAAGCCTTCTGCCAAACGACGCTACGTAATCACCCTACTGGTTGTATACATAGCTATGGAGCCAAGTCGACCCCCATTGTGCTCGCCAAGAAAGTTGATCCGCACTCTGGCAGGTCTTGTCATGTTCCTCACCAGGAAAGCGTGGTAGGGAAACTGGTTTAGACGCCGCTGATCCGACCATACGGCAGATAGTACTGCCTTAAATGGTACTAGTAAACATTTTGGGACACTATAGGACACTGTGGAGAATTTCCATTTAATCAATGTGTTGTGGTGTAATGGTTATCGTCTCGGAATATGAACTCGGAAAGCCGAGTTCAAATCCTAGTCGAGTTCCTTATATTTACTTATAAAAGGTATATTTCACTTGGGAAAGGTATGAATCCATCTCTTCTTATTCTAGCTATGGAAATGGCAACCTCCTGCGTGAAAAAAATCTTCTGTCTCGAAAGATACATGATCGCCCAAGCGTGTATCACTAAACTGATTGTTAACAAAGGTTAATCTAATTTCAATCTCATTCGTGTTTACAATAAGCATATCGAACCGAAAAATGGAATCGGAGAGCTGAGATCAAATTTTGACCTTCACTAATATCTTTGGAAAAACCCGGTTAAATTGTAGGGTGGACTTGGCTTTCAAAATTTAGGTTCCAACCAGAGAAGGAAAACTTTTTATTCTAGTGGAGAAAAAATGGAAATACCACTTCGTTATCTTGACCAAGAATGCATGGCAATGCACAGATTATAAAGAAAACAAAGATGCGGAGAATCATGATCACCTATGTCTTGAAAAGCATGAAAATATTTCTACCCCGTGGTAAGGCTTGGGAAATTTGATACTCACAGGGCGATTGAATGCAAGAGTCACCGAGAAAAACAACACATAACCTACCTAGCGAACTTGTTTAAATGAATGACAGAACATGATTTAGGGGAGATAATAAAAGGTTAAAATTTATTAAGAGTTATAAATGACACGAAATTATGGAGAGCCATGACCGCCAATGCCCTGAAGAGACACGCCACGTAGAAGAAGAAACATTATTTACATTCGGAATCATGTCCTCATGTTTCTGTTTGTTACTACAATATTTAGGCAGTTGTGTTCTCTAGCCTACTTTAGGCGTCTATCAATATAGGTAAACTTCAAAGAACGTCAAACTAAACTCTATGTTGATAGCTTTCTCTCGTTTCACTGTACATATTTAGGAATATCTCGTTCCCTTTTTAGCAGCGCCCAGTTATTGAAAGCCCAAGATCAAATTCGTACTAGACGGAGACATGGTGAAGTAATGGACAGCGTCTCGGTTTCCAGTCGAATCCATTACATTCACTTACGTGCTAATATCGGAGGAAAGGTATGAATCCTCTTCTTCTTAAAAGCTATTGGTAATTAGTAGGACAGACCGGGTTTTATAGCCTTGGATGGCAACTGATCTACCGCAGAAAGAAATGGCAACCTACTGCGGGGAAAAAATCTGCCTCGTCAGTCATGTATCGAAAGATATATGATCGCCTAATCGTGTATCATGCATGGCACATAACTGACTGACTATCCGACCCAGGGATTGAACTCACAATTACTATGCCACTAATTTTACAGAGTAATATGTTAGGTTACTGTCAGTTCCTTGATGTTCGTACTTTCATCACTTGTATCTTCTAATTTTTTATGCTTTTTCTATTTATCTCTCAATTATTAATAGTTTCACATCTCGCTGTTATTTCTAAAGGAATTATTAAGATTCTTACTGACTATGAAAGATATCCAAAGATGTATGATGATTTTCTAAGCTTAGATGTGACACAAGGTCGAAATTGTGGAGAATCGTAACTTACTATTCAGTCGTAATTAATCTAGCGAGACAAGCTTGTTAGACATTAAACCAAATCTAAGTGTCCAAATAACTAAAATATACTACCAAATGTAATAGCATCTTGAGAAGAATGCTATAATATCGAGAAATTATCAATAAATGACCATCAAATCCGCGGTCTTTTGATTCTATGGAGCCTAAATTGCATGATCGATTTCCGCAACCTGTAGCTAAAGTTCCATTACAACTATATATATATCACGATTACGAAGGGCACCTCGAGGTGGTGTAATGGCTAGCAAGTTTGTGACTTGTGCTACATCCAAGCTACGCATGGAAAAACATTATATGGGCACCTGCAGGCCGTGTAATGGCTAGCAAGCTTGTCTTACTAGAACAATTGCAAATGAGTATTGAGTTCGATCCTCACTGGGTGCACACTACTTCCTGCCTTGTGCCACATCCAAGCTACCCTTGGAAAAACACTATATGGGCACCTATTTAGCGCTTAGATGTGATACAAGGCCGAAAGTGTGGAGCACTCAATGAGGATCGGACTCAATACTCATTCGTAAGTGCACTATAGCGATTTTCCTAGCGAGAGAAACTTACTAACCACTACCCCACGTCAAAGTACCCTACTTTTTCGTTATTTTCGCGTAAGTGACTGTAAAGAACTCGACTATAATTCGAACTCGGCTTTCCGATTTCCCATTCCGATCCGACATCCGTTACGCATCCTCTATATATTTATATGTATTTCCTTCTTATTTTCTTATGTTGATAATGTCTAGAGTGTGTCATGAGAAATACTGTCTATATTTTCCTGTTTCATTTAGATCATTTGCCGTACAATGAGGCTATTAAAAGCCAATCAATTCCCGGGACTAATCAAAATGACGACGATGAAAGCCCGGTCATTAAAAAAAAACAAAAACAAGTTCATCGACATGACTGAAGCATGTTCTACTTGATACCTGATTTAAGACGACTGAGAAAAGCTTTAATTAATAGGCTATAAATTTCCGTTGATCCCAAGCTAGTCATTGATCAGGCAAATGACACTGGTACTCTACAGATTGACCATAAATTCTTGCTATATCGGAAATATCACTAATATTCTTCACCAAATTGAATATTAGTTTGTCTAAAGACGTGAGGGATAGTCATTGTAACGGAGAATCGGGTCAGCCCGACAACAGACCCAGAGTTGGTTGCGTGTGGTATAGTTGGCTGCGGGACTTATGTTCAAGATTTACTTGACCCTCCACTGAGTCAAGTTGTGACACAAGGTCGGTTTTAAACGTGAGGGCCCGAGTGTTTCCACTCAGGTAGTAGGTCTTACTTTATCTAATCTGGTCAAAGCTTATCTAAGCTGGTCTTAGCTGGTCATAGCTTGTCCAAGCTACTCATAGCCGGTCATACCACCGCTACATAACATATGTCACGCAACGGTCGTGGGGACGCAATGGAGGAGAGAAGGTCTCCTGCACGGAACAGATACTACATCTGCAGTAGCTACTCCGACGGGAAAAAACAACTTCTACCTCTCTGAAAATCCTTCTAGAAGCGTCCGGGAGGTGAGCCCCCAGCAGGAGTTATGTCCTCTTTCTCAATTGGCTGTTGAGAGAGGACATTCTACTTGGCGGCACAGACGAAATTTGCATACGAATGATACTGGGCAGGTATTAGCTTATAGTCAGCGTAGGTCTGGGACTGGGCAAGCTATATAACACCAGCTTTTTCTCAGTCGGGAGATTGCGATCTTGATGTGCGGACCGCCGTAGTGCGGCAGAGCTGGAGCTGGTGCTGGAGTTTACGCTTACATTTACTCTACTTAAAACCAGACAAGACTAACACAGCCATGTCGGCAGATATGACTGTCAATGATAAATGCTTTCAATGCAGGACATACCAGAAGGAACACCATTACCTTTCTCACAATGGGGTAGGTGCTTAAGAAATTCAAGAAAAAGGAAAGTGTCTTTGACAAACCCCGTTCTCGACGACTTGCACCATCCAGCTGAGAGACTAATTAACACTCTGAATTGAAAGATTTGGTGAAGCCCTCGGCCTCTTGAGTGTTTTCAACAGGATGCAGCTCCTGCCGATTACACCATGGTGGTGTAACAGACAGACTGAATAACGTTTCCCCTAAACTGGATGGAATGGTCTCCTCGTTTGAAAGATATTAGTCCCCTTGACTAGAAGAAGGTATACACAACAGAAATCCGATATGAATTATCTGAAGGAACGCACGATTATTGAATCGGTTCAAATTAACGGAAACGTGGAATTACTACATCGGTTTCATACGAATCTCGCAAAACTTTGCATCACTAATGGTGGAAGACATACTGAAAATGATATTCATTAATGTTGTTGAATAAAATCATTGAAAATATGCACTTTCGCCCGTATATCCAGACTTTATGGTTACCTTGTAGTATACTTCAATAGTTTTCAATGACTTAGTTTATTTCATTTGTTTTTCCTTCTTATAACTTCTCTGTATTCTCTTTTACTTCAGAGTTGGTGATAGACATTTAATGCTTAAGTTTCCATTTGCTTCAACTTAATTAAGAATGATAAATATTAAATATATCAACTGATGCATTTTAAGTGAGTCGAGTGAAGATGCGATCATATATAATTAATTGAAATTTGAATGTTTTTTTCCCCACTAATTAACCATTGATTCTAGTTATAAATTCGATTTTAAAATGCAGCTTTAATTAAAAGTGAAATCAATTTACAAAGGTGAAAGTCTATGGAGGGTGCTTTGAGCATAAGATCATCCACGGTGAAGTTGCGTCCAGGTTTTTACATTTCATTGCAGAACGTCTATTATCATAATGTAGTATACTTAATAATAAAAGTAATAAAAACAAAGGCATCAGGAAAAAGAATGAAATTGACTACATACCCAGACACATCCGATAAAAAAGTTAAGTTTAAGACTTAAAAGTTTTGGACCTCCAATATCCTCAGTGTTTCCTGTCAGTACAAGTTATAATCAACGATATAGAAATTTTACTATATCGTTTCGTTACTTAGGACTTCATTGGAAAAGGTTTCGTTACACGAAAACTTTTTTTACACTTTGTCATACATCTCTTCATACACACATATATATATATATATATATATATATATATATATATATATATAGTGTGTGTATATTTAGGCAGCATATTTTCATTCAAACAGGTTTGGTTAAATAATTTAGACATATCATCGTCGATTAATTTTCGTTGTTATCCTTTCATGCTCGCGTATTAATTTCTTCGTAGCCTTAGAAAATTGATTAAGAAACTTGAAAGGGTCACAACGAAACTAACCGACATGATATGTCTAAATTATTTAACCAAACCAGTTTGAATATATATATATATATATATATATATATATATATATATATATATATATATATATATATATATATATGTATATATTCTGACGAGTGGCCCAAACAATTATAAAAAAAGGTTAATTTCCAAAACCCTGGAGTAGAGATACTGAATATAACATCAATCAGTTAAGTAACAAGTATTTATGAAAGTGTATGGGAAATTTACTGTCATTTGGTCTACAATGAAAGCCACAGGAAATGTAAAAATTTAGTGTGTAAAACCGATATATATATATATATATATATATATATATATATATATATATATATATATATATATATATATATATATATAAGTAGTAACCAAATTTCAGATGATAAGGTAATAGACCAAGAATAAAATCAACAGGTTTTTCCCAATCATGTAACAACAAAAGGAGCCTATACTGTAACCACATTAGACATACCAATTCGTTCACTAGCTCCGTCACTGTATCTATTTTCAAAATCTACCACAACCCTAACTGTAGAAGTCAAAACATAATTTGCCTATTAGAATTGACACTATGCCAGTAACAATATGTTGGAAAATCTGGATGGCCCTTTCACTACAAAATTAATAATTATCCGAATTGGATCAATTCGGCTCTCCACAAAAGATTATTACCTGTAGAACAATATTTCCGCCTAAAAAAAAACAAAACATTACTTTAAAAGCTATGTAAAATTCATTATAATTGAAAATATAGAAATAGACAGAAAAGATAACATTAGAAATATTCTAAAGGAACATCGGGACAAATGGATTTTGTGCCTCAAAACAATTTGTCAAGACGGACCACAAATTTAACAACACAGATAGAAGTAATATATAATCCAATAAATCAAGCCCTACCCACATTTCTCGCCTACACAAGACATGCTTGCAGAGGTGTTGAGGTCTCACACATCACACATACTACATAAAAACTAAAAGATAACATACACTTAATGCACACATCTCATTCTCAGCAACCAATAAAACTCTCAAAATGACCAAGGAGGGAATTATGAAAGTCAGGAATCTCCCCAGCGTCTATCTTAAAAATAACTTGTTAACCAATACAACGACTTACCAAAGTTAACGATAAAAAAAACCCAAAAAACAGATGAAAACCACAGATAAAATTCACTTTTTTCAGAAACAGTCATTCATTCCTGTAGTTCACTGCTACTAACAAGCAGTTTTTTTTTTCTCCTGATGATGGCCATGCTGGTCGAAGCTAGTCGAGGAACCTAACTGAAATAATAAAACAAGAAAAATGTTAATATTAGGTTGGTGCAAAAATAATGCCGTAATAATGTCGTTTTTTAACATTAAAAAATGCGTCAAAAAACGACATTATTACGTCATTATGTTTGCACCAACCTAATATATAAATAATATATATAAACAATATAAATATTAATAATAACCCAGTAATTAATGTTTTAATATTTTTTATTGTTCAAAACACACACACACACACACACACACACACACACACACACACACACACACACATATATATATATATATATATATATATATATATATATATATATATATATCACTCTATGACTCATTACTCGTAGTAACTTCTTTGTTGGATATTGGGTTGCTTTCTTTTATTTAAAGAAGTTCCGAAGTAAGAAAACGACAATTTTTTTCTACTTCGTCTCTCAACAGCCATCTGAAAGGTATATTGAAATGTCTTTCATCTCTAATCATTTCAAAGTGGCCTACTCGAATACACGCCTCTAAGTCGATATATCATTCAGTGGCATCAGGTGTCTCTTCATTTATAGTCATTCCACAAATTCAGTTTATTGAGAACCGAGTTTATTACCTGATGTTATGTGAATCCCTAGTGGGGGTTTTCGGTTTTACCTAAGAAAATCCGTAAATGCCTCCATCATTTTTTGTATTAAATATACAGCCGTTATGTTTTTTTTTTGTAAGGATCAGAGTGTAGTATCTGCCCAATCTCTAGTTGATTTTGTTTAGTTGTATATCATCCTCTATAGGTTATCTAATGCCGAAATCTAAATATCTCGCACGCAATTTTATCCTTTCAACTAAATATACCTTGTACATAACTATATAATCTCAGGGTAAAGTATTTTCTTTTTTTAGATATATAGTGTGTAGATAATTTTAAAATATTCATTCTGTACAAGGCCCCCGGTCCACTCACGTTAGAGGGTTACGTTAAAGGGTAGTTTATATGGATAGGAGTGGAACATAACTGCTAAATGTTGATTTGAATCTCTTGTGGGTCTGTTCTACACAACTGTGGTTCACGGGAAGAAGCTATTCGAGTGGAACTTACTTCTCACCGATGGAATAGGGAGGGAATGTTGGTAGTTACTATGTAAGTGGCTTGGCGGGTCCTAGCCGTGAACGTTAGACCTGTTGAAACCAAGGAATGTAGTTCGTCTGAGAACTTTCCATGGAAGTAGCAATAGAACAGAGAGAGGCTCTCCATTGCCTGCCTGTGGGAAAGAGGATGTAATGTGGAAAATAATTCCACTCTAATAAGAATTCGGATACGCTTTTATATATATATATATATATATATATATATATATATATATATATATATAAGCGTATCCGAATTCTTATCAGAGAGGAATTATTACTTGGGTATATATATATATATATATATATATATATATATATATATATATATATATATATATATATATATATATACCCAAGTATATGATGGGTGTATACGGAATAAATTGTAATAACCAACAATTACTATTCTTAAAAGAGTGCTCAATACAGAGTAGAACGAATATAATTATTTATTTAAAATAACATAACTCTGTTATAAAATCACTACAAAAATAGCCATTTTGTTTCAACACCTCTGGTGTCTTATCAAGTTATGATGTTGAATGTAGATTGTAGAATTCTACAATCTACATTCAACATCATCACCTGATAAGACACCAGAGGTGTTGAAACAAAATGGCTATTTTTGTAGTGATTTTATAACATAGTTATGTTATAATTTTTAAATAAATAATTATATATATATATATATATATATATATATATATATATATATATATACACAGTGTAACCCGGATATAAGAGAGTTGTCGGGACCGGAGAAGAAGTCGCTTATATCCGGGTCTCTCTTATATCTGTGTCTCTCTTATATCCGTGTCTCTCTTATATCCGTGTCTCTCTTATATCGGGGTTTGGTCTATTTTGTTTAGGTAAGTATGGCTCTAATTTGGGACCAGATAAAATCTCTCTTATTTCAGGGTTTCTCTTATACCCGGCCGGGTTTCTCTTATATCCGGGTTGCACTATATATATATATATATATATATATATATATATATTATAGTGTTGCACTGATTTTCATTTTGCTATAAAAATTATTTGTGGTCCTCTTATAAAAATGTACTGTGGTTTTTTGTTTAGAGGTTCACTTCTTGCTCATAGCTGGGACCCTAACAGGTGCTACGACCCCGGGTCAGGGCGGATCTAGGAACAGCACCAATTAAGAGGTGGTTCCACGCTCCACAAAACCTCCAATCTCCCTATCGGATGCCTTGCTGCCGGATGTATTAGGTTGGGGCAAAAATAATGACGTAATAATGTCGTTTTTTGACGTTAAAAAATACGTCAAAAAACGACATTATTACGTCATTATCTTTGCACCAACCTAATAGTTTAGCCAGAACGCGAGAACTGGAAATAGTTATGTTTTCTGACCAAGGAACTTATATAATAATCAAATGTCGTTTTTGTCGCCTGAGTCGTGTACATCCTATACCAAAAGACATCATGTACGATGATCTACCCACGGTACACCACCAAGTATGCCGCCCTGCATTACGTTTTGTGGATGTCAGTAAGAGGGACATGAACTCACGGGCATCGACTCTGGTAGTTGGGAACGGCTAGCAGATGATCGTAGCAGCTGGCGCCAAGCTGTTCAATAAAGAATCAGTCGCGTTTTCTGACGGAAGAACTTATATAATAGTATTCGACGGAAAGAAATCCGGAAACGGAAGTGAAGCAAAGAGATGGTGGGTGCGAAGGAGGAAGGGTAGAAAGAAAAATGTTAGAGAAAAGCAAAAAGAAAACAAGTCAATAGGAAAAATAAATGATAAATATGTAGAAAGAAAGAGAGAGGGAGAGAGGGAGAGGAAGAGAGTGAGAGAGAGGAAGAAAGCGTGAGAGAGAAGGGGAAGATATGAAGACCAATGAATGACAGAGACAAGTTTGCTAGTTGGATAACAAGAAATAATTCTTTTACGTGCTGTTTCCTTTCAGAACGTAGGCGATCATATCCCTCCACATCTTCCCGACTCTTGTAGCTCTTAATAAGTTTTGCCTTTTTGCTATTTATCCCTAACCCTGGTCTACCATCCATTTACTCAAGCGCATTAAGTATGCTACGCGCTGTTTTCCTTTGTCCCTCTTCCCCTCTGTTTGTCATGTGAGTATCAGATTTTCCAAGCCCCTCTTCCTCATTACTTTCCCCGGTAATTTCAACCGCCTCTTCCTGATGTTAAGTATAAGTTTCCCTTTTGTTTATTTCTCTCCAAAACCTCCTCGTTGCTCACATGTTCTGTCCATGGTATCCTCGGCATCTTTTTGTAGAACCAAATTTCTGTTGCTTGGAAACAAAAATGAAGTGATTTGAAAATCACTTCATCATCTTTGAGGAGATTGTCCAGCATTCTTTGAGGACGGATATCATGTGCCAGTTCAGTAGATTTTGGAATGCGTCTTTGCCCTTCCCAATACGTCTTCCGATTTCAGTGTCACACTTACCGTCCTCTGTTAGAACACTTCCCAGATATATAAATTTCTATTCCTGCTTGATTTTAGTATCCCCGCAAGAAACAATTAGTCAAATAATAATAATAACGTGACAAGTGCGAGAGCTAAGAGGAGATTTACTGTCACTTGATCTCCATTTAAAACCACTGTGTAAAAGAGTTTGATAAAGTATGTCACATAGAACTGTTGGAAATCCTCGGTAAGCTTCAGTATTTGAATCATCCAGAATCTATACCGACAGCAAAAACAGAATGGGGGTAAGACAAGGGTGTGTCTTCTTACCAGACTCCATAGTAAAATAATTCTCAGAGAATGAGAAGTACTATCAGGATTAATCATTGGAGGCCATAATTAGATATGCAGATGACACCATGTTAATATCAGATACAGAAATGTAACTACAGGAATACCTACACTAGGTACTAAAGGAAAGCAAAAAGAAAGGACTAAGCATCAATTGTAAGAAGTCAGAATGTATGATTCTCAGGAAAAGTAATAGCCCAACCTTTAAATTCAAAATTGGAGATACCAGAAGTTTAAATATTTGGGAACTGTTTTAACAGAGGACGGAAAATGCGATACCAAAATTTGAAGGAGCATTGAAATAGCGAAAATTATCTTCCAGAAGCTAAGCAAAGTATTAAGAAACAGGAAAATCTCGTTAGAAACAAAGAACACAATTACTGTAACATCAATCCTCCTATATGGAAGTGAATGCTGGACAATTACCTCACAGATGAAGACGAGACTTGAAGCAACAGAAATGTGGTTCTACAGAAGGATGCTGAGAATACCATGAACTGAACATATGAGCAACGACGAAATTTTAGAGAAAATAAAAGCAAAAAAAAAAAACACTTCAGGAAGAGGCAGTTAACATTTCTAGGGCACATAATGGAAAAAGACTGATTGGAAAATTTGATACAGGACAGATTGAAGGTAAGAGGGACAGAGGAAAACAACGCATAACCTACCTAACAATCTTGTATGATTAGATGCCGGGAAAAATGTGTAGGAGGGATAACAAAGAGACAACATTTAGAAAGAGCTACAAAAGATAGAAAATTGTGGAGAACCATGTTCTCCAACGTCTTGATTTCTCATTTCTTTCCCATTTTTCTTAAAAGTTTCTAATTGCTTACATGCTCCGTTTGTAATATTCCCACCAAACTTCTATCGGGCCACGTCTCTGTTGCTTCAAGTCTGCTCTTCATCTGTGAGGGAATTGTTTCGCTTTCACAGTCCTATAGGATTGATATTGAAATAGCGATAATTGTCTTCCAAATGCTAAAGAAATTATTAAGAAACAGTAAAATAGCGTTAGAATCAAAGTAAAATTACTGAACTGCTATGTAACTTTAGTCCTCCTAGATGATAGTGAATGTTGAACAATCACAATACACAGATGAAGACGAGACTTGAAGCAACAGAAATGTGGTTCTACAGAAGGATGCTGAGAATACCATTAACTGAACATGTGAGCAACGACGGAGTTTTAGAGAAAATGAAAGCAATAAAGAACACTTCAGGAAGAGACAGTTAACATTTCTAGGGCACATAAAGAGAAAACATGGCTTGGAAAATTTGATACTCACAAGACAGATTGAAGACAAGAGGGACAGAGGAAAACAACGCATAATCTACCTAATTCGTAGGTCATGCGGACCACTAATATGAGTTTAGAAAAAAATGAAAGCAAAAAAGAACACTTCAGGAAGAGACAGTTAACATTTATAGGGCACATAATGGAAAAAGACGGACTGAAAAATTTGATACAGGACAGATTGAAGGTAAGAGGGACAGAGGAAAATAACGCATAATCTACCTAACAATCTTGTATGATTAGATGCCGGGAAAAAGGTGTAGGAGGGATAACAAAGATACAACATTTATAAAGAGCTACAAAAGATTGGAAATTGTGGAGAACCATGTTCTCGAACGTCTTGAAGGGACACGGAAAAAAGAATAATTACAATTTCTAAGAAACAGGAAACAATCACCATCCACAGATGAAGACAAGACTTGAAGCAACAGAAATCTGGTTCTACAGAAGGATGCTGAGAATACCATGAACTGAACATGTGACCAACGACAAAGTTTTAGAGAAAAGGAAAGCAATAAAGAACACTTCAGGAAGAGACAGTTAACATTTCTAGGGCACATAAAGAGAAAACATGGCTTGGAAAATTGGATACTCACAGGACAGATTGAAGACAAGAGGGACAGAGGAAAACAACGCATAATCTACCTAATTTGTAGGTCATGCGGACCACTAATATGAGTTTAGAAAAAAAAGAAAATACATTTATATAATAATAATCGGAAAACTTTTATTTTATTAATATGAAATGCATCCATTAAAGGTAACAAAGTTTTTGTGTAATCATTTAAATAAACGTTTAAAGTGATAAAGATGAAGAAGTCTTGAGGTAACGACAGTTTCCCTTATACAGGGGGACGCAGGTTCGAATATTGTTGGAGAGCGTATATTTTCCTTCAATAAGATTTTCTAGAATATTCAAATAGACTAAGATAAATAAATATAATGTTTAATAAATAAACGGAGCGTCTATTCAAATATAGGCAAACACTAAATTAACGTTTAGAGTGATAAAACATGTCAGATTAATAACTAAAAAAAATCCATTACTTCTTTAGAAATTGCTTTGTTTACGTTAAGATACGAAATGAAGCAGATACGTATATATTGAGAGTCTGAAAAAGATTTGCATTTATAAAGCACTATTCAGCTTTACTTGCCCACCAATGGATGTCGTGGTCAAGATGATCGAAAGCAGCGATCGCCAACCTTTTGAACTTCATGGACCACTGAACGTATAATTTTAAATTTGGCGGACTACTAATATGAATTTAGAAAAGAAAGATAAATATTTTTATATAATAATAATCGGAAAACTTTTTATTTTATCAATGTGAAATGCTCCCATTAAAGGTAACAAAGTTATAGTGTAATGATTTAAATAAAACAATTTGAAGATTCATGAAAATTGAAATCATGTCTCAATTTTTCTGCGGACCATCAAAAATTTTGCACGGACCACCAGTAGTCCGTAGGCCACCGGTTGGCGGCCACAGGTCTAAAGTATGTCGTATCTAACGTCGATTTCCCTCTGGCCAGGTTCATACAGATTAAAATCAAGGCAGAGATTGCATATTTGTCTTTAATAAGATTTCTCAAATATTCAGGCCAGTAGACGAAAACAAATAAATATACTGTTTAATAAAGAAACGGGGCGTCTACTCAAGTACGAGTATCCACTAAAAATAACGTTTAAAGTGAGAAAAATCTATCGGATTAATAAAAAAAAAAAAATCATTACATCTGTAGATTGTACTAATCTAGATAAAGTATCTTTTTTATTTGAGATCTACTACTTAAAAAAAAAAAAAATTAAATATCCTATATTAATCCTTTGAGCCCTACGTTCTTGAACAATTTTAATAATTCTGCCTGAGCTCCTGAGCCAAAATTCACAAATAATTGGTATGTAATGTTTCACGGTAAATATAAAAATAGTTACAACCGGTGGCTAGGCATTAAGTCGTATTTATTTACCACTGTTCAACTAGTGGCTGGGTATTACGTCATTTTTCTCTACCGCCGGCAAAGCGGTGATCAGGGCTGAAAGGGTTAATAATGGTTTCAGTTCTGAGTTCAAGAGACAAAAAAATAAAAAATAAAATAAAATAAAATAATAATAATAATAATTAAATGTATCACATGCTCTGATAAATACTGATTCAGTTTTCTTTTTGATTATGAAATGTTCTTGTATTTCAATCTATACATCTTTTGTAGGTCGACTTTCTTCCACATTGGATGTTGTGTAAGTGAACCCTTTTCTGGGTAGTAGAAATTTACAGTAGAGGTTTCCTTAGATATTGACCAGGCTGTTTGGATAGCGTAAGCAGGTGCATGCCTTAAAGTTTAAAGTTTGATTTCTTATCTGGGGAGAGATAAGGTTGCTTGTTGGAAAACTATGAGTAAAAACTGTAAAGTAGATAGTGATAGAAAGGTGCAAACATATGATACATCAAAATTGCCAGAGAGAGCAAGAGGAAGATAAAAGAGAGGATGCAGTAGAAGACATTTGTACATTACTTATTCTTTTGTCGTCTATAGCACTAATGATGAAGTATTGCAAAGGAATTTCAATTATATATGATTAATACAAAAATAAAAATATAAAATGTATCACTTAGCTGACAGTGGGGTGTTAGCTACATTAAGAATTGAAAGGAATTTCAATTATATATATATATATATATATATATATATATATATATATATATATATATATATGGTGGACTCCCCCGTCGTATTCGATATATGAGGGTCAAAACAGCTCAGTTCCTAGGAATCGACAGCCAGACACCAGTACATATGATTTGATTATAGTGGTGAAGGCTTTGTGCAGAACCAACCACACTTTTTGAAGGGCCGAATACACAGACCTTGGTGCACTACGTTCCATAAAGTCCCCAAACGACCCTCAGCAGGTTTTGAATTCAGAATTGTTCTTCTCCTAGTCCAGTTACCATCCAATGCTATAGAACCCAGTACTGTACTGCTATTTATCCATGACTGGGAGTTGGGGGGGGGAAGAAGATGATTAATACTTTCCCAAAGCACGTAAGTGAATGTAATGGATTCGATTGGAATTCAAACTCGGCTCTCCGATCCCTCAATCCGAACCCCTATCCACTACTCCACTATATATATATATATATATATATATATATATATATATATATATATATATATATATATATATATATTAATGTTATATTCAGCACCTCTACTCGTAGACGAAATGTTGTGTAATTGTTCGCCCTACTCCTCTGGAGATATCAGCAAATGTTCTTCTTTGTATGCGTGTGTATGTTTGTGTATGTGTGTGCACGCCTATGTGTGTACGCCTGTACGTGTGCGTATGTCCACCTGCATAGGATATCGTGGTTATTTCTTCTTTTCATAATTTACTCCTTATAAACTCATGTTATTCCTTTCTTTTATTTTCTTCATCATTCGGTGAAGTTATTTCCGGGGTCAGAGATGATTTAAAAGTAGGTCTATATACCAGAATATTCTGGGGTTTTCTAAAGTTTTTCAAAATATTGCGTTTTTTTTAAATTTTATTTTATTTCTAATATATATCTATATCTATATCTATCTATCTATCTATATATATATATATATATATATATATATATATATATATATATATATATATATATATATATATATGTTTCATTAAAGACGACAGACAATGTTCTGCGATTAATTTTTTTATTTAATTTTTCTTGTGTTCGAACAAGTGTTTCCTTTTCTGAACGCAGAGTGTGTAGAAACTGTCCACATATTCTGTAATTCTGAGTGCTTCCTGCTATACTTTTAGCCATTACCAAGGATGATTTTATTTTTGCTTTCTAATTGTGTGTATGGGTTGTATGTATGTTTCTAGAGTTTTAAGGAATGTTTTGTTTTCCGAACACGGTTAGCACATTGTGGCCGTGTTCGTAGTGAAGATTATTGAGTGTTGGCTTTTTCTTTTTTTATTATTATTACGGCTTCCATTATTTTTAATCTTTTTAACATGTGAACGAGGTTATGTTTGCATTTCCTACTAGTATGTTTCGGATGGAGTCTGGTAAGTTTGTATCTGTGTTTAAATGGATTCTTATAGAGCTGTGGTCGGATAGTACACAAAAATTATTTTTAACTCAATATATAAAAAAGCGAAAATAAAGTCAACTGCTGGTAACTCCTGATGAGTGGACGAAGCGATTCCTGGAGGATCCATCTAAGAATGTTTAGAGTCCAGATACTGAAAATAACATAAATCAGCTAAGTGAGAAATTTTATATTTGTATTAATCATATATATATATATATATATATATATATATATATATATATATATATATATATATATATATATATATATATATATATATATATATATATATATGGCCTGACGTTTGCAAACACACACATATATATATATATATATATATATATATATATATATATATATATATGGCCTGACGTTTGCAAATAACATGAAACGGACTGTCGCCTCTGGTGTTGACTTCAATATCTACTTTTATATTTATATACGTCCTATCCCTGATATTGAGAACTTTAACCCCTAAATATAGCATACCATAAAATTATATTTCATCATATATATATATATATATATATATATATATATATATATATATATATATATATATATATATATATATATATATACATTGGGGGGAAACAAATGTTCGTAAATATACAAAGTTTTAATTTATTGTATTTTCAACTAATGAATAAACATAATTTTCATATTATTAACTGCTCCCAGGTGCATTATAACTAAATATGCAGAGAAAACAGAAAAAATTGATTTAATAGAAATAAATTACATTTATCCATTTTAATGGGTGAAAAAGTAACCGTAAAATACAAAAAAGAATACATAATCTTCATTTAATTCTTTGTAGAATAGCTGTTATTCCCCTATACAATAACCAACCTCTTGTAATTCTCAAGTAATGATTTGCAAATTTTAGTTGGTATTTTGTTCCATTATTCTTCACATATGGTCTTCAGATCCCGGATGCTGGAGATCTCGATTAGATTTGAATTTTCAAATAACGCTACGGATTCTCGATTGGGTTTAAATCCGGGGACTGACTTGACAATTTCAGGATATATACATTATGTTCAGCAAACTATTTCTTCGTAGATTTTGCAGTGTTCTTAGGATCATTATCTTGTTGGAAGATCCAGTCAAGATTTTCAACCGAAATCATTAAATTTGCTTCCAAAATATTTTGGTATGCTGCGTCATTCATTCTACAATCTATCAATGATATATTGCCAGCACCTTTTGCAGAAAAACATCCCCAAACAATGATGCCACCACCAAATTTCACTGTTGGAGCTGTGTTCATTTGTTTGAAGTCATCATCACCTTTCCTCTATACATGATTTCTAGAATTGCATCCAAACAACTCAATTTTGGTTTCGACTGTCCATAATACTTAATATGATTTTTCCTTATGCTTATGTTCACGAACAGCAGTGGAGTTTTTCGAGCGGAACGTGATATTAGAATTGTTCCGATAAATTTCATTAATTATTGTCCGTTTAATGGCACAGATTCCTGATGAAAGCAAATCATCTTGCAACTCTTGACGAGTAACCATTGGATTGTGTCTAATTTGATGCATTAATTTCATCGAAGATCTTAAAGAAATCTTCCGTGAAGCACCTGTTCATTAGTTTTCAACAGTTTTGTGTTTTTTATGCCTTGCAATTAATGAACTAATAGAAGTAAATGGAATATTCAGGTTTTTGCCTTTTTGAATGTTCTGTTTGTACTTTTAGGTTAAGAATAACTACTGATAGCATTATTGAAACATTCTAGAATATTCCACTTAAATAATCTAGGGTATTAAAACCATTTAAAAGTTTTAAAATCTGAAATTTGCATTATACGAATACTTTTTCACCTATTAAAATGGATAAATGTGATTTATTTCTATTAAATCAATTTTTTTCTGTTTTCTATGCATATTTAGTTATTATGCATCTGTGTGCAGTTAATTATAGGAAAAGTATGTTTATTCATTAGTTGGAAATACAATAAATTAAAAAATTATATGTGTACAAATATGTGCGTGTGTGTAGGTGTGTGTATACAGAAGCGTCATTAAGCCTGGCGTGCTATGACCGTTCACACACAGAGAATTTCCGGCTAGCAAAGCACGAATTACTGCATTCAAACACAAACTTTGGCCGAGCTTTCTCTATCTCTCATATCTGTTTACGTTAGAATACAATGTATTTACATCTCTCTCTCTCTCTCTCTCTCTCTCTCTCTATATATATATATATATATATATATATATATATATATATATATATATATATATATACATATATAGATAGATATATTTATATATGTGTGTATGTGTGTGTATGCACACACACACATACACATACACACACATATATATATATTCATAATATCAGTGGTCAATATATATATATATATATATATATATATATATATATATATATATATATATATATATATAAGTTTCCAAGAGCATAGAATCCAGTTAGAAAACAATACCAAGAATATAATATAAAAGGCTCAAACAGTAATATTCCATGGTTATAATTTATTACATTGGAGATTTTGAATTTGTAGGTCTGATGAATTGGATCGTGATTACGATTCCAGTGTAATAAATTATAACCATGGAATATTAGTTTTTGAGCCTTTTACATATATATATATATATATATATATATATATAGTTTTTTTTTAATGAATTTAATGACTGGAAATAATCCCGAAAAACTATCTGTGGATTATATCGTGATATCTTGTCGACGATTTCTTGATGAATTTTCAGTGCAAGAAAACTAGTACTTTCGCACGTGACACGTCTTTCAAATTCATTACACCAAGTTGAGTGGCAAATTGGCTTCTTCACAAATACGATCTAATCGTTTTCCCCTGAAATAGAATTAAAAATAAAAAATAAAAAATTAGCGGGGGTCATTACTGAAATCAGCTTTCACACCTGGAGCACCGCTAAAAGGAATGCGTTTCAATGCAGGATAATAATTAGCTGTTCAGCATTTCATTTTGCGTCATTTCCTTTCAATGAGAATGGAGTCGCCTTCTATTCTCTGAAGGGGAATCGCCCTCCTTTTTCGGATAATATTGATTCACTATCACCTGAGCCACTTTCCCATCATCACGAAACGGACATTCTGTTGCACTTTCTGGCAAATCGCAGAAAGTCATTTGCACTTTCTACGGCAATTACAAAACAGCCGTCTCTCATTAACAACAAATTTGAATGAAAGAAATAAAAGAACCGAATCTCTTAATAACAACAAACTCGAAGTAATGGCAGTACGAATAAAGTTCGCTTAAAAGCTATCACAGGTGCACTAAATTGGTATGTAGTGACTACATAATAGGGTAAAGAGAAAATAAACCATCAAAAAACCAAAAATAATCCGAAGACGCCGAATGAGATTTTCATTAAGCGCTCAAAATGCACAGTATGGATGCAAGAAATCTACACCCAGAATTATATTTTTGAACTTCTAATGCATCCAAAACGAAACTGCTGTCATTTACTCACCATAGAGAAACGCCCCTGTCTCCTATCAGTATAGATGATGTTCAACTCCACGAGAGGGTCTCACAGCGCCTTCTTGGCCTCATGTTCTCCATCTCCTTTTTTTTTTTTTTTTTTTTTTTACATATAATGGCCATGACTTAAAAAATATGATCTGATAGAGAAATAAATAAATTTTCACCAATTTACTGCCGACTTTGATCCGGCTTAATGAAACACCCTTATATATAATCAGTCTTAATGAAACACCCTTTACAATTATATTTAAGGAAAATATAGGATTTCTGATATTTTAAGAAATGTTCCTGATATTAGCTTGTGCATTGAGCCTGTATCCTTTTCTAAGATCAGCAATATTCGCAAATCTGTGTAGCTCTCAATGAAAACCAGCCTTGTCTGGACCTCGTGAATTGTCGTTCCTTAGTCACGAAGAAGTCGCATCTCCTGAAGACTTTCAACATCAGCAACAACTGCCTCCATGGAAGCCCCTATCAATATTGAAAATAACAGTTACTGGACTTGAGATACTTATTTTCATGACAAAATATTTTAAGAGAAGGATTCTATAAATTTCAACCGGCTGCTAAGTCAATGAATGTTTCCTTATAACGAAATAGCTAATATAATATATATAATATAATATATTGGGTTGGTGCAAAAAATAATGTCGTTTTCTCGCATATGTTACATTATTTTTGCACCAACCTAATATAATGAAATACTTAATATTATAATATATATAATATAATATATAAATATAAAAGGCGACAGTCTGTTTCATGCTAGAAGAAGTCGTCAGGCCACGATTACATCTAGCATGAAACAGACTGTCGCCTCTAAGTGTTGACTTTTATGTTCACTTTTATATTTACACACGTTCTATCTCTGATATTGAGCACTTCATCCCATAAATATAGCACCTCCTAAGACTATATTTCTTCATAATATAATATATATTATAATGAAATACCTAATATAATATATATGATATAATATATAATGACATAGCTAATATTATAATGAAACGGCTAATATTACCATTTCAAAAGCCATTTACGACCGCGAGTTCTATAATGCAAGAGGGTCGATTAGGCACCATATATACAGCAGCTCTAGCAGT
The DNA here is from genome assembly GCA_963932145.1 of Acanthosepion lycidas. NCBI lineage: Eukaryota > Metazoa > Mollusca > Cephalopoda > Sepiida > Sepiidae > Acanthosepion > Acanthosepion lycidas. The sequence continues at coordinate 59,793,608 of OZ010584.1, forward strand.
AGTATTGTGCCTTTATCAAGATAGCCTGATAGAGCATAACACTCTCCAGGCTGGTTTTTCCTAAACTGTTCGCCAAGTCAGGCTATAGAACCCATTTTGTCCTGCTATTCAGGCCCATCGCTAGGCGGAGAAGAAATGGATTCCTACCTGTCCCAAGGGTATGCGCCCGTAATTCGATGTAACGAACTCGACTGGAATTCGAACTCAGCGTTCCGATTTTTCATTCCGAACCGTTATCCATTCTACCCTGCGCCGGTGCCTGGACCTGGTGCTCCACCCACGAATCTATGATACGAGGCCCCCACTCTACTACATCTCAATTTTCATAAGGTTGTATTCATATAAAATAGAGATTTTATTGTAACCTAAATATGTACAATAATGTATTTTGCAATATAGGCGAACTATTTAATTAGAAAAATTGAAAAAATACAATGTATATTAATACAAATTAAAGACATGTCATAATGTATTTTCCATCTTAAATAAATCAAACATGTTTTGTGGCAATTTTTAACATTGATTTGAGATTTTTTTTTTTTTTTTGAATAAATTGAATAATTTAACATATATTCAACATTATGGATAAGAAATGGTGAATTTTATATTGGGTTTATCGAGACTTAGGACAAGCAAGATAAATTCATGGATTTTAAGGAAAAAAAAAAACAAACCCCCCAAATCTTAGAATGACGTCAAAATCAGCGAGAATGTTTCATTCTTTAACCTTCCGTTGTGCTTAGATTAAATTCGTAACCGTATAGAAATAATAATAGAAAATGTTGATAAGATAGCAAGGATTACAAGCGCTGACCTGCGCTCTCAATCAGTCTAGCCGACCACCTCCGGGGCGGAGTGTTCGCGATTTAGTACGCGCCGGCCCTGATTACACCACCTTGCATCCATTTACCATTTCCTGCACTATATTTTCGTTGCAACAATCTTGTTACCATGATTCTAGGTATCTCCTTGTCACTTAAGTGCCATACATGATACACGCTTGAGCGATCATGTCTCTTTCGATTCATAACTGAATATGCATATTTTTCCGCAGCAGGTTGCCGTTTCTTTCTCCAGTAGACTGGTTGGCGAGCAAAGCTATAGGACCCAGTCTATCTTTCTATTTATCTATAGAGAAGGATGCTAAGGATATCATGAACCGAGCCTGTGATCAACGTTTCGATTCATTTATTAATGATTCCCATTTATTTCTATGCTATGTCTATTGAGAAAACATATCAGTGGCTTCCTTCGGATTCACCAATTACACGTATATACAGATATCTAAAGAAAGCTGGTAGGAACAATAGCCGAAACGTTGTAATAATAACAACAAAGATGAGGATATTAGTCTGAATATAAATAAGGATAATTTAATTCCTCATTTCAGAAATATCGATTGTTTTGCATACGAAAATAATCGGAAAAAAGGAAGCCATTTTTTTAGATAGTGCACTGCTTATGCGAGTGATTACGTATGAACTGAAGGTGAACTGCAAGATATTGGTCTGAACAAACCTGTTGAATTGCTTTAACGAAAACAGGTTAAATTTTATAGGAAATATTTTAAATTTAAAACAAAAATAAACATTAAAGAAAACAAATGGAATTGTGCAACGTATTAATAAAAAAAAAAGTAATCAGAACGGATGTTCGCTGATTAGAGATAGGGATAAACTTTAGTTTCGCCTGGCACAAAGTCACTAGAAGAAGGAAGATATATTGCGTCAGACATCCAATTATGAAGGGCCTACCTACTTTCAAAATTGCTATTCAAAATGCAGTTTTTAATTGGCTACTGACACTAACGACATTACAGAATGGAGCAGTATGTAGCTATTTCAGCCACAAAACGTGTGTGGCATTGCACTAAAATTTAACTGTCTTCTAACACTAAAGACATTACAGAATGGAGCAGTATGTAGCTATTTCAGCCAAAAAGCGTGTGTGGCATGGCACTAAAATTTAACTGGCTTCTAACATTAACGACATTACAGAATGGAGCAGTATGTAGCTATTTCAGCCAAAAAGGGTGTGTGGCATTGCACTAAAATTTTATTGTCTTCTAACACTAACGACGTTACAGAATGGAGCAGTATGTAGCTATTTCAGCCAAAAAGCGTGTGTGGCATTGCACTAAAATTTAACTCGCTTCTAACACTAACGACATTACAGAATGGAGCTGTATGTAGCAATTTCAGCCACAAAGCGTGTGTGGCATTGCACTAAAATTTAACTGTCTTCTAATACTAACGACATTACAGAATGGAGCAGTATGTAGCTATTTCAGCAACAAAGCGTGTGTGGCATTGCACTAAAATTTAACTGGCTACTAACACTAACGACATTACAGAATGGAGCAGTATGTAGCTATTTCAGCCACAAAGCGTGTGTGGCATTGCACTAAAATTTAACTGTCTTCTAACACTAAAGACATTACAGAATGGAGCAGTATGTAGCTATTTCAGCCAAAAAGCGTGTGTGGCATTGCACTAAAATTTAACTGGCTTCTAACACTAACGACATTACAGAATGGAGCAGTATGTAGCTATTTCAGCCACAAAGCGTGTGTGGCATTGCACTAAAATTTAACTGGCTTCTAACACTAACGACATTACAGAATGGAGCAGTATGTAGCTATTTCAGCCAAAAAGGGTGTGTGGCATTGCACTAAGATTTAACTGGCTTCTAACACAAACGACATTACAGAATGGAGCAGTATGTAGCTATTTCAGCCAAAAAGCGTGTGTGGCATTGCACTAAAATTTAACTGGCTTCTAACACTAACGACATTACAGAATGGAGCAGTATGTAGCTATTTCAGCCAAAAAGGGTGTGTGGCATTGCACTAAAATTTTATTGTCTTCTAACACTAACGACGTTACAGAATGGAGCAGTATGTAGCTATTTCAGCCAAAAAGCGTGTGTGGCATTGCACTAAAATTTAACTCGCTTCTAACACTAACGACATTACAGAATGGAGCTGTATGTAGCTATTTCAGCCACAAAGCGTGTGTGGCATTGCACTAAAATTTAACTGTCTTCTAATACTAACGACATTACAGAATGGAGCAGTATGTAGCTATTTCAGCCACAAAGCGTGTGTGGCATTGCACTAAAATTTAACTGGCTTCTAACACTAACAACATTACAGAATGGAGCAGTATGTAGCTATTTCAGCCAAAAAGCGTGTGTGGCATTGCACTAAAATTTAACTGGCTTCTAACACTAACGACATTACAGAATGGAGCAGTATGTAGCTATTTCAGCCAAAAAGGGTGTGTGGCATTGCACTAAAATTTTATTCTCTTCTAACACTAACGACGTTACAGAATGGAGCAGTATGTAGCTATTTCAGCCAAAAAGCGTGTGTGGCATTGCACTAAAATTTAACTCGCTTCTAACACTAACGACATTACAGAATGGAGCTGTATGTAGCTATTTCAGCCACAAAGCGTGTGTGGCATTGCACTAAAATTTAACTGTCTTCTAATACTAACGACATTACAGAATGGAGCAGTATGTAGCTACTTCAGCCACAAAGCGTGTGTGGCATTGCACTAAAATTTAACTGGCTTCTAACACTAACAACATTACAGAATGGAGCAGTATGTAGCTATTTCAGCCAAAAAGCGTGTGTGGCATTGCACTAAAATTTAACTGGCTTCTAACACTAACGACATTACAGAATGGAGCAGTATGTAGCTATTTCAGCCAAAAAGCGTGTGTGGCATTGCACTAAAATTTAACTGGCTTCTAACACTAACGACATTACAGAATAGGGGAGTATGTAGCTATTTCTGCCAAAAAGCGTGTGTGGCATTGCACTAAAATTTAACTGGCTTCTAACACTAACGACATTACAGAATGGAGCAGTATGTAGCTATTTCAGCCAAAAAGCGTGTGTGGCATTGCACTAAAATTTAACTGGCTTCTAACACTAACGACATTACAGAATGGAGCAGTATGTAGCTATTTCAGCCAAAAAGCGTGTGTGGCATTGAACTAAAATATAACTGGCTTCAAACACTAACGACATTACAGAATGGAGCAGTATGTAGCTATTTCAGCCAAAAAGCGTGTGTGGCATTGCACTAAAATTTAACTGGCTTCTAACACTAACGACATTACAGAATGGAGCAGTATGTAGCTATTTCAGCCAAAAAGCGTGTGTGGCATTGCACTAAAATTTAACTGGCTTCTAACACTAACGACATTACAGAATAGGGGAGTATGTAGCTATTTCTGCCAAAAAGCGTGTGTGGCATTGCACTAAAATTTAACTGGCTTCTAACACTAAGGACATTACAGAATGGAGCAGTATGTAGCTATTTCAGCCACAAAGCGTGTGTGGCATTGCACTAAAATTTAACTGTCTTCTAACACTAACGACATTACAGAATGGAGCAGTATGTAGCTATTTCAGCCACAAAGCGTGTGTGGCATTGCACTAAAATTTAACTGGCTTCTAACACTAACGACATTACAGAATGGAGCAGTATGTAGCTATTTCAGCCACAAAGTGTGTGTGGCATTGCACTAAAATTTAACTGGCTTCTAACACTAACGACATTACAGAATGGAGCAGTATGTAGCTATTTCAGCCAAAAAGCGTGTGTGGCATTGCACTAAAATTTAACTGGCTTCTAACACTAACGACATTACAGAATAGGGGAGTATGTAGCTATTTCTGCCAAAAAGCGTGTGTGGCATTGCACTAAAATTTAACTGGCTTCTAACACTAAGGACATTACAGAATGGAGCAGTATGTAGCTATTTCAGCCACAAAGCGTGTGTGGCATTGCACTAAAATTTAACTGTCTTCTAACACTAACGACATTACAGAATGGAGCAGTATGTAGCTATTTCAGCCACAAAGCGTGTGTGGCATTGCACTAAAATTTAACTGGCTTCTAACACTAACGACATTACAGAATGGAGCAGTATGTAGCTATTTCAGCCACAAAGTGTGTGTGGCATTGCACTAAAATTTAACTGGCTTCTAACACTAACGACATTACAGAATGGAGCAGTATGTAGCTATTTCAGCCACAAAGCGTGTGTGGCATTGCACTAAAATTTAACTGGCTTCTAACACTAACGACATTACAGAATGGAGCAGTATGAAGCTATTTCAGCCACAAAGCGTGAGTGGCATTGCACTAAAATTTAACTGGCTTCTACCACTATCGACATTACAGAATGGAGCAGTATGTAGCTATTTCAGCCACAAAGCGTGTGTGGCATTGCACTAAAATTTAACTGGCTTCTAACACTAACGACATTACAGAATGGAGCAGTATGTAGCTATTTCAGCCAAAAAGCGTGTGTGGCATTGCACTAAAATTTAACTGGCTTCTAACACTAACGACATTACAGAATGGAGCAGTATGTAGCTATTTCAGCCAAAAAGCGTGTGTGGCATTGAACTAAAATATAACTGGCTTCAAACACTAACGACATTACAGAATGGAGCAGTATGTAGCTATTTCAGCCAAAAAGCGTGTGTGGCATTGCACTAAAATTTAACTGGCTTCTAACACTAACGACATTACAGAATGGAGCAGTATGTAGCTATTTCAGCCAAAAAGCGTGTGTGGCATTGCACTAAAATTTAACTGGCTTCTAACACTAACGACATTACAGAATAGGGGAGTATGTAGCTATTTCTGCCAAAAAGCGTGTGTGGCATTGCACTAAAATTTAACTGGCTTCTAACACTAAGGACATTACAGAATGGAGCAGTATGTAGGTATTTCAGCCACAAAGCGTGTGTGGCATTGCACTAAAATTTAACTGTCTTCTAACACTAACGACATTACAGAATGGAGCAGTATGTAGCTATTTCAGCCACAAAGCGTGTTTGGCATTGCACTAAAATTTAACTGGCTTCTAACACTAACGACATTACAGAATGGAGCAGTATGTAGCTATTTCAGCCACAAAGTGTGTGTGGCATTGCACTAAAATTTAACTGGCTTCTAACACTAACGACATTACAGAATGGAGCAGTATGTAGCTATTTCAGCCACAAAGCGTGTGTGGCATTGCACTAAAATTTAACTGGCTTCTAACACTAACGACATTACAGAATGGAGCAGAATGAAGCTATTTCAGCCACAAAGCGTGAGTGGCATTGCACTAAAATTTAACTGGCTTCTACCACTATCGACATTACAGAATGGAGCAGTATGTAGCTATTTCAGCCACAAAGCGTGTGTGGCATTGCACTAAAATTTAACTGGCTTCTAACATTAACGACATTACAGAATGGAGGAGTATGTAGCTGTTTCAGCCAAAAAGCGTGTGTGGCATTGCACTAAAATTTAACTGGCTTCTAACACTAACGACATTACAGAATGGAGCAGTATCTAGCTATTTCAGCCACAAAGCGTGTGTGGCATTGCACTAAAATTTAACTGGCTTCTAACACTAACGACATTACAGAATGGAGCAGTATGTAGCTATTTCAGCCAAAAAGCGTGTGTGGCATTGCAAGAAAATTTAACTAGCTTCTAACATTAACGACATTACAGAATGGAGCAGTATGTAGCTATTTCAGCCACAAAGCGTGTGTGGTATTGCAATAAAATTTAACTGGCTTCTAACACTAACGACATTACAGAATGGAGCAGTATGTTGCTATTTCAGCCAAAAAGCGTGTGTGACATTGCACTAAAATTTAACTGGCTTCTAACACTAACGACATTACAGAATGGAGCAGTATGTAGCTATTTCAGCCAAAAAGCGTGTGTGGCATTGCACTAAAATTTAACTGTCGTCTAACACTAACGACATTACAGAATGGAGCAGTATGTTGCTATTTCAGCCAAAAAGCGTGTGTGGCATTGCAGTAAAATTTAACTGGCTTGTAACACTAACGACATTACAGAATGGAGCAGTATGTAGCTATTTCAGCCAAAAAGCGTGTGGCATTGCAAGAAAATTTAACTGGCTTCTAACATTAACGAGATTACAGAATGGAGCAGTATGTAGCTATTTAAGCCACAAAGCGTGTGTGGCATTGCACTAAAATTTAACTGGCTTCTAACACTAACGAAATTACAGAATGGAGCAGTATGTAGCTATTTCAGCCACAAAGCGTGTGTGGCATTGCAAGAAAATTTAACTGGCTTCTAACATTAACGACATTACAGAATGGAGCAGTATGTAGCTATTTCAGCCACAAAGCGTGTGTGACATTGCACTAAAATTTAACTGGCTTCTAACACTAACGACATTACAGAATGGAGCAGTATGTAGCTATTTCAGCCAAAAAGCGTGTGTGGTATTGCAAGAAAATTTAACTGGCTTCTAACATTAAAGACATTACAGAATGGAGCAGTATGTAGCTATTTCAGCCACAAAGCGTGTGTGGCATTGCACTAAAATTTAACTCGCTTCTAACACTAACGACATTACAGAATGGAGCAGTATGTAGCTATTTCAGCCACAAAGCGTGTGTGGCATTGCACTAAAATTTAACTCGCTTCTAACACTAACGACATTACAGAATGGAGCTGTATGTAGCTATTTCAGCCACAAAGCGTGTGTGGCATTGCACTAAAATTTAACTGTCTTCTAATACTAACGACATTACAGAATGGAGCAGTATGTAGCTATTTCAGCCACAAAGCGTGTGTGGCATTGCACTAAAATTTAACTGGCTTCTAACACTAACAACATTACAGAATGGAGCAGTATGTAGCTATTTCAGCCAAAAAGCGTGTGTGGCATTGCACTAAAATTTAACTGGCTTCTAACACTAACGACATTACAGAATGGAGCAGTATGTAGCTATTTCAGCCAAAAAGCGTGTGTGGCATTGCACTAAAATTTAACTGGCTTCTAACACTAACGACATTACAGAATAGGGGAGTATGTAGCTATTTCTGCCAAAAAGCGTGTGTGGCATTGCACTAAAATTTAACTGGCTTCTAACACTAACGACATTACAGAATGGAGCAGTATGTAGCTATTTCAGCCAAAAAGCGTGTGTGGCATTGCACTAAAATTTAACTGGCTTCTAACACTAACGACATTACAGAATGGAGCAGTATGTAGCTATTTCAGCCAAAAAGCGTGTGTGGCATTGAACTAAAATATAACTGGCTTCAAACACTAACGACATTACAGAATGGAGCAGTATGTAGCTATTTCAGCCAAAAAGCGTGTGTGGCATTGCACTAAAATTTAACTGGCTTCTAACACTAACGACATTACAGAATGGAGCAGTATGTAGCTATTTCAGCCAAAAAGCGTGTGTGGCATTGCACTAAAATTTAACTGGCTTCTAACACTAACGACATTACAGAATAGGGGAGTATGTAGCTATTTCTGCCAAAAAGCGTGTGTGGCATTGCACTAAAATTTAACTGGCTTCTAACACTAAGGACATTACAGAATGGAGCAGTATGTAGCTATTTCAGCCACAAAGCGTGTGTGGCATTGCACTAAAATTTAACTGGCTTCTAACACTAACGACATTACAGAATGGAGCAGTATGTAGCTATTTCAGCCACAAAGCGTGTGTGGCATTGCACTAAAATTTAACTGGCTTCTAACACTAACGACATTACAGAATGGAGCAGAATGAAGCTATTTCAGCCACAAAGCGTGAGTGGCATTGCACTAAAATTTAACTGGCTTCTACCACTATCGACATTACAGAATGGAGCAGTATGTAGCTATTTCAGCCACAAAGCGTGTGTGGCATTGCACTAAAATTTAACTGGCTTCTAACATTAACGACATTACAGAATGGAGGAGTATGTAGCTGTTTCAGCCAAAAAGCGTGTGTGGCATTGCACTAAAATTTAACTGGCTTCTAACACTAACGACATTACAGAATGGAGCAGTATCTAGCTATTTCAGCCACAAAGCGTGTGTGGCATTGCACTAAAATTTAACTGGCTTCTAACACTAACGACATTACAGAATGGAGCAGTATGTAGCTATTTCAGCCAAAAAGCGTGTGTGGCATTGCAAGAAAATTTAAATAGCTTCTAACATTAACGACATTACAGAATGGAGCAGTATGTAGCTATTTCAGCCACAAAGCGTGTGTGGTATTGCAATAAAATTTAACTGGCTTCTAACACTAACGACATTACAGAATGGAGCAGTATGTTGCTATTTCAGCCAAAAAGCGTGTGTGACATTGCACTAAAATTTAACTGGCTTCTAACACTAACGACATTACAGAATGGAGCAGTATGTAGCTATTTCAGCCAAAAAGCGTGTGTGGCATTGCACTAAAATTTAACTGTCGTCTAACACTAACGACATTACAGAATGGAGCAGTATGTTGCTATTTCAGCCAAAAAGCGTGTGTGGCATTGCAGTAAAATTTAACTGGCTTGTAACACTAACGACATTACAGAATGGAGCAGTATGTAGCTATTTCAGCCAAAAAGCGTGTGGCATTGCAAGAAAATTTAACTGGCTTCTAACATTAACGAGATTACAGAATGGAGCAGTATGTAGCTATTTCAGCCACAAAGCGTGTGTGGCATTGCACTAAAATTTAACTGGCTTCTAACACTAACGAAATTACAGAATGGAGCAGTATGTAGCTATTTCAGCCACAAAGCGTGTGTGGCATTGCAAGAAAATTTAACTGGCTTCTAACATTAACGACATTACAGAATGGAGCAGTATGTAGCTATTTCAGCCACAAAGCGTGTGTGACATTGCACTAAAATTTAACTGGCTTCTAACACTAACGACATTACAGAATGGAGCAGTATGTAGCTATTTCAGCCAAAAAGCGTGTGTGGTATTGCAAGAAAATTTAACTGGCTTCTAACATTAAAGACATTACAGAATGGAGCAGTATGTAGCTATTTCAGCCACAAAGCGTGTGTGGCATTGCACTAAAATTTAACTCGCTTCTAACACTAACGACATTACAGAATGGAGCAGTATGTAGCTATTTCAGCCACAAAGCGTGTGAGGCATTGCACTAAAATTTAACTCGCTTCTAACACTAACGACATTACAGAATGGAGCTGTATGTAGCTATTTCAGCCACAAAGCGTGTGTGGCATTGCACTAAAATTTAACTGTCTTCTAATACTAACGACATTACAGAATGGAGCAGTATGTAGCTATTTCAGCCACAAAGCGTGTGTGGCATTGCACTAAAATTTAACTGGCTTCTAACACTAACAACATTACAGAATGGAGCAGTATGTAGCTATTTCAGCCAAAAAGCGTGTGTGGCATTGCACTAAAATTTAACTGGCTTCTAACACTAACGACATTACAGAATGGAGCAGTATGTAGCTATTTCAGCCAAAAAGCGTGTGTGGCATTGCACTAAAATTTAACTGGCTTCTAACACTAACGACATTACAGAATAGGGGAGTATGTAGCTATTTCTGCCAAAAAGCGTGTGTGGCATTGCACTAAAATTTAACTGGCTTCTAACACTAACGACATTACAGAATGGAGCAGTATGTAGCTATTTCAGCCAAAAAGCGTGTGTGGCATTGCACTAAAATTTAACTGGCTTCTAACACTAACGACATTACAGAATGGAGCAGTATGTAGCTATTTCAGCCAAAAAGCGTGTGTGGCATTGAACTAAAATATAACTGGCTTCAAACACTAACGACATTACAGAATGGAGCAGTATGTAGCTATTTCAGCCAAAAAGCGTGTGTGGCATTGCACTAAAATTTAACTGGCTTCTAACACTAACGACATTACAGAATGGAGCAGTATGTAGCTATTTCAGCCAAAAAGCGTGTGTGGCATTGCACTAAAATTTAACTGGCTTCTAACACTAACGACATTACAGAATAGGGGAGTATGTAGCTATTTCTGCCAAAAAGCGTGTGTGGCATTGCACTAAAATTTAACTGGCTTCTAACACTAAGGACATTACAGAATGGAGCAGTATGTAGCTATTTCAGCCACAAAGCGTGTGTGGCATTGCACTAAAATTTAACTGGCTTCTAACACTAACGACATTACAGAATGGAGCAGTATGTAGCTATTTCAGCCACAAAGCGTGTGTGGCATTGCACTAAAATTTAACTGGCTTCTAACACTAACGACATTACAGAATGGAGCAGTATGTAGCTATTTCAGCCACAAAGTGTGTGTGGCATTGCACTAAAATTTAACTGGATTCTAACACTAACGACATTACAGAATGGAGCAGTATGTAGCTATTTCAGCCACAAAGCGTGTGTGGCATTGCACTAAAATTTAACTGGCTTCTAACACTAACGACATTACAGAATGGAGCAGTATGAAGCTATTTCAGCCACAAAGCGTGAGTGGCATTGCACTAAAATTTAACTGGCTTCTACCACTATCGACATTACAGAATCTAGCAGTATGTAGCTATTTCAGCCACAAAGCGTGTGTGGCATTGCACTAAAATTTAACTGGCTTCTAACATTAACGACATTACAGAATGGAGGAGTATGTAGCTGTTTCAGCCAAAAAGCGTGTGTGGCATTGCACTAAAATTTAACTGGCTTCTAACACTAACGACATTACAGAATGGAGCAGTATCTAGCTATTTCAGCCACAAAGCGTGTGTGGCATTGCACTAAAATTTAACTGGCTTCTAACACTAACGACATTACAGAATGGAGCAGTATGTAGCTATTTCAGCCAAAAAGCGTGTGTGGCATTGCAAGAAAATTTAACTAGCTTCTAACATTAACGACATTACAGAATGGAGCAGTATGTAGCTATTTCAGCCACAAAGCGTGTGTGTTATTGCAATAAAATTTAACTGGCTTCTAACACTAACGACATTGCAGAATGGAGCAGTATGTTGCTATTTCAGCCAAAAAGCGTGTGTGGCATTGCAGTAAAATTTAACTGGCTTGTAACACTAACGACATTACAGAATGGAGCAGTATGTAGCTATTTCAGCCAAAAAGCGTGTGGCATTGCAAGAAAATTTAACTGGCTTCTAACATTAACGAGATTACAGAATGGAGCAGTATGTAGCTATTTCAGCCACAAAGCGTGTGTGGCATTGCACTAAAATTTAACTGGCTTCTAACACTAACGACATTACAGAATGGAGCAGTATGTAGCTATTTCAGCCACAAAGCGTGTGTGGCATTGCAAGAAAATTTAACTGGCTTCTAACATTAACGACATTACAGAATGGAGCAGTATGTAGCTATTTCAGCCACAAAGCGTGTGTGACATTGCACTAAAATTTAACTGGCTTCTAACACTAACGACATTACAGAATGGAGCAGTATGTAGCTATTTCAGCCAAAAAGCGTGTGTGGCATTGCAAGAAAATTTAACTGGCTTCTAACATTAAAGACATTACAGAATGGAGCAGTATGTAGCTATTTCAGCCACAAAGCGTGTGTGGCATTGCACTAAAATTTAACTGGCTTCTAACACTAACGACATTACAGAATGGAGCAGTATGTTGCTATTTCAGCCACAAAGCGTGTGTGGCATTGCACTAAAATTTAACTGGCTTCTAACACTAACGACATTACAGAATGGAGCAGTATGTAGCTATTTCAGCTAAAATGCGTGTGTGGCATTGCACTAAAATGTAACTGGCTTCTAACACTAACGACATTACAGAATGGAGCAGTATGTAGCTATTTCAGCCACAAAGCGTGTGTGGCATTGCACTAAAATTTAACTGGCTTCTAACACTAACACCATTACAGAATGGAGCAGTATGTTGCTATTTCAGCCACAAAGCGTGTGTGGCATTGCACTAAAATTTAACTGGCTTCTAACACTAACAACATTACAGAATGGAGCAGTATGTTGCTATTTCAGCCAAAAAGCGTGTGTGGCATTGCACTAAAATTTAACTGGCTTCTAACACTAACGACATTACAGAATGGAGCAGTATGTAGCTATTTCAGCCACAAAGCGTGTGTGGCATTGCACTAAAATTTAACTGGCTTCTAACACTAACGACATTACAGAATGGAGCAGTATGTAGCTATTTCAGCCAAAAAGCGTGTGTGGCATTGCACTAAAATGTAACTGGCTTCTAACACTAACGACATTACAGACTGGAGCAGTATGTAGCTATTTCAGCCACAAAGCGTGTGTGGCATTGCACTAAAATTTAACTGGCTTCTAACACTAACAACATTACAGAACGGAGCAGTATTTTGCTATTTCAGCCAAAAAGCGTGTGTGGCATTGGACTAAAATTTAACTGGCTTCTAACACTAACGACATTACAGAATGGAGCAGTATGTAGCTATTTCAGCCACAAAGCGTGTGTGGCATTGCACTAAAATTTAACTGGCTTCTAACACTAACGACTTTACAGAATGGAGCAGTATGTAGCTATTTCAGCCAAAATGCGTGTGTGGCATTGCACTAAAATTTAACTGGCTTCTAACACTAACGACATTACAGAATACAGCAGTATGTAGCTATTTCAGCCACAAAGCGTGTGTGGCATTGCACTAAAATTTAACTGGCTTCTAACACTAAGGACATTACAGAATGGAGCAGTATGTAGCTATTTCAGCCAAAAAGCGTGTGTGGCATTGCACTGAAATTTAACTGGCTTCTAACACTAACGACATTACAGAATGGAGTAGTATGTAGTTATTTCAGCCACAAAGCGTGTGTGGCATTGCACTAAAATTTATCTGTCTTCTAACACTACCGACATTACAGAATGGAGCAGTATGTAGCTATTTCCGCCAAAAAACGTGTGTGGCATTGCACTAAAATTTATCTGTCTTCTAACACTACCGACATTACAGAATGGAGCAGTATGTAGCTATTTCAGCCACAAAGCGTGTGTGGCATTGCACTAAAATTTATCTGTCTTCTAACACAACCGACATTACAGAATGGAGCAGTATGTAGCTATTTCAGCCACAAAGCGTGTGTGGCATTGCACTAAAATTTATCTGTCTTCTAACACTATCGACATTACAGAATGGAGCAGTATGTAGCTATTTCAGCCACAAACCGTGTGTGGCATTGCACTAAAATTTATCTGTCTTCTAACACTACCGACATTACAGAATGGAGCAGTATGTAGCTATTTCAGCCACAAAGCGTGTGTGGCATTGCACTAAAATTTACCTGGCTTCTAACACTAACGACATTACAGAATGGAGCAGTATGTAGCTATTTCAGCCAAAAAGCGTGTGTGGCATTGCACTAAAATGTAACTGGCTTCTAACACTAACGACATTACAGACTGGAGCAGTATGTAGCTATTTCAGCCACAAAGCGTGTGTGGCATTTTACTAAAATTTAACTGGCTTCTAACACTAACAACATTACAGAACGGAGCAGTATGTTGCTATTTCAGCCAAAAAGCGTGTGTGGCATTGGACTAAAATTTAACTGGCTTCTAACACTAACGACATTACAGAATGGAGCAGTATGTAGCTATTTCAGCCACAAAGCGTGTGTGGCATTGCACTAAAATTTAACTGGCTTCTAACACTAACGACTTTACAGAATGGAGCAGTATGTAGCTATTTCAGCCAAAATGCGTGTGTGGCATTGCACTAAAATTTGACTGGCTTCTAACACTAACGACATTACAGAATACAGCAGTATGTAGCTATTTCAGCCACAAAGCGTGTGTGGCATTGCACTAAAATTTAACTGGCTTCTAACACTAAGGACATTACAGAATGGAGCAGTATGTAGCTATTTCAGCCAAAATGCGTGTGTGGCATTGCACTGAAATTTAACTGGCTTCTAACACTAACGACATTACAGAATGGAGTAGTATGTAGTTATTTCAGCCACAAAGCGTGTGTGGCATTGCACTAAAATTTATCTGTCTTCTAACACTACCGACATTACAGAATGGAGCAGTATGTAGCTATTTCCGCCAAAAAACGTGTGTGGCATTGCACTAAAATTTATCTGTCTTCTAACACTACCGACATTACAGAATGGAGCAGTATGTAGCTATTTCAGCCACAAAGCGTGTGTGGCATTGCACTAAAATTTATCTGTCTTCTAACACAACCGACATTACAGAATGGAGCAGTATGTAGCTATTTCAGCCACAAAACGTGTGTGGCATTGCACTAAAATTTATCTGTCTTCTAACACTACCGACATTACAGAATGGAGCAGTATGTAGCTATTTCAGCCACAAAGCGTGTGTGGCATTGCACTAAAATTTATCTGTCTTCTAACACAACCGACATTACAGAATGGAGCAGTATGTAGCTATTTCAGCCACAAAGCGTGTGTGGCATTGCACTAAAATTTATCTGTCTTCTAACACTATCGACATTACAGAATGGAGCAGTATGTAGCTATTTCAGCCACAAACCGTGTGTGGCATTGCACTAAAATTTATCTGTCTTCTAACACTACCGACATTACAGAATGGAGCAGTATGTAGCTATTTCAGCCACAAAGCGTGTGTGGCATTGCACTAAAATTTAACTGTCTTCTAACATTAACGACATTACAGAATGGAGCAGTATGTAGCTATTTCAGCCACAAAGCGTGTGTGGCATTGCACTAAAATTTAACAACAGACACACTGGCCGAAAGTGTCTGACGGAATATAAGATTGAAAAAATAAAAGATGCAATGGAGATTCAAGTCGTGCTTTATCATCTAATCAGCACCCCCGCCATTTCATTATACGTGTTATGGAATTAACTATGACCACGTTTTGTTTTGTTCGTTTAACGGGACATCAACTTTTCGTGGGCCATTTAATTCAGAAATGTATTTTGGGGAGAGCTTTGAAGTTGATTGATTTGTTTAATGCCATATCAACTTCTTATGGGTCATTTAATGCCGAAATTTAGTTTTCGAGGTAGCTTTGAAGTAATAAAAATATGATATATGTCATTCTGCTTTCACAACTGAATACATGGTAAATGATACTTAGCTTTTGTGCGTATACATGTTTGCGTGGATATAATTAATAGAGGCGATGATAAGTGTGTTTTATATTTTTTAATACAATTTGAGTTCTTTAAGAGATTGCAGGCTATTATATGGAATAATGTCATGAAACAGTTCTTTCATGCTGGTTGATTTGTTAGTTGATGTTTTTTAGCGACATATCAACCTCTGTGGTTTATTTTATGGATTCAGCTTAATATATTTTGAATGCAATTGTATGCCTTCAATTACAGTAAATTGCATGGTGGTCATTGTACTACAAATATGCATCGTTGGTGATTTTTATAGAAAAATGTATTGCTGGTATTTTTACTATAAAAATGTATTTTAATACTTTCATAGTGTTTTGTTTTGGTTTGGGGGTTTGCTATTTGTCCATAGCTGGGGCTCTAACGCATGCTGCCACCCCGGGTCAGGGTGAACCTGAGAACAACAGCAATTAAAAGGTGGTTTCACGCGCCTTAAAACCTCCAATCTCCCAATCAGAGGACTTGCTGCTGGATGTAGTTTATCGTCATACCCAGGACTAGACTACGTTTTAACTCAACAACTTTCTTATTTAGAGTACATGCTCAACATACTTTCTTTTAGAGTACATCCTATTTTAGATACTAGCTTGTTAATATTTACTAAGTTTTGGTCAGTATGGCACATGCCTACATTTTGGTGTACCTTTCTCCTGTTTTGCCTTGAAAATCACCGTTCGAAATGGATGCTTTTTCCACGAGAATACGCAGATACCTTAGCCACCGAGTAGTCACCTTTTCGCAGACTACTTTGACTTTATCTATCCTGGTGAATACCAATCAATATAGAGAGGATATAAGTAAAATTAATCATATTCATCGTCGCTGCGAGGGTGGATGCATTTACCATTCGTTAGTTGTATTGGAAAATGCACTGAAAGGTGAATAAGATACTGCAATCAGCTACGTGTGAAGAATAAATTTGCAACTGCATAATTTGCATTCTGAGGGTACAAAAATCTATTCAACGAAGATAAATAAACGGAAAGAAAGAAAGAAAAAAATGTAGGAAGGTATGAAAGAAAGAAAAAGAAAGAAAAAAGTAGAAAAGTATGAAAGAAAGAAAAAATTAGGAAAGTATGAAAGAAAGAAAAAGAAAGAAAAAAGTAGGAAAGTATGAAAGAAAGAAAAAGAAAGAAAAAAGTAGGAAAGTATGAAAGAAAGAAAAAGAAAGAAAAAAGTAGGAAGGTAAGAAAGAAAGAAAGAAAGAAAGAAAGAAAGAAAGAAAGAAAGAAAGAAAGAAAGAAAAAAGTAGGAAGGTATGAAAGAAAGAAAGAAAGATAGAAAGAAAGAGCGCAAGAAAGAAAGATATAAAGGAAGAAAGAACGCAGGAAAGAAAGATAGAAAGAAAGAAAGAACGCAGGAAAGAAAGATAGAAAGGAAGAAAGAACGCAGGAAAGAAAGATAGAAAGAAAGAACGTAGGAAGGAAAGATAGATAGAACGCAGGAAAGATAGATAGATAGATAGAAATTGTGAGGAAAGTGAAAAAGAATGAAATTAGAAAAGAGGGGTAGAAAGAAAGAAAGAAAGAAAGAAAGAAGTGGTGGTAGAGAAAAAATACAAAAAATTAACTAGTAAGCAATAAGAGTGCATAATTTCTGCCAACGCAAGTACCAATAAAATATTGGTCGTGATCGATTCACAGACAGATAGGATGTAGGGGAGGTAACTGCGTAAGCTTCGATTTCAAATATATTTCGTGCTGTTGTTATATCTCCAATCCCCCCAAAAAAAGAAAAAAAAAGAAGAAGAAGAAGAAGAAGAAGAAGAAGAAGAAGAAAAAGAAGAAGAAGAAGAAAAAAAAATAATCGTGTCTCCAAAAATTAACTTTTCTTTAGTGTACTGACCACCTTTCCAATAAATGTAATTAAAAATTAATTTAAAACTTCTGGATATATAATATATGGGGGAAAAATAGCACACAAACTTAGTGTGAATATTTAATCTCTCGCCTACTTCGTTGGCTGAGGTTAAGAAAAGATTTGACAACCATTAACTGCATTTAAATTTTAATCAGCGTAGTCGACTATTACTGATTTCATGATGAAAAACGCCTACCAGTCAAGAATCATAAAACAGTGTGGTTGACTGTATCGATCGAGGCTGAAGTGGAATCAATAAGATTTTACATTAGTATTTTAAATCAGCGGTTTCTAAAAATATTAACTAAGTTTAGCCTCGTCCGACACAAAGCAATGACAGTGAATAATTCACAGACAGTTGGACTCATTATATATGATGTGAAAGATAAACATTTTCTGCTCGATGTTCTAAATGATGATTAAACGTATACAAGAGAAAAGTGATGAAAAGTTATGTAATATCAATCATCCTATAGGACAATGAAAGCGAAGCAATTCTCTCACCGGTGAAGAGCAGACTTGACTCAAAAGAGACGTGACTCTATAGAATCTTGGTGGGAATATCATAAAAAGGGCATATAAGCAATTAGGAAGTTTTAAGAAAAATGGGCAGGGAACGATCCTGGTTCTCCACAATTTCCTGTCTTTTGTAGCTCTTTATAAATGTTGTCTTATTGTTGTCTCTCCAAAACGTTTTTCCGTCATACAAGCTCGTTAGGTAGGTTATGCGTTGTTTTCCTCTGGCCCCTTGCTTTCAATCTGTCTTGTGAGTATCAAATTTTCCAAGTCCCTTTTTCTCTAGAAATTTCAACTGTCTCTTCCTGAAGTGTTCTTTTTTGTTTTCATTTTCCCTAAAACTTCGTCAGTGCTCACATGTTCAGTTCATGGTATTCTGAGCATCCTTTTGTAGAACCAGATTTTTGTTGCTTCAAGTCTCGTCTTCATCCGTGAGGTGATTGTCGAGCATTCACAGCCATAAATGACGACTGATTTTGCGTAATAGTTCAGCATTCTTTTCTCTGTTTCCAACGAAATTTTTTCTGTTTTTTTTTTTTAATTTTTTTTAATTTTTATTTATTTTTTAATTACAGTTAGGAAAAAAAAAGAGGCAGTTGAAATTTCCCGAAAAAATAAAGAGGAAAGAACCCTTGGAAAGCTTTTCACTCACAGCACATAGTGATGTCAAGCGTAAAACGTCGAATAACCTGCGTAACGGACTTGTGTAAATGGATGGCAGAATAGAAACTGGGAGGTAAGAGAGTAAATTTTTTTTTTAGTGCTACAAAGAATAAGGAGTTGTGAAGAGACAGGACCCTCCACGTCCTGAACGGACATGGTTCATAGAGGAAGTTCTATTAGGTTGGTGCAAAAATAATGATAAAAAAAAAATACGTCAAAAATGATAAAAAAAGAATACGTCAAAATACGTCATTATTTTTGCACCAACCTAATAGATAACGGAACTTACTATCTGTAGCTTGCAAGATAAATTTTCTATATTGGATATTTACTTAACAGGTGGCAGTTCTTAATTGTATATTAATCCTTACACGCAAGACACTAGTCGCCCGCTGGCGGGCCTCCGATGGCAACGTCAGCGGTCCTCTGGTGGCAGCTACTAGTGGTAACATTGCCGAGACGATCACGCCAACGGTTCGATAGCGGGCCACCAGCGGTAAATGGTAGTGGCATGCCACCCAGTGGTAGATTGGTGGCCTGCTTGTGTTTTACCCTGATCACTATAATTTTAACCTGTTCAAGTCTGTGCCTCTTAATCTGTAACCATCTACCTAGAGCGTCCATCGGGTTTTGTACACGGTGAACCACGCAGTAAAAATAAAATAAAAAACAAACAAAAAACGTATGTTAAGCCATAAATAATTTCCGTTTAGGTTTTTCAACTTTGTTTACCAAAAAAATAAAATACAATTACATTTTATTCAGTCATATATTCTGTATTTTTTACACTGACGAATCGCCACTTATAAGGTATAATCATTTCACCCCAAGAAAGGTAATAAAGCCACTAAGACAAATCTCTGAGAATTTTGCTTTCCTTGGAGAAAATCCTCATCTTTTTAATAGTCCTGTGTATGACGATAGCTACATCCGGCAGCAAGGCCTCTGATCAGGATATTGGAGCTTTTGAGGAGCATGGAATCACCTCTTAATTGCTGTTGTTCCCATGCTCACCATGACTCTGGGTGGTAGCACCTGTTAGGGTTCGAGCTATGGGCAAATAGTGAATACCCTAACAAAAACAAAACATTATGAAAGTATAAAAGTACATTTTACAGTAAAAAAACCTGTAATACATTTTTGTATATATATAAAAAAAAAATGCCAACGATACATAGTGTATTAAAATTACCAAGAACACATATTTATAGCAAAATGACCAACAATACTTTTTTTTATAAGTAGTTGAATGCATACAAATGCGTTCAAAATATACTTAGTTGAAACCATAAAATTGTGTTCAAAATATTTACATTTCGGCATTTAATAAACTATAGAGTTGTTGATACGCCGCTAAACAAAATCCACCAGCCTCTCCTTAAAGTGTTTAGTTCAAGTGAATATGACGAGTGGGTATTGTTCTTGTGTCATTCTTACTGTATGCGGCTTTGTTTTGCCATTCAAGAGAACAATATTGTTCCTGCTGATTTCGGGCAGAAGTTATTTCGACACGTTGCAGCTGCCGGGCTTATAATTATGCATTTAGTGTTTCATTGCGTTTTAAGAACTCTAAATGAATGATACCCTGATGATCCTAACCGATGCGCAGCATTAGTTTTCTTGCATGGAGTTCAGGCTTTGGGGGGGGGGAAGTTGCCTTATCAACTCGACAGTTGCGACTTATCAACATATTTTTTTATCAACCGTTATTATATATTAAAAGCATTGGCGGCCTTTCTTTCTTTCTTTCTTTCTTTCTTTCTTTCTTTCTTTGTACCTTTCGTTTTTCTTTCTTTCTTCGTGTCTTGTTTTTTCTTTCTTTTTTCATTGTCTTTCGTCTTTTCTTTTGTCTTTTCTTTCTTTCTTTCGCCTTTTTTATTTATATTATTCTTTCTTTGTGTCTTTCATCTTTCTTTCTTTCTTTCTTTTTTTGTCTATCTTCGTTTCTTTCTTTCTTTCTTTCTTTCGCTTATTGTGCCTATCATATTTTTCATTCTTTCAGTCAGTGAATATGGCGGATGGTATAGAACAAACCAGTTGTTCTTGTGTCATTCTTGCTGTTTGTGGCTTTTCTTTCTTATTCTAATTTTCTTCCGTCTTTCTCTGTATCTCATTTGTTCTCTTTATTTTTGTATGTTCTTTTTTTAGTTTCCTCTGTTCTTTCTTTCCTTCTTTGTGCCTTTCGTCTTTTTTGTTATTTTCTTTCTCTCTCCCTTTCTTTCTTTCTTTTGTCTATTTTTCTTTCTTTTTTCTTTGAGTCTTTCTTTCTTTCTTTCTTTCTTTCTTTCTTTCTAAATTATGTTCTTCTAACGTTTTGACATTCCCTTAATATTGTTATTTCATAACATGAGTTTCTTGTTCTTTTCCATTCATTTTTCTTTCTACATTTCTCATTGAAATTTTCTAAATGTCTCATGCCTTCTTGCCTTTCACCTTTTTACGCCGTCCGCTTTCTAATTTGTGGTGTAAAAAACGACGATATTTTATAGCATTGCCACTTTTCTTCTTCATTGCAACGTATGGTTAATAGTTAGGATGTTATATTTCTCATTACAGTTGGGTCCCTAAAATGTAAATTACTTATGAGTCAACTCAATATGTATTGCAAGATACGCTTTCTAACCACCGTGTTAGATTCAAACAAATCAGTTTCGGCAAAAGACCATTTATATGGAGCTTCCTTTGAATACTGATATTCCTTAGATATGTCTTGTAATATGAATTTGCTAACAATCACTTCACCGGAAGTGCTTAAGCAGTAGTTTGTAAAAAAATCTGTTATATGAAAAGTGATATAAGTACTTGTATAGTGCATTAAGTGCTCCGCTGTCTTGAAATAATAAAGACTTTTATTTCCTTCTTCTTCCATTTCTTTTATCTTTCAGCTTTGATTATTCTGAAAAAAAAAAAGAAAATAAAAAAAAAAAAGTCGTGGACCAATTTATGCTTATTTCATTCATTTGTGAAACTTCCGTCTTGCATTGGACAAGAATACCTCGAAGGAATGAGTCTTTTTGTGGCGACTCTAGTTTTAAGCCACTCCGAAGACTCTCGAGATAACATGGAAAGTTCGGGAACAAAACTGACCTTTTCATGACCTTGTGGACGTAGAGCCTTTCTTTCTTTCTTTCTTTCTCTTTCTTTCTTTAGAATTCTAATTTTCTTCCTTCTTTCTTGGTATCTCATTTGTTCTCTTTTTTTTGTATGTTTTTTTAGTTTCCTTCAGCTTTATTTTTCTTTTCGATTATTTTGAACCTTTCCATTCACTGTTTGAGTTTCTTTCTTTCTGTCGTCTCCCTAACTCTTTCTTTCTTTCTTTCTTTCTTTCTTTCTTTCTTTCTGTCCACATTTTCTGTTTTCTTTCTTTAACCATCTTCCTGTCTTTTGTTCTGTTTCTCTGCTTCTTTTCCCGCTATTTTTTTCTCTTATTTTGTACTATACATCTGCGCGTCTTTTCTTTCTTTCTTTCTTTCTTTCTTTCTTTCTTTCTTTCTTTCGTCTTTGTTTTCTTTCTTATTGATTCTTTTCGAACGTAGAATCTAAATTCTTCAAACGTTTTAGATATTTCCTTACTATTGTTATTTTATAACTTGAGTTTCTTGTTCTTTTCCATTCATTTTTCTTTCTACATTTCTCATTGAATCTTTTCTAAATATCTCATCTCCAGTTTACCTTTCACCTTTTTACACCCCCCGCCCGCTTTCTACTTTTACTTGTCTCATAACTTCTCTTCTCTTTAGCCTTCATTTTGTTACTCTTCTTTCTCTTTCTTTCCAGAACTATTTTCTCTTCTTTTTCTACATTCAAGTAATAATTTTTCTCTTTCAATCTTTTCCTCCTCGTACTAATTTCTTTCTTTTTACTCGTTTTCTTCCCTATTTTCCTTTCCTCTCAATTTCTATCTTTCTTTTTTCTCAATTCTCTCTCACGCCCTCGTTCTATCTTTTGCTTCCTTCTGACATTTTTTTTTTATCTTACTTATTTCCTCTCTCTGGCAAATAATATTTCAAAACCAAGTTGCCCTGTGAAGTATTGTGTGAAAACTTGCCATTCATTCTCTACAATTGTTTCCATTTGCTTGCTTCCTTTTAATGGTCTTCAATCATCTCAAAATACCTTCTGGTGCCGGTATGCAGAATCGCTGAAACTAAGTCTCTCTCTCTCTCTCTCTCTAGCATACATGCATGTACACGAATGTACACAAACACGCACACACGTTCACTTGCATTTAAACGTACTCAGACACAAAAACAGTTGAGAAATCTCTAGTAGATGTAAACAATAATAATAATAATGATAATATAGAAGTTACGGTACATTACGGATAAGAACATCGTGAAGGCAGGACAGGTAAAAATACGAGTTACCATGATTTGGTAGGGTAAATCAGAGAAATATATTATGCTGCAACTGAAATTGTCTCTTTTGTAGTTAGCACACTCGGGATTATTCCCGGGAAACATTCTCACTTGCAAGATGTTTTTTGGATACCTGATATCATTAGTGATGCGTAGTTGACAGCACTGCTCGGAGCCGTCCATATAGTGAGGAAAGTACTTTGTCACTTTACTATAATAATACTTATACTAATACTAATAATTTATATGAAGACGCATGGATATTATGTATAATTTGGCTACAAGAAAGGTAGAATTACAGAAACACCCTTAATAGATTTAGATTTTGTCACAAAGATTAGGGAACTGGAGCATGATGAAGCTTATAAGTACCTAGGAATTAGCGAAGAAGACGGAATACAACACCCCCAAATGAAGGAAAAAATAAGAAAAGAGTACTACAAGCGTGTACGTCTGGTACTACATACTGAGCTAAACTCAAAAAACAGAATATCAGCCATAAACACATTGGCTGTCCCTGTGGTGCAATCCAGCTTTAATGTCCTTAACTGGACCATAGCTGAAATTAAACGAATGGACGCCAAAACGAGAAAGCTTCTCACTTGCTATCGCTGATGTTGATCGGCTGTATGTGCCCAGATCCGAAGGAGGCAGAGGATTAGTTCAACTAGAACTGTCCTACAAAACTACAACAATTGGCCTCCAAAGATACTTGGAAACTACAGAAAACTGGATGATGGTATGCGTCAAGGAACATGAAAGTAGCAAGCGTCTTTACTCCGTAATGAAAGAAGCCAACAAATTCAAAATCGAGTTTCAAATGGGCGTAGAGATGAAACTACAGCATAATACACCGTCTGAAACTGCAAAATACTTGAAAAAGACAGCAAAGACGAATGCAACCGACCAGATAAAGAATCGATGGCATAATAAACCGCTTCATGGCCAATACTCTGCCCGTACCAAACAAGCTGACGTAGACAAAACCCGTACCCATCAGTGGTTACGTAGTGCAGGGTTGAAAGCGGAAACTGAAGGTTTTATCCTTGCTGCGCAGGACCAATGCTTGCTAACTAGGAATTATCAATATATATATACTAAAATATGCTAAAATATTGTGTCAACCCAAAATGCAGATTCTGTGATAAATATCCAGAAACGATTGATCATCTTGTATCAGGTTGCACGATGTTGCCACCCATTGAATATAAAACCCGACATGACGGAGTGGGCCAATATCTGCACTGGAAAATCTGCAACTTCTACGGGAAGGAAACTGAAAGAAACTGGTATGAACACCACCCAGATCCGGTTACGGAGATAGGACCTGTTACAATTCTATGGGACTACACAATACACACTGACAGAACAATCAAGGCCAACCGCCCAGATATTGTTATTAAAGACCACAAACAAAAACGGTGCCTCCTTATTGATATGGCAGTCCCTGCTGACTGCAATGTATCTTTGAAGATATTCAAAAAGCTGTCAAGGACCTTGAAATAGAAATCTCAAAAATGTGGCATATGGGAACATCAACAATCCCTGTTGTAGTTGGAGCCCTAGGACTGGTTGGAAAAGATTCCAGTAGACTAATTGAAGGGATTCCTGGAAGTCCATACCTCAAGGAGATGCAAAATATTGTTCTGACAAGTACAGCCCACACTTTACGAAGGGGCTCTATCTATGTCATTTTTTTGTCAGTGGAAAGTGTCATACTGCCATATGTCTTGTGATGTCAACGCCACTTTAAAAAAAAATATCAACAAATACTTGTTGTCACTTTCGTAATGCCCGTTGTAGTAGAGACTTTGTAATCGCAGATACAACTATAGTACACCGTTAAACAATACTAGTGTCAGACGCCTTCGAATAACACTCGCACTAATAGTTCTTGCTCGATAACACTCGTTGGAAAAGTAAACACCGAATAGTGATCTGAATAGAGAAATAGTATAGTGAATAGAGTAGAGAATAGTGGTCTGTATAGTAATAGAGGATAGAGTAAAAATAGTGATTAATTAGACGCCACGCTAATTCCTATATATACATTTCCTTTGCCATTACGTGATCTACTTATTCAAAATTGGATCGCCTGTGTTTCCTGGTGATCTGTTTTCAAACTCCAGTGTCGGTAGCGACATTTTTCCTATATGACACTGTGTAAAATGCATATGATCTTAAGTTGAAGGAAATGCGTATATAGACGAAATCAAATAATAATAATAATAATAATAATAAGAAGAAGAAGAAGAAGAAGAAGAAGAAGGAGAAAGTTGGAACCAAAATCATCTACATAGCCAGTTCCTTTGCAGAAGTAAAAAATACTGATGTAGATCAATTCGCAACCGGCTAGTGGCCAAGGAGTTCAGGATTTCAGGGTGAGACTGAAGGGTTTATTATTACTGCACAGTACAAGAGCTCTGCTTACACGCAACGACCAAGCTAATATCTTGCATAATAGTACCGACCCAAAATGTAGGTTCTATGACAATTGAAACTATTGATAACTTTATCCCAGAATGCTCCGTACTCCCATCCAATGAGTCCAAAAAAACCGCCATGATAGGATAGGTCAATATCTGCATTATCACTGCGGGATAAGAAAAAAAAAAGCTGCGAACTGGTATAAACATCATCCTGAATCTGTAATTGGGGAACAGATGTTATTAGACTCTGGGATTTTTCTATCAACACGAATCGAACATTAAAAGCAAATCGCTCGGACATTATTATCAAAAACAGAAAAGAAACAGTTTGTCCACTTGACTGACATGAGCAAATGAAGTGACAAAACATTACTGCAAAGGATTTTGAAAAACGAATTAAATACAAACATTCAGAAATGGAAATATAAAAACTAAAACAGCTTCTGTTGTGATTGGAACTTTGGATTTGATAAAGAAAGGAACTGAAGAAGAAATCAACAAAATCCCTGCTACACGATCTCTGTAGGAAATCCAAATAAATATTTCTAAAAGGCACAGCCTATAACCAGCGAAGAATTGTATCCATTTGACTTTCTTTGTTAATAACGTTTTTTTTTTTTTTTTTTTGTTTTTGTTAGGGGAAATAAAATAAACAACAAAAATCACACCCGTCGTTTGCCTTAAGTCATGTGACTATAACACAAATGAAGGTCAATAATAATAATAATAATAATAATAATAAGTAGCACTTAAAATCTAAAACTGTCCTTATTGCGGTTGGAGCTTTGGGTATGATAAAGAAAGGAACTCAAGAACAAATCAGCAAGATCCCTGTTGCACTATCTCTTCAGAAAAAAAAAAAAAATTAAAAAAAAAAAACTTACTTCTAACGAGCAAAGTTCATATCCGGCGAAGAGTTTTTTTTTTTGTTTTTTTTTAAATATTTATGTTTTACGTGTTACTTTTGTCCAGTTAAGAAGAAATCACAAAAAAAAAAAAAAAATCACAGGCTTGGCTTTTGCCTTATGTCATTTGTTATTAACTGTCATGTGATTATAAAACAAATGCAGATCAAATAGATTTTTAAAATAATAATGTGGCACTTAAAAACTAAAACTGTACATCTTGTGTTGCTGGAGCTTTGGGTCTGATAATGAAATGAACTCAACAACAAATTAGTAAAATCTCTCGTGCAACATTCCTCCAGGAATCGCAAAATTATTCCTAAGAAGCACAGCCAACATCATACGAAAATCTTTTTTTTTATTTATTATTTTCTTTTGTAAATAGCTGTCTATTGTTTAAGTGGAAACAGTAAAAAAATCATATCATTTGCTTGCCCTTAAGGTCATTGGTCATGACCAAGTTCGGGAGGATAAAAAAAATGCAGGTCAAAAAGAATTTTAAAAATAATAATAATAACAACACAACCAATTCATATACATAAAATTATATAAGACGTACGTGACTGTGAAAAGCATGCTGAACTGTTCCATAATATCAGTCATCCTTTAGGCAAGGAATGCTGACCAATATCTTCACAGATGAAGATCATAACTGAGGCAGCAGAAATGTGGTACTACAGGAGGATGCTGAGGATACCATGGACCAAGCATGTGAGCAACGACGAAGTTTTAGAGAAAGTGAAAAGAAGGAAACTTGTACTTAATATCAGGAAGTGACAGTTGAAATTTCTAGGGTATATAATGAGGAAAGAGGGATTGGAAAATCTGCTACTCACAGGATAGATTGAAGTCAAGAGAGACAGAGGAAAACAACGCATAACTTACTATATATATATATATATATATATATATATATATATATATATATATATATATTGGCTCCTGAAATAAATATTAATTTCGTTTGAGCTCTCTAGGGAGTAGGTTTGGGTTTGTAAACAGTGACTATTATAGCTTATATATAGCGAGACTCTTCGCATAGCGAATCGAGTCACTGTCAGTCACTGGGCGTGTTTCTAAAAATAAATACGCTAAAAATCTACCTGCGCCGACGGCTTAGTGGTAGAATCTCCGGTTGATACCAATTCAGTCGGGTTTCGATCCGAGCTAGAGGCAACCGGATGTCTAGCCACACTGATGAGCTGCGAAACAGTCTGTCTGTGGATGACGTTATATATATACATTAACACATGTCTCATTATATGATCTAGACAAGTTTTGTCTATTTATTTTTCACAGGATCCTCTCATAATGTCTTAGTCTCCCTTTTAAAGGAAAAAAGAAATTTAAAAAATCGTACAGTACATAGCATTAGCGTTTTTCACTTCACAAGTAAAAATTTAAGTTGATGATGACATTGTGATAATATCAAAAGTACTCGTAATAAAATGAAGAGGCATCAACATGGTATTGTTCTTTCTTCTTTTAATAAGGGGCGCTGAAAGTAACATGAATCAGCTAAGTGACAAACTTTTACTTATATATATATATATATATATATATATATATATATATATATATATATTATAAATTAATTGATTTAAAATATGGTTTTTCCGTTACACAGTTCTAACCATGTTTCAAAAATGGAAGGCCTGAATTTGATTTTGTGATTAAATTAAAGACATTAGTTTCATTTCATCCTCAATCGAATTATTTATAATATTAATGCTCTGTAAATTTACATTGAGCACTATTTTGTAAAAATAAAAATATCTATAAGAACACCGGATTATATATCTTACTGTTCTTTCTTTATATATATATATATATATATATATATATATATATATATATATATATATATATATATATATAAACTTGCTTGATCACATTCTAACATGATAAGCTGATAATGTTACAAACACAGAAAGCAGGTACATATTTTTATGATTGCATATTTATGAGTACATATTTTTATGATTATTTTATGGGAGAATTTGTAATATATATTTGTAATATACTTATATACATAAGTTACCACATTATCCAGTAAATTTTACTAATATCCTAATGAAATTTATTTTCTTAGTACCGTTGAAATA
The DNA here is from genome assembly GCA_963932145.1 of Acanthosepion lycidas. Taxonomy (NCBI): domain Eukaryota; kingdom Metazoa; phylum Mollusca; class Cephalopoda; order Sepiida; family Sepiidae; genus Acanthosepion; species Acanthosepion lycidas. The sequence continues at coordinate 59,822,349 of OZ010584.1, forward strand.
TACTTTAGGTCTCTTGCTTTCCAATCAACTTTGATCTTCAAAAATTTAAATGCAATGTCAATCGTTATCTTCTCTTTTCTTAATTTCTGTTCTTTTATTGCTCTCTCTCATAATGTTTTTTTTTCTAACATTCAGTAAGCCCTTGCGTCATTGTAGTTTTATTACCCTGGTTGGGGTAAAATGATTAACAATTTTGAATTCAGAATTGTTTCCTATACACACTTAAGGAAACAAAAAAAAAAAAAGAAGCCTTTTGTTAATATTTCAATCCTTTTACATCATAGCCAGAATATAAATATTAGATTGGTGCAAAAATAATGTCGTTTTTTGACGTTCAACTTTATGTGAGAAAACGACATTATTTTTGCACCAACCTAATATTAAAATCCTTATTCATGTTTCTTTTCAATCGCTATAAACCAGGCAAAAAAATCCAGAAGGAAGTGAAAAAGTTGGTCCAAATTACTTTTCAGATCAGTGACTCTCATCCTTGATTTTCCTGAAATGACGCCACCAAGGGAAAACCCGATTTCTAATGTATTCTCAAGCTGGAGGATGAAATCAGGCCCCATTAGTGAGAGTGCGAACAATCACGTAAAAATTCCAACTCAACTTGATCATATTGATTAAGTAAATCTATTTCCATCCGAAGTGCTGACAGACACGGTCGGCTCGCAAATGCTGGCGCAACCAAGGCAGATGCATCAGTCGACACGAGCTGACAAAAGAGGGGATCCAGTCTTTGAAGTTAAAAACATGGTGTCTACCGAGGTAGAAACGCGGGACATAATGGAGCGGTTGTTCACACTAGACATGTCAACATCTCGCTTCTAATTGCGCCATGTCACACCATAATGACAGCAATAGGCATTCGCTGTCATCAGTGATTATTGATGACGAACGGGGGATACTTAAAAGGAATACTCGTAAGAACAGTAATATAATGATTTACGACACAATATAATTCTCTTTTTACTTATCTGTCAGTCTGGTCTTCGTATACCGCGCGGGTTTAGGGTGCATGATTTCCGGGTAGAACTGGCACGGAAAGTGGAATCAGCGTACTGAGTTCACAACCTACTTGGAGAGCTTGTGCAAATAGATGACAGAACAGGGTTAAGGAGAGATAATAAAAATACAACAATTATTAAGAGCTATAAAAGACAGGTCATTGTTGAAAGTTATGTTCGTCAACATCTTGAAAGGACACGACACATAGAGGAAGAAGTTTAGTTATGGTATTTTTCTTAGAGAGATGTTAAGTCCGTCTTCTTGAGAAGAATGCTGTACTACAAGTACAATGATTTTATTATTATTAACAAAGTCTTTTATAGGACAAATTAATTGCGGGACAAAGAAATCAATTACTGAAATGACTAATTTTTTGTGGAATAACGACAATGTTGAATGCTTTGTACTTTTTTGTAGCATATGATAAATTTTAATCGGTTGTATATATATATATATATATATATATATATATATATATATATATATATATATATATTGTGTGTGTGTATTTAGGCAGCATTTTTTAATTCATACATGTTTTATTCAATAATATAGACAATTTATTTTATGTAAATTCTTTTCATAACGTCTGATAAGCTTAATAACATTATCATTAAACGAAGAAAGAAAATCACAATATTGATCCATATTTTTTTAATCCAATCTAAGCTTTCGGCTTACATAAGCCATTATCAAAGATGACAATTACATTACAATATATTAAGCAATACACGGACAAGAAAGTGATGATAGTCTGTTTCTGTTTACATGGATGATTTCCAAGCAACGATAAACACGTCTTGATTTCCAAGCCGAACACTTATCTATATTATTTAATGAAACATATATATATATATATATATATATATATATATATATATATATATATATATATATACACTTACACACACACACACACACACATATATATATATATATATATATATATATATATATATATATATATATATACACTTAGAGGCGACAGTCTGTTTCATGCTAGATGCAATCGTCAGGCCACTCGTGCTGTTATTTTTTTTTATATATACGGGTCAGTGGTGCATTGTGGGTAGTCTATTTTGGCGGTTATTTTACCGGAAGTCGTTTATTTGTTTATTTATTTATTTGGAATAAATTATTTTGATTGTTTTTATTTATTTTTATTTTTATTTTTTATTTTTATTTATTATCTTATTTATTTATTTTTTAATCGCCACGAAGTGTTGACTTCTATGTTCATTTTTATATTTATATTTACACACGCTCTATCTCTGATATTCAGCACTTTATCTCATAAATATAGCACACCTTAAGACTATATTTCTTCACACACACACACACACACACACACATATATATATATATATATATATATATATATGTTTTTTTTTTTAAATATATAACGATGTTCATTATGTACATGGCCCAAGAGCCGTTCAAAGTAGAGGGTTAGAAAGTAAGAGTTAATGGGAATATCAGTGAAAGATGACGGTTAACACTAGACGAACACAGGTTAAGATTGTATTGATCGGAGAAACATCATCTTGGGAGTCGGTTCCATGAAGCAGCGGTCTGTGGGAAGAAACTGCCGCAGTGTAACTTACATCTCACCAGTGAAGTGAATAAGGATGACTCGCTACGATGGGCGTAGCATGGTGGCTCTTGCAATGGTGTCTGTAATGTTTACAACTGGTGGATCTAACGATTGTAGTTCGTCTGAACAATTTGCATGCAAATAGCGATAGAGCAGCGATAAACTTGTCATAAAGACAAAAAACATATCATCTGTGGGAAACGGGTTGTAGGGTGGAACATAATTAATCATATCACGTGGAAAGGTCTTTGAACTCTATCAAGACTAGAAAACTAAGATTGGCAGTAGGTTACTGTCATTAATTGTCTGTAAAAATAATTGCATTTGTCTATCGACAATATTATTATGAAAGCCATTAAGTGTTTGTTTAATATTACAATAATCCCTCATTGTAAATTGTTTAGAAAAAGCGATTCATTTTGGGCAGCTGATAAGGTTGTTTTTTTATTATTTCTATCTTGCATCGGAATTCATTGTCCTTGATAGTTAAGAATTGAATAATTGCATTTTTCTTTTTGTATGCTGAAGTAATAAATTTCTGACCATTAATATTATTAAGGACATCGGGAAAACGATTTTTACGGACGGAATCATTTCTAAAAGCGTATTTTATGTCTTCTTTAATCTCTTCAAGATTTTTTTTTGTCAGAAGGAACATATCGTTGATAGACTTAAAGTAGTGCTATGTTGTAATGGATACCGGCTCTGAACGAGAAATCTGGGAGCTGATTTCTAATTCCAGTCAGGTTAGTAACGTTAACTTACTCTCAAATATAACTGGGAAAAGTATGAATCCATTTTATAGTCTATGAGTTGAATAGCAGGATAGTCTGGGCCCTATAGCCTTGTTTGGCAATCAGTCTACGGCTGAAAGAAATGGTAGCCTAATGCGGGAGAATATATGTCTAGATAATAATGAATCGAAATAGACATGATTTCCCAAACGCATATCACGTACGGCAATGAAACTGACTGACTAGATACAAAGGGTTTGTTTGTTGTGTCGAGGTTTTTATTTTCGAGTTTGGATATGTAATAATCCTTGAAAGAAGATTAGATGGAGAGATCCCAGAGCTACGCCATTAGTTTGGAAGCGCGTAATTCTAAGATGATCAGAAAATGGGGATTGTCTGGTAGATGGATGCAGAAGTTGTCGCATAATGTTAAATTTGATTTTAAGATATGGACAAGTAAGAGGAATCGTTATAAATATTTTATAAAATGATATTAATGGTACCATTAACAGGAATATTGGTAAATATATTTTCAATGTCAAGCGAATCTAGAATTTGATAGTTTGGTTTGGTAGAATGCAAAATATGAAAGAATTCGTCAATAGATTTTTTGCTGTATTTATTGGGTAAAAAGTCTCCTATGAATTAATTAGATACATATATATTCACTCAAAATAACGTTTGGAATAGTAGTAGTAGTACACACACACACATATATATATACATATATTATTATTATTATTACTATTATTAATTAAAGAATATCAAACACTTAAAATCCTATAGGTAATAATTTTTATTTCCTGAAAGCTCTAAAAGTAAGCAGCTCTCAATCTGGAAACAATATATATATATATATATATATATATATATATATATATATATATATATATATATATATATATAGTCGACTCTCCCGTCCAGTTCGACGTATGAGAGTCAAGCAGATCAGTTCCCAGGAAACCGACAGCCCGACAACAGCACATGAGATTTGATTATAATGGAGAAGATTTCGTGCAGGACCATCCACACTTTTTGAAGGGCCGAATATACAGACCTGGTGCGCTAAGTGCCACAAGGTCCCCAAACGACCCTCCGCAGGTTTTGAATTCAGAGTTGTCCTTTTCCTAGACCTGTTGACATACAATGCTATAGAACCCGGCCTGTCCTGCTATTTACCCATAGATGTAGGGAGAAGAAGGTGATATATATATATATATATATATATATATACACGTAGGTATCAGATTTTTCTCGAATCGCGTATCTGCCCAGTCTCAGTTTCGTATCCGAAACGTAAACAAAGCAATTCCTGAAGAATTCATGGATTTTGTTGTTTAATCCAACATATTTTATTACTTCAAATGTTATTTTTAGTAGATACCTGTATTTGAGTAGACATTCCGTTTATTTTAAAAAGTATTTATTTCTTCTACCGCCCTGCGTATTCGAGAAAACATAATTGAGAAAATCTAACCAACGACAGGATTGGAACCTTTGCAGGATAAACCGACCTTTTGATCCTGCGTGCTTTTTACCGCTCAGCTACAATGAGTTTCACAAGAAAGCAAAGTTGTATAAATAGTGATTGTACAGGTAAAACAATTAAAAACATCGTTTTTTACTCTTTATTTAGACTGTACTTTTTTTTTATAAAAATAGGTTGACGTACTTTTACCTGAACTTTTTTTCCCTAGGAATAATACAAATATAGAAATTGCTATTTAACTGATTGATGTTACATTCAGCACTGAGTTTCGCAGAGGAGCTATTTTGCAATCGTTCGGTTCACTCGTCAGGAAATATCAATTGTCTACCGATTTTCTCATTTACCCTATTTTTATATTAAGTTAAGAAATCGATTTTTTTTCTTTTTTTTTTATCGGTATTTTTCTTTGTGTTGGTTTTGGTTTGTTTTGTTTTACAGCATATCAACCTCAATAGGTTATTTAATTTCAACAAAATTGTTATTGCTGGTAATATTTTTTCTTCAAAAATCTATTTCTGGTAATAATTTTCCTTCAAATATGTATAGCTGGTAATATTTTTCTCAAAAATGTATTGCTAGTAATATTTGTTTTTTACAAAAAAGTTTTGCTGGTATTAAAACCTATTTTCACAAGTTTTGACCCGAATTTGCTCATCGTTGGGACTCTGACAGGTGCTCCACCTCGGGTCAGGGTGGACCTAGAAACACCAGAAATTAAGAGGTGGTGCCACGCCCTTCAAAACCTCCTTATCAGAGGTCTTACTGTTGGACCTAGTTTATCGTCTTACCCAGGACGCGGATGTAGTTTATTGTCAAACCCAGGATGGTTATCTTTGTGGGTGTGTGTGTGTATATATTTGCGTGCGTGTTTGCATCTACACATGTGTAGAATGTCGTCTCTATTTTCACCTTTCTTAATTTTCTTGTCTCTTTATACTCTCTCTCTCTATTATTTTTTTTTCTCTCTCTCTCTCTCGCTATTCTTTTGCTTCTTTTTTCTCTCTTTCAGCTCTGAGTGTCTAAGATAATGTAGCAATCCCAGTTTCATAGAGAGGAATTTTATTCAGGTTAATTTTCTTGTGTATTCTGTTTTTTTTTTTTAAGTTTTGGAAAATATACGTGTATTTTGTTTTATATTTATTTCAAGTTAAATAGTTATTTATTTATTATTCATCTATTTTTTTAATTAATGTTTTATAGCAAAGTATATATTCATTACATTCACTTACGTGCTAATACCTTTGGGAAAGGTATTAATCCTCTTCTTCTCCCCACCATCTATGGGTAAATAGCAGGACAGACTGGGGTCTATAGCCTTGGATGGCAACTGGTCTAGGAAAAGGAAAACTTTCAATTCAAAACCAGCCGAGGGTCATCTAGAGACCCTGTGGCACGTAGTGCACCAAGGTCGCTGTATTCGGTCCTTCAAAAAGTGTGGTTGGTTCTGCACAAAGCCTTCACCATTATAATCAATTCATATGTGCTGGTGTTAGAGCAGTCGGTTCCGAGGAACTGAGCTGCTTGACTCTCATACGACGAATACGACCGGAGATCCACTATATATATATATATATATATATATATATGAAACAAATTAACATTTTTCACATGTCTTTTCACTTGTCGATAAGTGTCCAGAGGAGTGAATGTGATTTCCCCGAATTTTTTATCAATAGAATCATAAGGTAAGTGGAGAAACGTATCTTATTTACTATTATTAATGCTCTATCTCTTGATACCCTCTATTACAATGACTGCTTTCATTATATTACCTTGGTTCAACGAATTTGGCAGCAATCTAATCTCCATTATATATATATATATATATATATATATATATATATATATATATATATATATATAAAAGTGAACATTGAAGTCAACATTTAGAGGCGACAGTCTGTTTCATGCTAGACGCAATCGTCCCTGACGATTGCGTCTAGCATGAAACAGACTGTCGCCTCTAAATGTTGACTTCAATGTTCACTTTTACATTTACACACGCTCTATCTCTGATATTGAGCACTTTATCCCATAAATATAGCACACCTTAAGACCATATCTATATATCTATATCTCTCTCTCTCTCTCTCTATATATATATATATTAGCAGCAACTTTTCTTTTAAACATGTTTCGTTGAATATGACACAAAAGGAAAAAAATAATATTTTTTTCATTTAGTTTTTCCAGCATTTTACCAGCGTTTTGGGGAATTAAGGGAATGCAAAAATTATCCGTATTTTCTATTGTCTCAAGCGCTTTCAGACACTTATTTAGTCATTTTCAAGGAGGTTTGTTTTGGGGTTTTGTTAATTTCTCTTTATGTTTGACTGTACAAAATGTGTTGTTTGAGTTGAGTGTCTGCTAGAATTCAAGTGAACGTCTTTATATTGTTTTTTTAAAGATTCAACACCCCATTACCACTATTGAATAAAGTGAGGTTGATACTGGGAGCAATATATATATATATATATATATATATATATATATATATATATATATATATATATATAGTGATCCATAGACAGACCGTTTTTCTGTATCACAGCTCATAAGTGTGGCTAGACATTCGACAGCTTCAAGCCGGTTTGGCATCCGCCAGAGATTCTACCTCCAAGCTATCGTCGCATGGCAGAGAGAAAGGGAAATTTTAACGTTTTTACTATAGGAAAAACGTTAGTGGCTAGAAGAGCTCGATTCTAGTTGAAGAGTCATGCATTAGCAGCAGCAACCACTATTGTTTTAAATTTTCTGTATCTATCAAGAAAGAGTGCTCAGTATCGGTAATAAATTATTTCAACTTATTGACAGTGGGGACATAGGAATCAACACTGTATATTGGCCGTCATTTTCATGCCTCAGTTTCTTTGATTAGGGTTAATACTTAAAGTTATTTATGGTCATGGCCTTTAGACGGCTTATTTTATTCATATAGTTAATGGGGACAGTGAAGGACAAGATTCCTCCTCCTCTTACCTCCCTTAGTCCTCCAGTGACCTATACATAGGCACCACTAAAGAAGTACTAGCACTTGGTCTTAAGATCGCACTGTGAGAGGAAACTGACAGTTAACATTCAATGTTGATTCTCCACGTTTGCCTGTCTATATCTATGTGTGTGTGTGGGCGCGAGTTCACGCGCGCGTGTGTGTGTGTGTGTTTATGGTCATAATAAATTCGTGGCAATGATATAAATATATTTTAGGAATGCTTTAAATTAGTTTTGGTATATTGAGTGCAGCTTATTTTGTTAATCACGAAACGTTAATTGTCGTATTGATATTCACCACGCCTTTGTAAAAAAAAAAAAGATAAACCTTTGTAAAGGTGTGGCGTAGTTCTTTGCAAGAAACGTGGTAAAGAAAAGGACCTTCACAAATGTGGAATGAGAGGCTAAAGAAAGAAAACTCATAATGCTAATAGATTTTCACTTTCACTTTCACTTTCACAAAACAAAAACAAAAAAAAAAAACGACAAAAAACAAAAAATAAACATCCAGAATAAATCTGATTGATAAACAAATTAATTTTTGCGGAACACAATGCGATTAATTATGTGTCCCACTGCTTAACGAAAAACGCCGAGCAGATTATCAGTCACGTGATCAATGCTTTCAATACGCAAATACACACACACAAACACGCAAATACACACACACAAACGCGCAAACATTCTATCTTTCATACACGAATATTATCTTATTGGGATATGCAGGTCCTTTTAAACAGCATTATGAGCCTACAACAACCACTCACAGAAATAAAAAGTAAATGGTCAATAATATTAAATATATTTATTTCATTGGCACTTCAAAAAAACTAGTGTTAAAAAATTAAAAACATGTACAGTAGCAACTAATCAACATGATAAATAATTGAACAAAACACAAGGCTTGAAAAACAATAATACTCAGTATATCACACAGAGTAGATGACACAGTATTAAATTACTACAAACTTATTATAGCAGGTAGTTGCGGCATTTCTTTTCAGAGATTTGCTTGAAGTTATTGGTCTTCAGAAATAGGATGTCATTTTCCACGCACATGAGTGAAAGCTTGTTCAAACGATGCTGCCCCATTGTGCAGATCTTTTATAAGTTTCAGTCTTGAAAAAAAACATTCCCATGTACAGTTGGTTACTATCATGCACATAGACACTCTGAGTGTAGTTTCAATATTCGGAAATACAGATTTCAAATTGTCTGAAATTATTTTTCTGTGCAGTGCAGGGAGGGTCTCCTAATTTTCAAGATCCGTGTAGTGCTTGAGACGCTGACATTCATATAAAAGGTCATCATAATTCAGGTCTTTGTGATACGTATTAGTCAGTTCACACTTTTCTTCAGTGCATCAGAAGCAATGGTTTTCAATTCACTAAAGAAAGAAAATAGCTTTACAATCTGTTAATAAGCCTCTGAATCTTTTGTCAGTTCAAAGATTAGTGTCCAGAATAGAGAGGAAAGTTTCCACCTTGAACTTTTCTGTTTTACTGAGAGGTATCCATATCTATGAAGACGCACACTTCGTTTTCGCTCCAATTTTTCCCATTACTATAATGTATATCTGGACACAGACTCCTGGATTTCAATTCATCTCTATCTATAAAAGGCAGTATGTGTGGGTGTGTGTAACGAATGCACGGTCGCAATTTTCGACTGATTTGCACCAAAATGTACATGCACATGCTCCAAGTTAGCGGGAAGGCCAAGACCGACTTTGCATTTCCCAACTCCCATCGATAGTGGAAATAATCGATTTTTTTCATGCTTCTACGGCAGTTTTCATGTAGTTTGCGGACATTTTCTACAGGAAGATTCTATTGGCCAGCGTGAGAGCCAACAGCTGACTGACACGAATGTTAACTAGCATGTAAAAAAATCGATAGTTGCATTCGTCAAAAGTGGGAAAAATTTAAATCTGCATGGAACTTTACTCCAGTTGGCTCATTCGCTTGCTTAAACTCAACATTGATTCTGATTCTGCAGAACTGGGTTGGGTGTGAAAAAGTATTTGTTGTTAACATTCTTTTTTCATTCGGTTTTTCCAGTTACGAGTCCTTTTTTAAAGCTGATCGTTTTGTGTTCATTTTGTTTAGTACTTTTTTCGTAACAGATTTAATGTTTAGTATAGAGCTTAGAAAAAAATTGCAGTGTGAGATAGGCAAGAAGTAAGGCATGTGGCAACATCAGCACGGAAAAGGGCACTCCTTTAAAAGCAAGGAAGGGCAAAAATATTTTAAGTCAAGTGATAGCGATTGCTGTATGAGTCGTACGATTTTTGAATCAAGCACGGGCAACGCCGGGCCATGCTGATAGTATTCACTAAATCTGTCTTTAATTTCTTGAAGATAAGTTTTCATTGACTCAAGAAGATTCGTGGCAACAATGATGTTAGTATCTTTTGATAGCAGGACCTTGCTTTTTTTTTTATTCTTTCTAGTATGTCATTCCAAGAGTTGTGAGAAAGATTGTTTCCAGGTTTTCCATTTTTTTTGCTCAACCCTCCTGCCTCTCTCCATTGTCAGCTGATAGAAAATCTAGTTCATGTTTTATTTTCTCGAAACCCCAATACAGAGCATGAACTGCATCAAAATGTGCTGACCATCGTGTGCCAGACAGACGCTTATCCACAAAATCTTTTCATAGATGTCAATAGATTCCTGCGATGAGTAAAACGAGTAAAAAAATGAATAAAAGAAATGAAGACAGATGCTAAATAAAGTCAAAGAATTTTTCAGTCTTTAGACAACACTCTGCTGCTTTTACTCCAAATCATGTTGTGTCCATAGATTGCAAACTTGTTGAGTTTAGGAAGCCGTGCATGCAGTCCAGTTTTACTTCTTCAAGAATTGCACAAAGAACCAGTTTTCCAATAAAATAAATTTTTCAATAAATTCCTCACAGATATTGGCAGATAAATATGACGGATTCCCTTTTCCAGGATTTCCATACATTTTGAGATGTTTATGGTAGGGTGTTCTTTTCAGTGTCGCGGATCACCAGTAGGGTATATAGAGATGCAGGTTGAACCAATAGTAAAGGCCAAATTTACTGTCTATAATACCATTTTATTGTTGACTCCATATGGTTACAGTGGTTAAAATGGGTAACTTTCGTCTTTGTTCTTTTTGTGATTTGAGAGTTCATACATGACCGTTGTGCTTTTGGACGTGAGAAATTATTTTGTTTAATTCATCATTTCTTCTTTTTCTTCTGGAGGTGAAAGTCCAGTTAAACTCAACATTCGATGAATCTCCTTGCATCTCGAACTGCTATATCGAACCAATTTCCCACTTCTTCTACGTACGTATTTTTTCTTCTTTTTATTGGGTCTGAGACATCCGTGTTTTCCGTTTGATTTTTGGCAGGACGTGTTATTATTAGTTGATTTTTTTATGACGTTCACTGACCCACATAAGCTATGTCCGGGTTCTGTCAATTGCCGAGGATAGGAACAATAGAAGGAAGGAAAGGAAGTATGTGTAATAGAGAATATATATATATATATATATATATATATATATATATATATATATATATATATATATATATATATATATAGAGAGAGAGAGAGAGAGAGAGAGAGAGGGAGAGAGTTTTCTTTGACACACTCTTAGTGAAAAGGAAAGTGTATATTTCCATATGGTATTACTACTACCTAATCCTATTACATGTTCTTCCAAGAAATGGTTAAAATCACTCAGCAGCGCTAGTAATGCCTAAATAGTTGCCATTTTTTTTGCTGGCTTTCTCCACGGAATGGTAAACCTCTGGAAGCAAGAAAGCGAGTTACAGAACCCACACGTGTCATCACTTTATGCCAATATTTCTACTCTGAGCGATGTTGCTCAAGTAATAAAGAATCTACACTTCCAGTTTCTTTATGCTTTATCAATTATGCTGTCATGCACTTTCGATGTTCCTCTCCATTTTCATGTTCTGCTATAACATTGCTATGCTTCCAGTTAATGAACCCCGATCTAGCAAAGGGAGATTCCTCCTTGGAAGGTAGGCGATATACAAAGCAATACAAACGAACTTCGGGTGGTCAATAGAGTATCAATTCACGCTTTAAACGCTCGCAATTCCGCAGTTCACGTGTGAACACATTGTTTGATAAATACCTTGCCTTCATATTCTCTACTCCAGCTGTTTTATATACTCTGTGTGAGTTTGAAAGATGGCTATCATCATGAGGGCCCCTGAAGAATTCAGTAATCTATTGTGCTGTGCAATGTTCCATAGACCCGGATCTGTCTCTTGGATTGCAAACTCCTTTACTGTTACAGATTTGTGTATTTCCTTTTGTAAAATGTAACCAGCAGCAGCAGCAGCAACAGGCAATATTATAATCTGCTGAAGTTGCATGATTAGTAACATGAATGGATGTAGATGTGGATGCTATATATGAAGGAACAGTACTAGTAGCTGACATTGTAGGAGTAGATGCTGATATGGATTCTATATCTGAATGAATGATGAGTGACCGTAGTTGTACTTGTGTTGGGCCCCGATGTTAATTTTGGAAGTTTTCCTATTTTCTCCCTCTCTGCAGCTCTCCTTATCTGTGCTCCACTCAAAACATTACGTTTCATTTCTGCGGAAGGGGTTATTCCCCTGGAAATATATATCTTAAATATTTAGTATTTAGTCCCACACCAGGATGTAGGGTTGTAAGTGTGCTTGCAACAAGACCTAAATATTTAAGCATTCTGCTTCCATAATGAAAACGTCCTTCCTTTAATTGTACGAAGGGTATTTATTCTTAATACAAACTCTTTACTGTCTGCTGATTCACAAAACTGTCGGACAAGACCTAGATCTTAGTGGCATAGTTAAGGTGTCTGGCATTGATCTAGCCTTATCTATGCATAGTTCTACAAGACTACATGCAACTCTTTTCTCGACTTGCGCAATTAAAAAGCTCATCCATTCATATATTCACAAGCTGTACCTAGTAATTAGTACAGCATCATAAATTCATAATCTTAAATAGACACTACAAATGCTTACCGTACAATTGTTCAATGCTGTGATTGAATCTCTAGTTCAATCCCTAATAATCTATGCATAGCCCTATGGCTGGGTCAATACACAATGTATAAATATATCCAATAATCATGTAATTGCTATTAATAGTCGCTTAACATACATAGGTTAGCATGGGGCCCCTATGCTCGTTGGGTTCCGTCGTTAAGACGACTATAGAGATATGCATCTGGAGAGGAAACTGATAATGAATTATCTCTAAACTAAGACCTCCAGAGTGTGTTGGTGCTATAACGGATATCGGTGCAAAAACTGGAACCGGCTGGCCGAGTTCAAACTTTGGAATAGTCTGAGTTCCCTTTTGCATAAATACATAAAGGCATGAAACCATTATTTCCATGAAATCATCTCCTATCCAACTCATTCAACTATGGGTTAAACAGCTACACCCAAAGAATTCTCTTGCCTTGTCTAGCAACAAATCTAGAAGAACAACACTGGATTCAAAGTTAATCATAAGAGGGATGGGATCCTGTCCTTAAACACAACCGCTGCTGCTGTGGCGGCTGTATTACATGCATTGCACTACATACGACCCTTATAGGTGACGGGACTAGAGAAGACCTCAGGAAATGTCCTTGTGTCAGTTTTTTTAATTTTAGAAAATGTTAACACAAAAATTGATATCATTGGTGGGATTAGACATGTTTAGGCTTCTTATAAATAGTAGGGATTAAGATTTTTTTGAATATTTTATTCCATGAGATTAATAATACAATAATATGGAATAAACAATTTCTTTATTAATATCATGCCTAAATTATGTCTACGTTTTTTTTTTTATACAAAAAATATCTGATGCATATAGGTGGACACAATCTTTAAAAACATATACGTAGATGTCACTATGCAGAAAGAAACACGCAGAAACTCTTAAATGTAGAAAAGGAAATAAGAATTAAGGGTTAAACAACTATTTTAAATGGTAGAGTGTATGGTCGCTAGCAAAAAAAAAAAAAAAAAAAAAGGACAACTCAAGATGGCAGCTACAAATTTCGAGACAGCAAAGTCAAACAAAAGCAGGAAATTAATCATCTGTGAAGTTCTATAACAGACGATGGAAAACGTGTCACCAAAATCCGAAGATTCGTTGCAATAGCAAAATTGGCTTTCCAGAAGATTCACAAAAAAAACAAGAAATGCTCGGGGATCGACCGTAGTCATGATCTTTGAGTGTATGTGAACTCCACGATCCTTTCCTTAGCTGAATAAGATGTGCTTCGCAAGGACTACATACGGTTTTGAATTCAGAGTTCTCCTAGACAGGTTGCCAACCAAAGTTTTACTCCCAGACAGTCCTACTATTTAACCTATAGCTAGGGGGCGATGATGAGATAGATTCATATCTTTCCCAAGGGCATTTGCGCATAAGTGAAAGTAACGAATTCTTATAGAAATTCGAACTCTGCTATTTATTACACCAACGCTACATCAAAACAAAGTATTAAGAAATAGGATGCTATTGATTTATTTTTCACGACTTATCAACCTTTTGCAGGTTATCTAAAATCAGAAAATATTTTTAGATTGTAAGAATTTGTTGAACATAATAATGGATTACTGATATGTGTCCTACTTGTTATTCCATAGCTTCGGGAGAAGAGTTTTCTTAATACTTTGCTTAACTTTTGGAAGGCATTTTTCGCTATCCAATGCGCCTTCAGTTTTCGATCTTGCACTTTCTGTCCTCTCTTAACACGCCTCCAGATATCTAAATTATTGCACCTGTTTTATTTCGGTATCTACAATCTTTAATTTGAATAATGGGTTGTTCGTTTTGCTGCCAACCATGAGTCATGGGTCCTTACCTATAACTACAGAATGAACTCTTCCTAACACTATGTATACTACGCCTCTCAAGAGAGAGGGTCGAATCAAGCCGAGCTTCTCGACTTGACGGTCGAACTCTCTGCCTCTGAGCAGAGAGGAACCCGGACGAGGCTCCGCCGAAGGGCAGAGTCTCGTTCGGGGAGGTTGACCAATCCAATCCCGTTTATACGGGTTCTACAGGCATTTTTTGGCCGAGACTACGGGCTCGGGAAACCCACGTTAAACTCGGCCTTGTGCCACATGCAACCCTCGTGGGGGGGGGGGCTAGATACCGAATCAAGCCGAGCTTCTCGGTTTAACGGTCGAACTCTCTGCCTCTGAGCAGAGAGGAACCGGGATGAGGCTCAGCCGAAGGGCAGAGTCTCGTTCGGGGAGGTTGACCAACCCGATCCCGTTTATACGGGTTCTATGGCCATTTTGTGGCCGAGACTACGGGCTCGGGAAACCCATGTTAAACTCGGCCTTGTGCCACATGTAACCTTTGTGGTGGGGGCAAGTAAATATCGAATCGAGCCGTTTCGGCTTGACGGTCAAACAATCTGCCTCTGAGCAGAGAGGAACCCGGAAGAAGCTCCGCCGAAGGGTAGAGCCTCTTTCGTGGAGGTTGAACAACCCGATTACAGTTTCTACGGGCATTTTTTAGCCGATAATAAATCCTGGTAGGATTACTAATTCTCTCAGAAAAGCCCCGCTCTAGGTTGGAAGGGTCTGGCAAGATGGTGCATCATTGTCTTACACCCGTTTTTATTTCCGTATATTTACTGAACTCATTTGCTATTCGTATGCAGGTGGTTTGCTGCCAGTACAGGTTCTGGTTTATTTACAGTACTCCTAAATTGTTGAACACATAGATGAAGAGGAAACTTGGGGGAAACGGATCTGTTGTTCTATAAATGGATGCTGGGATGAGACCAGGATGAGAAGAATATTTGAGCAACAAAATTTTTTAAGGAAAATGAGAACCAAAAAGACACTTGTACTTACAATCGGAAACGGATTTGAAATATCTCGGACACATTATAAGGAGAGTGGGCTTGGAGAATTTGGCGCTCACAGAACATATTGAAGGCAGGAACGACAGAGGAAAACAACGAGTAATATATCTAATTAGCTTGTGTAAATGCATGGCAAAACAGAGTATGAAAAGAATAGTAAAGGGACATATATTGCTTAGTGTTACAAAATTAGAGGGACATAGTATTCCACATCTTAAAAAGAAGACCATACAAAGCATGTTGAATATTAGCTAGGTTACAAAAACACCTTGAAATGTGGACTAATAACGAAAAAGTATAGCAATGAATAAAAATAACTAAGACAAAGATATGTTGCAATTTGTTGAATGAGGAAGTTGCAGCAGACATTACAAAGGTAAATCATGCAAAACAAAACAGCTTTCATTTAACTCCTACAGAGAATCATTTCTACCTGCCATAAGTATGGATGATGCTAGCCTCCAGGAGACCAACACACTGTGCCTTGTGATCACGTTTTCCACTGATATGAAGTATAGTGACTATATCGAATAGATTGCTAGAACTCCAGCTAGGAAAGTTGATTCACTGTGAGGTAACAGTTTTTTTCTCTTGTCGGAATCCATCTTGCACATATATAAATCTACCATTCGTCCATGCATTGAATACTGCTACGATATTTGATCTAGTGCTTATGTTCTATATCTCAAATTTCTTGACAAAATTCAAAGACTTGTCTGTAATGTAATAGATCCTGATCTGGCATCTCAACTTTCTTACCGACGTGACGTGGCTTATGTTTTCTATAAATATGTTCATGGCAACTGTTCTTATGAGCTTTTTCACTTAGTGTCTCGACTACATGAATTTCAGCGTGCTACTAGATTGGCAATTAGGTCTCACCACTTTACTATTGAACACGCTAGATGCGACACTACTTCTATTTTGACGGTTTCTTTTCCCGTACTTCTTGCTCTTGGAACTCCCTTCTTGTTTCCCTGCCACCTTCAAAATCTTCAAAAATTTCATTTCAATTGCTATTTTCCGTCTTCCTGAACTTGGTCCCTTTATTGTCCTTTCCTCTGTTTCTGTGTTTCTAAAGTATTTCCATTCTCTTTCACTCCCTGTAACCGCTTGCGTCTTAGTGGCATTGTGAAGTGAAATGATTGATATAAAACCAATACAAGGCTAGAATTCTCGTTAGTAATAATTCGTCATCGTGAATTTGTTCATAAGAGAAAACACAAGAAACACATTTGCCAAAAATTAATGGCGAATAGTGACAGACAGTACAAGATTCTTTTCTAGTCATATCGTTTGAAAGATAAAAGATGGCAGAAGAAAGTTACTATAACTTTGGGATATAGAAAAGAAAATTAACTGATCAGGAGAGAGGGGAGGAGAGAGAGAAAGAGAGAGAGAGAGAGGTGGGGAGAGATATGACGACAAAATGAAAAAAAGGATCTAGTTTGTAGTGGTGCTGTAAGGATTGTTGGCTAGGGTCACCGTGAATATAATCAAGAAGCAAACCTGTGTTCTTGTAAAACAACACCCCACATGAATCATGTACAACATACACGAGACAAAAATAATCAAGTTCAGTGAACATTAATAAAATATTGTATTAACAATGATATACAAAAATCAACAATCGTATAAAGAAAGTTGCTTCCCTTTTTCCGTAATAAAAGGGTAAGTTTAGCTAATTAATGTTGAGTACAATGTTGAATGTTATTTAACTACAAGTTCAATTCAAGTCTTAGCTAAATAAAGAATAATTTCACAGTGTGTTACCAGTGTAGAAAGATGTAATGTTCATGAGTGATATCAATAGGAATTAGTATGATTACTCGAATGAGTTATAATTAAGAATTAAAATGTCACAAGAATATGCGCCGTGCCGTATTCTCCAAGAATTGAACTGCTACTGGTTGTTGGCTAACAGCGTGAGGGTTTATATATCTACTCATAGGCTCCAGTGAGCTTGGCGCCAAAAATATAGAAAGATACTAAAATACGCGATTGGTCAGGAAATGGACCAATCCGTGATTTTAGAGAAAAATTCAAATTACGTGCGATGGCAAAATTGTCATATAATAAGTATCATATATTTATTAACCAATGACATTAAAGAAAGCGGAGGTGTGGCACATGTAAGTGATAACCACAATTTAAACATAAGTTCTGGTGAGAAAACAACGGAGTTTGGTTCAGTATGTCTGCTGTGTTTTGGATCACGCGGGCTCTGAAAAATTGAGAAATGAGTGGGCGAAAGACGGAGCCATTGTGTTTAGATTGAAGCACTGATAAAAGCACTCAAGTTTTTTTTTCCTTCTGTATCATTATCGCTCTTTCTACTCAAGTCTATTCATATCTATCTATCTATCTATCTATCTATCTATCTATCTATCTATCTATCTATCTATATATCTATCTATTATTCCTTGATGCTTTCAGTCTTATATCTCTTTATATCTGTTTAGCTCGCTGCCTGTTTCTGTGCGTGACTTTAGAAATATACTAGAAGAGAAAGTTGAAGGATACTCATATAAATGTTTATCCAAACAAGTAAAATTTGCTCACAGGCATTTACAATCTTACATTTGGGTAACTGAAATATTCGTTCTTTTTATTTCATTTATATATATAGATTTAATTGCATATTTGAATATTTTTCATATTATCTTCCTTTCTGTCACATACACGATTTTTCTTTATATGTATATATTTATATCACCTCTTTCTTTCTTTCTTTTACATATACTGCTTTTCTTTATGTATATTTGAACCACTTCTTTCTTTCTTTCTTTCTTTCTTTCTTTCTTTCTTTCTTTCTTTCTTTCATTCAAATATACGGCTTTTCTTTATATATATATTTATATCACCTCTTTCGTTCTTTCTTTCTTTCAAATATACGGCTTTTCTTTGTATATATTTATATCACCTTTCGTTCTTTCTTTCTTTCAAATATACGGCTTTTCTTTATATATATTTATATCACCTCTTTCGTTCTTTCTTTCTTTCACATATACGGCTTTTCTTTATATATATTTATATCACATCTTTCGTTCTTTCTTTCTTTCAAATATACGGCTTTTCTTTATATATATTTGTACCACTTTTTTCGTTCTTTCTTTCTTTCTTTCTTTCTTTCAAATAAACGACTTTTTTCTTTATATATATTTGTACCACTTATTGGGGCACCTCGAGGTGGTGTAATGTCTAGCAAACTTGTCTCGCTGAAACAATTACGATTGAGTAGTGAGTTCGATCCTCACTGGGTACCCTCTACTTTCGGCCTTGTGCCACGACTAAGCTACGCTTGGAAAATCACTGTTTGTACCACTTTTTTCGTTCTTTCTTTCAAATATACGGCTTTTCTTTATATATTAGGTTCGTGCAAAAATAATGTCGTTTTTTGACGTTAAAAATACCAACCTAATATATAAGTATGACTTCTTTCTTTCTTACACACGCCTTTTCATTATGCACATCTGAATTTTATCAATATTATTTCTTTCTCTCTCTCTTTGTTTCTTACTTTCTATTTCTATTTTATCTTTTATTAAAATTTAAAGTACGACCCACAGTTTTAGTTATTCTATAAGTGCACCCTGAAATTGAACAAAAGGTTAAGAAACACTGGTTTAAAAACTATAATTGCTGACAATGTATATATCATCTATAATCGTAACTGTTGTAAATTAAAGTTAGTTAATTCGGCTTAGTGCTTATGTATTTGTTTTGGTTGGAAGTCCTTTTTTTGGATTGTTTGGGTCCGATCAGGTTCCCCATTAAACCTACTTGTATAGATTGTTTAATATTCTTGTAAAATATTAATTTTTAAACACCAGTGACTAATCTGTCTGAAAAGAGTGATATGCATTCACGGGAGTGCAGATGAACTCTCTTAAGGTGAAATAACCTTTTGTTGACCTTTTAAATAATCTTCAACAAGTTCTTTCGTTCAAATAATCTATCCGGTAAACGCTATTAATATTTCTGGTTAGTCCTGCGACATTTTTATCTTTCCCACACTCATAAAGCATTGCTTGTCATGCGTTCAGTAGACATGTTCATCTTTAGGAGGGTCAAGTTATTAATTAAGATAGGGGAATCGTACTGTGACTATGTAACTCACTTACGAATAATCTATCACGTATTGTTACCATTTAGATGTTTTAGATTAACAAAAAATATTTAATCTATCGCTATTAAATTTTGTGAAAATATTTTTGTTTTCTTTTATTCTGAACGAGTTCGTTGTGTTTGCTTTCGCACAGAGACCCTTTAGAAAAATATTAACTCGTCTCTTCTTCCACTCAATGTATGGGTTAAATAGCAGTTCAATTTCCGCCTGATTATATCTCACTCCATCTTCCTCCATCTATGGATTGAATAATAAAGCCTGATTGGAGTCCCTTGCTTTGAAGTGGTAACAAGCCTAGGAAAAATACTTATCATCTTTTTTCTCTCTCTCTCTCTTTATTCTTTCTTCTCTCTCTCCCATTTCTCATTTCCCTTCCCTCTATCTCTTTCTCTTATTCTGCCTCTCTCTCTTTCACTCTATGCTTCTTCTCTCTCTCATTTCTCTTCCCCCTTAACATTTCCTCCCTTTCATTCTCTTTTATTCTACCTCTCTCTCTCTCTCTCTCTCTTTCACTCTATACTCCTTCTCTCTCTCTTATCTCTCTTGCCCTTAAATTTTCATCTCTCTCTCTCACTCGCTCTTAGTCTACCTCTCTCTCTCTCTTTCTTTCACACTCTGCTCATTTTCTCTCTCCATACTCAAAAACAGCCTGAAAAAGATAAACTCCGTATACACACCACTGTTGTTGTGACTGCAATACATAAGGTATTTCTCATTTCCGTTCCCTCTATCTCTTTCTCTTATTCTGCCTCTCTCTCTTTCACTCTATGCTTCTCTCTCTCATTTCTCTTCCCCCTTAACATTTCCTCCCTTTCATTCTCTTTTATTCTACCTCTCTCTCTCTCTCTTTCACTTTATACTCCTTCTCTCTCTCTCTTATCTCTCTTGCCCTTAAATTTTTCTCTCTCTCTCTCACTCGCTCTTAGTCTACCTCTCTCTCTCTTTCTTTCACACTCTGCTCATTTTCTCTCTCCATACTCAAAACAGCCTGAAAAAGATAAACTCCGTATACACACCACTGTTGTTGTGACTGCAATACATAAGGTACCCTAACGATTCTAATGGGTTACTGGACTCGTGACGTTACTTATGATATTGATCTAACATTTTTTCTTTTTCTCTTTCATTTGTATAGATATAGATGAGTTTCTGTGTGAAGAGCTGCCCAGTGGGGTATCTATTAGTGTATATTCTATAGACACCATTAATCAGTGTTCGTGCTTAGGTTTGTCGTTCTTGAGTGAACAGCAACCCACTTTGATGGGGATATTTTTCTCTTGGCTTTTTTATCGCATATATAGATGATGATGATCGTTGTTGAACCCCCGCTTACTCAAAGTCGTTAGTACGTCTATGATGGTGATGATGATTGTTGAAATAGAATGTGGGTTAGGTTGTTGCAGTTAAACAAATAAATTAATAAAAAAAAAAAAACTTAGAGAGAAAATAACATGAGGAAACGAAATAAACTTAAAAACGAATTTTTTAAGATTATAGCTTTTTAGCGAAAGGATGAGCGAACGTCCTGGGTATGACGATAAACTACATCCGGCAGCAAGACCTCTGGTCGGGAGGTTTTCAGGAGCGTGGAACCACCTCTTAATTGATGTTGTTCCCAGGTCCATCCTGACCCGGGTGGTAGCAACTGTTAAAGTCCTATCTATAGGCAAATAGTTAACCCCAAAATTGGACTCAAAACACGTTAAAACTATAAAAGTAGACTTTTAGAATAAAAATACCGGTAATACATTTTTGGAAAAAAAATATTACCAACAATAGATTTGATTTTCGGCAAAAACCCTATTTACAAAAACATGTCAATGAAATCTGATCTACAAACTGATTTACTACAAAGAATACATATTCTATTCCTACGAACTTATCCTAAAATCTTGCCAGCATTAAATAATTGAGATTCATATATCGTAAAACAAAATAAATCAAAGTGCGAATTGCAAATCGGTGGTACCAAAATCAAACAAAAGCTGAAATTAAAATATTTGGAAAATGTTTTAACAGAGGACGGAAAGAGCGACACTGAGATCAGAAGGCGTATTAGGATAGGCAAGGAAACATTCCAGAAGCTAATCAGAGTACTATGAAATAGAAAAAATTCTCTAGAAACAAAGAATAGTGTACTAAATTGCTAAATTGTGATAGAGAGAGAGAGAGAGAGAGAGAGAGAGAGAGAGAGAGAGAGAGAGAGAGATGGACAATAACGAGGAGACTTGAAATAGCATGTGAAATGTGGTTCTACAGAAGGATACTGAGGTTACCGTAGACCGAACATGTGAGTAACGACGAAGTTTTGGGGAAAACGGAAACAAAAAGGAAACTTATACTTAACACCAAGAAGAGACGGTTCAGGTTTCTAGGGCACATAATGAGGAAGGAGGACTTGGAAACCTGATACTCATGGGACAGACAGGGGAAGACAACACATGGCATACTTGATGAGCTTGAGTAAATGGATACCTAGGGAGAAATAGCAGAAGCACAAGGTTTATTAAGCGCTACAAGAGATAGGGAGTTGTGGAAAACCACGAACAGCAACATACTGAAGTGACCCGGCACATAAAGAAGAAAATGTCTTAAAAAATATTTTGATGTCCAGAGTAACATTTCATTTTTTGTCAATTTAACTCAATCAGTTTAATAAAAACTACAAAGATACGAGGGGTTGCTGAGAGTGAAAGAATCAGGGAAGATAAGAATTGGATTCACGGACAATAAAAGAACAATATTCAAAGCGACACAAGATGGCGATTGGCATTGCATTTAAAGTTTCGAAGATTATAGATGGGAAATGAGTAGGAAACCAGAAGTGGCTTCCACAAACAAGAAGTGCGGAAGAAGAAACTATTAGCATAGAACTTACGGTTACAACTAGCACTTAAAACAGGGACACTATGAGACCTAACTGCCAATCTAGTGCTACATTTCAAGGTTTCCACAAAATCATGCGAAACGCTGTTATAGATTGTTGTGTCACATTTTTTTTATCTCATTTCATCCCAAACAAGGCAATAAGGCCACTAAGACGTAAGTGCTTACTGTGTGTTAGAGAATATAAAAAAAAACAACTATTAAAAAGAAAGAACTATAAAAACAAGAATTGTGAAGACAGAAGATAACGATTGACATTGCATTTAAATTTTTGAAGATCGGCGTTGACTGGAAAGCTAGAAGCCGGAATAGAGCAAAAAATGCGATAGAAGAAATTGTTCGCATAGAACTTAAGGTTACATCTAGCTATTTCAAATGTAAAAGGATGAGATCTTGCCACCAATTTAGTACTGCGCTTAAATTGATAAATGTTTATGAACCATAGCGGAAAGTTTATCAAAACAATTACCATAAAAGTATTTATAGAAGAGCCACAGGGAGGCTACTTTACGATGCTATGCCGAAGGACAGAGTCTCTTCTGTGGTGGTAGACAGCTACTCTATCTCGTTTTTACGGGGTCTACAGGGAATTTTTGCCCGAGCTTACGGGCTCGGATACCCCACTATAAATTTGGCCTTGTACCGCATCCGGCCGCGTGGGGCGGTAGGTGAATATCTCACTATACGGATTACTATTCGGATCACTATTCGGTGGGTATATTTCGAGCGAGTATATATCGAGTAAGTACTGTTAGTTCGAGTGTTATTCGAAGTCGTTACTATAGTTGTATCTGCGATTAGAAAGTCTTTACTACAACGAGCATTATGAATGTGACAAAGAGTATTCGTTGACATTACAAAAGTGGCAACGAGTGTTCGTTGACATCACAAAAATTTCTAAATAAAAAAAAAATAGAGAGAGAGAAGTGGGGATAGAAAATAAAATTTCACATGTAGCTTTGTTGACACAAAATAATAGTATATTATCTTGTTCAATTATTCTACATATCACAGGTTTACACTTTCTTATTTTACTGTAAAATTAAAATGTACGTTTCGGTTATTTTCCCGCCGTCGTAACGTATCCCCGCTGTACATTTTCTACAAATATCTTCATGGTAATTGTTTTAATGAGTTTTCCTCTTTAGTGTCTCAGCTTCATGAATCAGAACAATTACTATAAAAGTATTTATAGAAAAGGCACAGGAAAGCTGCATTACGTCAATGGCAAAGTGACTAAAGCCGAAATACCAAGAAATACCAAAATACGGCTACATCTAGCCATTTTAAATGTAAAATGATAAGACCTTGCCGCCAATCCAGTAATGCGCTTAAATTAATAATTTATGTATCATAGCGGAAAGTTCATCAGAACAATTATCGTCAAAGTATTTATAGAAACGTTTACAGAGAAGTTAATTTATGTCAGTGGGAAAATGACTGAAGCCAAGATCCCAGATGAGGATCGATAGCGTTGCAGCTTCTTCTTTGGGTTCTCTCAAGAATGTCCAGATGCATAGCAGAAGTGCTAGACCCGACGTGGAAACAGTATTCAATGCACGGACAAATGTCAGACTTATAAATATGCAAGATAGATAAAATTCGTCAAATTAAGGTAACAACGAGGAAAGATCATCAGAAAAATTACTAAATAGAGAGAGAGAGAGAGAGAGAGAGAGAGAGAGAGAGAGAGAGAGAGAGAGAGAAAAGCGGGGGATAGAAAATAAAACTTTTACATGTGGCTTTGCTAATACAAAATAATAGTATATTATCTCGTTCTATTATTCTACATATCACAACAATAGTTTTACTTTCTTATTTTACTGTTTTCTCACTTTTAGTCACCTCCCACCGTCGTAATGTATCTTCTCTGTATCTTTTCTATAAATATCTTCATGGTAATTGTTCTAATGAACTTTCTTCTTTTGTGCCTAAACTTCCTGGATTTAAGCGTTGTACAAGACTTGCATCTGTTGCTATTGAAATTGTAAGATTTAAGTTCTATGCTAATAGTTTCTTTTATCGCATTTATCGCTTCTGGAACTCTCCCCCAGCTTCTTGCTTTCCTGTCAATTACGATCTTCAAAACTTTTATGGCAACGTCAGTCGTTATCGTCTGTCTCCTTGAATTCTGTTCTTTGTTCCACCACCTCTCTTTCTTCAATAACCTTGTCTCAATTTCTTTCACTCTCAGTTACACCTTGTGTATTAGTGGTTTTATAGCCTTGCTTAAGGTGAAACTTTTTTTTTTAAAATCTACTCTTCTAGTTGTTTCTAGTCAATATTCCACCTGTCCATCTAAGACATTAAGAGAATTTTTTCACATTGTCTTATTTTCTACTGTTCCGCGTTCTCACCGCTCCATTCCTTACGGATGTGCGAGCGGTGAATGAGAAATCGAAGAGCCGATTTCGAGATCCAATCAAGTTCGTTAAATTCACTTATGCAAAAATACCTTTGGAAAAGGCATAAATCTATGTTCCCCAATTATGGGTTAAATAATAGAACATTTTCTATCTGGAAATCATTGCCCTTCTCAAAAAAAAAAAAAAATTAATGCAATAATCGCTCGCAAAATAAGTGTTATTCTTACAGGCCAAAATATATCCACAAAAGGTTTGAAAAAGCTGTAAAAATAAAACAAATCAAATACTTTCTATTTTTTTTATTTATCTGTATCCTTTTCTTCTAATTCTTTATTTTCGTTTTCCATGTCGATAGGTGATGCAACTTTCCGCTTTCTCTTCAGATGTGATGTGAACGAATTTTTTTATTTCTCTCTCCAGTTGTACTCTCCGCTTGTACTCTCCAGTTCAATATAATATTTAATTGAGTCATATAGTCCAAAATCTCGAGCCTTTCGTTAATTATCGATAATTCAGAGTTGATGACTTTCACACGTGATTCGAACGCAGGTCTCCTTTCTTATACATTGAACCCAGTTTCCTTCGCTACTGAGCACGTCAATTCAGAATCTCCTTAATTGAGTCTTCTTAAATGCCATTTCTCATTCAATGCATTAGCGATCATTACTGGCGGACAGGTGTGATTCTTGAGAAAGATAGTGGAGTGGTTTACAGTTACGTTTCCTATGGTTATAAATTCTGGTTTTCCCTTTTTCTAAACTTGGTGTCATCTAAAGCTACAGACTTCAGTCTATTCTCTTATTTCGTCCTTAAAAAGAAGTGGATTCATGTCTATCACAAGGAAAAGTGGACGCAACAGACTTGTCCAAAATTTGACGTCGTCATTTCGCTTTTTGGGGTTGATGTCTGTGACGCTAGATACGCGTCGGATTATATTCTTTTAAAACATTATCTATGTTTTCTTTCTTAATCATAACAATAATATAATCTTAAAATGCGATCTAACTTCAACGCTTTGAGCCTTGACCAACGCTTTACCGGTGATAGAGAAAAATGACGTAATGCCCAGCCACCGGTTGAACAGTGGTAGAAAACAATGACAATGCCTAGCCACAAGTTGAACGGTGGATAAACACTTGTAGCTATTTTTATATCTTCCGTGAAATATTACATAACAAGTATTTGCGAATTTTGACTCAGGAGCTCAGGCAGAATGGTTAAAATTATTCAGGAAAGTAGGGCTGAAAGGGTTAAAGATATATTCAATATCATTCGTCTATTGACGGTGCCTTTTGATTCAAAAGTTAAATTAGCCTCGTCGTCGTTATGACTGTAAGCTACATCCGGTAGCAATGCCTCTGATCGGGGGGTTTTCAGGAGTGTGGAACCACCTTTTAATTGTTGCTGTTCGCAGAGTGGTAGCACCTGTTAGGGTTCCAACTATGGGCAAATAGTGAATACATAAGCTGGAGGTCAAAACTTGAAAATATAAAAATACATTCGGAAAAAATTACCAGCAATACATTTTTAGAAAAAAGAAAAAAAATTACCAAAGCTCACAAGGAAATAAAATTTCGACATTAAATGACCCATATGCCGTGAAGCAAAACAAACTAAAAGTAGCCTTGTTCTTTTATTATTTTCTGTCCTTAATAATGTTTTATTTCTCTTATATTCTTTCACACAATGCAAACCCTTGTACCTTAGTGGCTTTATTGCCTTGCTAGGGGTGCAATGATAAAAAATAGCTAATATTTTTCATCAATGTATCTCAATGTTTTGAAGTGACCATTTGGTACGTGTCACTCATCGGTCTTAATTTCCTGATTCAAACGATAATTTACCATCACTTTCTTGTAAAATCTATCACAAGATTTTAATATTAATGTATGCAAAACATAATATTTATGTAAAAAAGTATTTCGAATGACAATTTTGAAGACAAGGATTCGACTGATTTGCGCATGTACGGGACTAAGTAGAGCTTAGTAAATATCTGTAAATTAGGTGTTTATCTTCTTCTTCTTCTTCTTCTTCTTCTTCTTCTTCTTGTTTTATATGGCATCTCCCTTGGGGACGTTGGCGATCATGGTTCTTCACAATTTTCTCGCTTTTGTAGTTCTTGGGAAATGACTTTTTGCTCTCTCTCTCTCTCCTAAACACAGTTCAACATTTACACAAGCTCGTTAAGGTCTTCATGCGCTGTTTTCCTCTGTCCTTTTTGCCTTCAGTATACCCTCAGTGGTAATTTTTTTCAAGCTTTCGAGTCCGCATAATATGTCCTTTTTGTTTCCATTTTCCATGAAACTTCGTCGTTGCTCACATGTTCAGTCCAAGATATTGGACGTCTTATTTTAATGATTATTTATTTATTGTACAAAACTGTTCATCTGATGCAAGACCCAAAAGCTAGTCAACAAAGAGGGTTATTAAATGAGATTTTTGTATTGTCATAGAAGCGTGAAGAGAGAAGTTAGTGCAGATTATAAAAAAAACGTATGTATGTTTGGGGAAGCATTCTCACCGGATTCTGTTCCACAAATCAGCGACTCCTGTAGGTACCTCTACGAGATCGCTAAAAAAAAAAATCAGCATACCGTAATGAAAACATGCCCGAAACGTAATGAAAACATAGTTTTATCATCAAATTCTTTATGTTATTATTAAGAGGAAGGATTAAAGTATTTTTTAATTATTTAATTAAATTTTTTACTCCTTTTTAGAACATTCGAAATTTAGATTCAAAGAACTTGTTTTGTATTGCGTCAGCGGTTGTGCTAACTTTTAGCAAAGCAAATTTTCGGCTTTTTGGGTGGAATATTTTGGAAATTTGGAAATTCTTGCAAAAATCAAATAATTGCCAGAAATTTTCAGAACTTATTCAAAAACGAATAAAATTATTTTTGAATTTTTTTTTTTACTAGAAAATCTTGGTAAAAAATATTTTTTATTTTATATATGTTTCTCCCCCTTAATTTAATTTTATGAAAGACTGAGGAATTCATGGAGATAATTTTTAGTGACTATATTTGTTAAAAGGAGAAATTTTTTGAAAAAATTTAAATTACAGATTTTTTTAAACTAAAACATAATTTATTTAGAGAAGCTTTTAATTACTTTTATGAATAATTTATATTAAAAGCAATATTGTATGAAGAAAAGATTTTCAATGAAAAATGAATTTTTACAAGATTTGTTTTCACTTTTTACAATTTAAAATTGAATAGTTTATAAGGGTTTTGTATCTTTTAAAGTTCAATTTCGACGAGATAATTCTTAGGGAATATTGCTATTCAGTAAGACTATAGTTACTAAATCATATTTTAAAACTTTTTACACTTTGATAACAGCGACTATTTTTAAAAGAATTTCGATTTGTTTTTATATATGTATATAGATACAGAATTTCTGAAATATGGATGTACAAACTCATAAATCTATTTTTAAAAGGTCATGTGTTTTAAGGGTTGTCCCTCCTTGCGAGAGAAAAAACAAACCTTAATGAAATTTATCGTCTGCTTCTGCTACACTATACTTAACTTAGTTTAAGAACACGTTCGGCGGTCAATCTGCCATCAATAAATTGATTAACACGACAGAAAAACAAGATCCCGTAGTTAGATGTTTGTATACAAGATTTTATTCTATAAGTAATATTTGTTTCTTATCATATAAACTAAACTTTAAATTTCCTAATTTTCGAATAACCTTTCAGAAATATAGATTTTATTTTTGCAAAATTTTTCAAACAGAAAAAGAAGTTTTGTTTTACAAATGTCAAAAAATGGCTGACGTTATCGATTTTACTGAAAAATGCAAGTATATTCCAATCAATATAATTTCTGTCTGAAATAAACCAAAATGTTTTGCTTACCGAGTATAGTAAATTTAATCATTGGATTGATCGCCCCTGTGTACATGGCATGGTAGGAATAATGAACGTAGCTGGTCATAACAATGGCTTGCAACGTTGCGTCTGTGAGGAAACTGGTTGTAGAGTGGAAGATAATTAATCACCTACAAGGCCGTATAAAAGCTTTTGAACTCTATCAAGTCTGGAAAGAGAAGATAGTGCAGCTCCAGCTGAGATATGGTACCAATGCTCCATTTTTCGTCCGATCTGAAGCTAAATATAGAACTGGGCAGGTCGAGTCAGATATATCTTTAGCGACAGATCACATATATGATTTCCACTTGAGATCTAAGGTGAACTAGTGTCCTAAAAGACATTTAAAATAAGGAGTTTCATGGGGAATGCAGATATTCGTCGTGAATGGTGGGAATTTGAAAATGTTGATAAAAGGGATGGTCGCTGGTCAGGAATTAAGACAAATTTTGCTGAAAGAATCGAGTTATTATGCATGTAAAATGTGTGTAAACATTCTGAAGTTATCCAATTATAAATCTGCTGTTTTCTTTACCCAGCCAACGCATACAGACACGACATATTTCTTGAGTGTCATACACAATACGTCTAAATATCTAATTGCCCGCGCCTCATCATAATGTCTGTCATACGACCGCTTCACAATGAATACATAAATGTCAACAGAAGTAAAATAAAATAATAAAAAAATTATGTGAGTACTTTTTTTTTGTCTGGAAACATTTTATAGCTTTTTCGCACTTTAAATTATAACAGATCAATCCCAGAATTGTTGTGATATTAAACATATTAAATTTATCAATAAATAGTTATTACATTTTTAAATAACAAAAAAAAAACGTATTAAATTTATTCGAAAATAGTGGTTACATATATAAGTAAAAAATAAAAACATTAAATTTACCCGGAAATAGTTGTTACATTTTAAATAAAAAATAAAAACATATTAAATTTATCCGAAAATAGTTGTTACATTTGTAAATAAAAAAATAAAAAAATGTATTAAATTCAACGGAAAATAGTTGTTTCATTTTTAAATAAAAAAATACGTCTTCAATTTATCCGAAAATGGTACATTTATAAATAAAAAAAGAAAAAAAAAAATCAATGAAAACGAATTAATTGTTCAGTTCTTTGCTGGGAACTATTAATTGTTCAGAATCATTAAAATAAATATTACAGGACGCTAGTAGATTAAAATATTGGTTCGTGAATTTGATGAAGTATTTTTCCTTGAGGCCGGCACTGCAAATTTTTACTCAGTAGAAACAGGACAAGCATTAAGTGTACTAAATCAGAACAAGACAAAATATAACCAGACATGTACAACGGAACGAGAACAATCTAGCCTCGTAGGGTTCTGTTCCAAATTCTCTAAAGGTTACCCAAGTCGATGGTCAGCTGAAAAAGGCCGCAGGGCGCAACGGCCGAAATGGTGTGATAATGTGGAATCTTCCACAACAAACCAGCCTTACTACTTTTTAGGAAATGCACTCTTCCTATCTGGTAAGTAACATCCTACTTTCACACAATTATAATAAGTATTCATTGGTCAATCACCTCCAATCTTGCTTGCTGATTGGTCAGTTCCGACCAATCAAACCGCCTGCACGCGACCAATCTGTCTTTCATACTTTCTCCGTTTGAGCCTCCCATGTGGTACACGACCATTATATAAACCCAACACGTGTAAACTTCCTCGAGTTTTTCTTTCCATTCATCTCTCTCGCACGTCTCATTCCTTGCTACCAAGTGCCAAGATGTAACCTTCAGGAACTCCCGTCTTCGTCATTTACTGGTCAGACGTTAAAGACAATTACCAACATTCACGAACTCTGAAATCACTTCTGAACTTTTACCTCACAATTCCAAACTTTCTTAATATGAACTCCGGTACGACTAATAACTAATCAAAGGGACACGACTCTGTCCTATCTTTTCAGTTCGCATGCATGTACATCAAGCATTAATAAATCTAATTGTTATGTTTTGGAATCATTCAGTTCAGTTTTGTATTTTATTCTATGTGCTATTCTCGTCAAGTATAAATTGCACTGCTTTCACGCATTGTCCTGAATCACATCTTTCTTAGCCATCACATATATTGCAACCCTGACGTTCGTCGTAGGACCAACACTACAAGATTGGTGATCCCGTTGGTAACTCAATCACTACAACGATGATAATACAACCGCTACATAATTAGTTATCCCGTCGGGAATAAACAATAATGGTACCCTATCACTACAATAGTAACAACAAAGATGTCAATAGTCCGAGAGTAAATAATGTAAATGCTGATAACTCCTCATCCTTGAAATTCACACAGAAATTAAGATTTATATTTAAGCCTTCCACTGTATCTAATATAGCATTTTAATGCTGTTTGATCGTCGATTTTTATGACAAAGCGCCCCTATGTCTATCTATGGAAGAATTAATTCTGTTTGACCACAGGCTATTTTAGTTTTATGCTTACTGTTTCTTAAATGTCTTCCCATGATGATTGATATCGTCTGCTAAGATAAATAAACAAGGAGAAAACATATCAACAAATTGTGAAAATGTGTTACACATCTTCTCCCCGACAATGAATAATGATACTATCGAATGTCGCAAAGCGCTGCCTCTACACACAACTCCGGATCATATTATTGCATCCTGGCTTTCGTGAAAACCCTGTCTCTGTAAAAAAGAGAAAAGAAAAAGAAAAATATTTCCGCTGCTTTAAGGATTACATAAGCGGCCACACGAGGGATATACTAATTGAGGAAGAAGTAAAAAGTTGTCAGAATTTAATATTTAATTTATTTTTATTACATTGATCTGCCTGCGGCTTACGGCTATATCACGTTGAAACACCGGTTCTCGTATAATCAATAAGTTAAGCAATGTTGAGTCTAGTCAGCACGTAGATGGTGACTGCTTGGGAATACCAGGTGCCGTAAGCTTGGAGATGAGAGTGGTGTAATGGATAATGGCTCGGAATTGGAAATCGGAGAGCCCAGTTCCAATTCCAGTTGTGTTCGTTATAATCACTTACGCTCAAATACCATTAGGAAAGGTATGGATCCACCTCTTCTTTCCCCAGCTATGGGTTAATTAGTAGGACTTGTATCGGTAAATCCTTATTATCTCAAAAAAAATCTTACAATATGAAAATATTTTCTGACTTTAAATAACCTGCAAAAGGTTGATAAACCGCAAACAAATCTGCATGTCTGTGGAATGCCACAAATTCCTATGGCATTTTGTTCGACCTTATTGGTTATTAAACTATATTCACAGATCACTGTTCCTGGCGATTAGTATTCTCATTATTTGCCACACAATCGTAGCCTTATATCAGATTAACCTAAGCTTAGCGAGTAAATTACATTCTACATAGATTAATGGTTAACAAAAGTAGTGAAACAGATCGCCATTACTGCAGCTAGTTCAATCTTCATTGGATACCAAAGACCCTTTGTTTTATTAAGTTAATCTTGGTAGTCGAACATTTTTTCGACCTCTTGCTTTCAAGTTATCTTCAAAAATTTAAAAGCAATGTCTTCTTCATTCCTGTTGTTATTGTTCTCTCTCCATAATAATGTTTTTTTTTTCTTTTTCTCTTATTCTTTCACACTCAGTAACCGCCATTGTCTCTTAGTGGATTTATTGCCTTGCTTGGGAGTGAAATCTTTATAACAAATAGATATTAAGCTTGTTTCACGGTGGTGACAGGTATTTTTCAACGGGGCTGAAAACCGATGTTCGAGCCTATGCAAAAGTAGTGAATTCTGTTACAAATTCTGGAATCAGACGGATGGACGCAATCTGATCTTCCGAGCCCGATTCTCCTAATTTGACCTTGCACCGTACTAAGCTAAGATTAGTAAATATCGAAAACGCATAGGAGACGTGGAATTTGGAAGATGAGCGTATCTTATTCCTCTTCCCAACAGCGTCTATTTTAGTTACGTGTCTGGTTATACTTATATCGATTCTGACGAAGCTATCGAACAAACAGAGGAAATTATTTGGACCTTTAGACATCGTACACCTAAATATAATAACAACAGAAGTTGAGAGAAATAAACGAAAAGTCAGAGGGAGGAAGAAAGTGAGAGAGAGAGAGGAGTGAGAGTAAAGAACCAACAATATTTCATTAAAAACTTAGGTTCTTGAATAAGACTTTTACAAATATGATTTATATGCTAATGGTAATATTAGCCGTTACCTTATAAGGAAACTTTCGGCATTCAGTAACTGAGTAGCCAGTACTACTGTCTCTTAAAATTTATAAAAAATCTTTCTCTTAAAACAATTTTTCAGGAAATCGGGGTTTCTGAAGGTCATTAGCTTCTATAAGTCATGATGGGTCTTTTCTTCTTAACCTTTTATTTGTAGTAGTATGGAATGTCAACATATTGATTATATGATTATTTTCTCTTCCAGTTACATGTTCTATCCATTTTAGTTGTTACTATTGTTGAAATTTCTCAAGTGATGTGGATTCTGTATCTGTCTATATTTCTGAGATGAGGTATTATGCATACTATTTACATTATTTGGGCTATATCTATTTTCAAATCTTTCTTTCGTTTTTGTCCTTCTTATGTTTTCTTCCTTTCATCCTTTTTTCTTTCTTTTGTTTTGTCCTTATTAGTTTTCCTTCTTTAAACTATCTTGTCGCTTAAACATATTGCTGCATATGTTTCTATATATTAGGTTGGTGCAAAAATAATGTCGTTTTCTCACATAGTGACATATGTGAGATAACGACATTATTTTTGCACCAACCTAATATTTACTTCTTTTTTTCTTTCTTTCTTTCTTTCTTTCTTTCTTTCTTTCTTTCTTTCTTTCTCTTTTACCTACCTTCTCACATACTTTGTCCTTTATCGTTCGTTCATTTCTTTTCATCAGTGTATTTTCTAAAGAATTGATGGATATTTCTATTTATTAATCCGGCAGATTTTATTAAAATGAACGTTATTTTTAGTGGATAACCATACTTGAGTAGACGTTCAGTTTATTTAATAAACCTGTATATTTAATTTTTTTGACTACTGGCCTGAATATTCGAGAAATCTTATTAAAGAAAAATATATGGTCCTCAGCAAGATTCGAATCTGGATCGCCCTTGGCGTTATATACGACGTGCTTTAGATAATCTCAGCTACAGAGCGTGTCGATGATCAACCAAAGCTGAATAATGTCTTATAAACGTAAATCTTTCGCAGACTCTCGAAATAAACATATTTGATCAGCTTCGTATCTTAAAGTAAACAAAGCAATTTCTAAAGAAGTAATGGGTTTTTATTTATTAACCCAACAGAATTTATTACTTAAACGTTATTTTTATATTTGAGTAGACCTTCTGTCTATTTATTAAACGGTATATTTATTTATTTTAGCGTCTATTCAAATATGGATATCCAATGAAAATAACGTTTGTGATATTTTTGGTGTGTCTTATTCGATCACATCTGTCTTCATAATTAATAATGTTTCGAAACCGGAATTCACTTCCTGACTTAACTTCTCTTTTTGTTTACATCATCTTTTATTTTTCATTTTGCTTTTCACCACCATAATGACTACATAAATATTTTCCTCCTCCTCCTCCTCCTCTTTCTTCTCCTCTTCTTCTTCCTCTTCCTTCACCTCTTCCGTCATATTCTACTTTGAAAATAACATTTTTACATCTTCCCTCTTACGTCCCCACCTTTTTCCAACTTCTACTCAGTTTTACTATTCTCTCTCTTTTCCCTTTATCCATGATTACGTCCTCAATCCCCATCACACTTTCACTTCCACTCTTTCAATTAAACTTCAATTTTCTCAACCTTTTACTTTCTCTCTCCTCTTCCATATCCTCCTACCTTTCGATTCATTGTACTCTCTCCTACTGGTTTTCCCTCCCTTTCCTCGCTTTCTTCATCCACTCTTTTCCATTTCTCTTATTTTCATGCCGCCATCTTGATCCTGTCCGTTTTTTTATTTAAAGTCAAGATTTAACTGCAGATGTCGTAGCAATAATGACAGCAGGCTGTGCGTGATATCGACACAGAAATAAAAATGTTCAGTTGAGGAACTATAGTTTCGAATCCAACATCCGCTATTTTTTTTTAGAAGTAATCATCATCCTGAAGATTATTATTTACTGGTAAATTACAGAAACAGACATTCTATATTACGCATGAACATATCAACAAACTTATAAGCACAAATACGGTTTTTATAGGCATATAAATGATATTTTAAAGGCCGTATATATTCATCCATGATATTGCCATTAAACCCACTTTAAACCTCGACCTTGTGTCTCGATTGTGCTTGCAAATTCAACTTTTCTTATACAGTGTAACCCGGATATAAGACCCTGATATAAGAGAAACCCTGATATAAGAGACATTTCTTTAGTCCCAAATTAGAGCCTGTGTTAATGTATATATAGTAGACCAAACCCGGATATAAGAGAAACTCGGATATAAGATAAACCCGGATATAAGAGACTTCTTCTCCGGTCCCGACAAATCCGGGTTACACTGTATAAAAATATAGGCGTAAACTAAAATATTCATAGTTTTTATCTTCATATTAACGCATAGTCACTACATTAATTCAGAATTGTATTTTCATGTTTTTCTAATTACCAATCTGGTTAAAAAATAAAAAGTAGAATAATGTATATATATATATATATATATATATATATATGTTGGGACCAAGTAAATGATTAAGTAATAATAAAAACTAGGTTTGCAGATATATCGTATATTAAACAGCAAGTACAACAGAAGAGTATTACCCGACTAGTGAGTGTGTGTCGGTTGACCAGCGTTCAATCTATTTATTTGTTTATTATAAACAGAGCATTTACTTAAATACTTGTATCTATAAAAAGAACGTTAAACATAAAAAATGTCTTTTATAAATAAATTGTCGGACTTTGTCCATTTCTTAATATATATATATATATATATATATATCTTGCATATTTATAAATCTATCATTGGTCCTTGCATTGAATACTGCTTCCATATCGAGTCTGGTGTTCCGGCTATATATCTCCAGATTGTCGACCAAATCTAAGGAAGGCTCTATAATATTACCCCTCCTGAACTGGCATCTCGACTTTAGTTAATTTTCCCACCGCCGTGACATGGATTCCATCTGTCGTTGCTGTAAGTATTTTCATGGCTGTTTTTATAATGGTCTCTCCTCTTTGGTATCTCAACCACGGGAATTTAAGCGTACTACTAGATTGGCTATTAGGTCTCATTGTTTTACTGTTGAAATAACTAAATTTATTCTGTTCCATCTTCAAGCGAAATTTTTTGGGAATTGAAGATGGATCAGAGCTTAGTACTTTCATTCAATTTAATTCAAATAATTATATTGAAGTTTTGGGCTCTTGTTTTGAAACATGAGAACTCTTATGTAGCGTGTTAGAATCATATTTTTAAATAAATAATTATATTTATGCTCTACTTTTGTATCCAGCACTATTTTTGAAAAATAATAACAAAAATACTAAAGAACTTTGGATTATTTACCTAACGAGTTCTTTCCTATATTCTATATATTTTTCACACACACACACACACACACACACACACACACACACACACACACACACACACACACACACACACATATATTGATAATATTTGTGGTAAATATACAGATACATATGCAATCATATATCTAAAATATCTAAATATATATATATATATATACATACATACATGCACATAGATATATATTTGTATAAAAAATAAATCCAAG
>OZ010584.1:59861596-59894096 GCA_963932145.1 Acanthosepion lycidas
CCATATTTGTTATCAGCACTTTGAATGTAAAGATGATGTTATTCGAAATGTCGTTACTTACTGTAAAACGAAATTACAAAACCGCTTCTATATCCTGTTTTCGCCTCTACAAGTTCCTTAAAAGAGAAACCATTGTTTTGTTTAGGTTTCATCATGTGATCTCTTGCGAATACTGATTCTTCTTCTTCTTCTTCTTCTTCTTCTTATTATTATTATTATTAATATTATTATTATTATTATTAACAACAACAGTTACAAATCGCCTGGTGTACTAATTAGGCTGGATCTTCACAACCCTCTCGCCACCCTCGACAGAGGGGTGAAAGAGAATAAGTGGGGCGGAGCATGATGATCCTGATGCAAACGGGGGCTGACTAATGACTAAGCACCGTAACCTGTCGTGTTTTCAAATTCTTTATCTCTTAGACCCATAGACCAAGAAACTGAATTTACGAATATGTGAAATAAATTCATTAAAGAAAAGGACAAATAACATTTTTACAAAAACATAAAAATGAAACAACTTAAGAAAGGATTATAAGGATCAAAATTGATAGGTAAAAAGTAATTGCCATATATTTCCGTGTATAAGGCGACCTTTAGATAAGACATGGTCAAAAAATATAGCAGATTGTCATGAATTTATACTTTTCCTTTTTAGTATAAGTTGACTGCTTATTGATTATATAAAGATGATATTGGAAATGTTCTTACTGCAAAATGAATTAACAAAACTGATTCTGTATCCTCTTTTCGCTTACACACGTTCCCTAAAAGGGAAAACATTGTTTTGTTTACGTTTAATTACGTGATCTCTTGCGAATACTGATTCTTCTTCCTCTTCTTCTTTTTCCTTCTCTTCTTCTTCTTC
The DNA here is from genome assembly GCA_963932145.1 of Acanthosepion lycidas. NCBI lineage: Eukaryota > Metazoa > Mollusca > Cephalopoda > Sepiida > Sepiidae > Acanthosepion > Acanthosepion lycidas. The sequence goes on from OZ010584.1 coordinate 59,862,468, forward strand.
TTCTTCTTCTTCTTCTTCTTCTTCTTCTTCTTTTAAATGCAACTAGCGTAAAAGGATTTTTATTTGAAAAATAAAGGTTGTGCGTAACCCTTAATTGTGTTATTATTTAACACCAAAATAACAATGAATTTTTAATGAGAAACAAATATTATGTTCTAAATTATTAATTATTAATTTATTACTGCTTTAATTAACAATACCATAATGATTATTGAAATTTTAGTGGAAGATAATGGTTGCTGTTTTTTTCAATGATATGGAATTTTCCTCGAATAGGCAATTTAATATGTTATACCAGTCATATATAAGTCCACGAATTACTTACTCCTTTTTGTGGCGTAACAGCAAAGAAATCGTCGGATAAACATGATCGAGCTTGTTCTGTTCTGTCAAAGAATGTGGCACCCACGTGTCGAGATGGGAAACGAATCCAAGTCCCTTCAAATAGCGAAAAGCAGCTGAAATATCGATTTTCAAACTCTTAGAAATCTCTTCCGTTGAAATCTTCAGTTTCCTTTCCAGAATAGCAAGCAGAGCATCTTCATCGACGTCAGAAGGTCGCCCGGAACGTGGTTAATTGCTTAGGCTATAATCACCCTGACGAAATCCGACAAACAATATTATGAACGTCCGAAGAACTGGGGCACTACTCAAATAAACATCGTGAATGTTTTTTGTTTTTTTGTTGCAGATCCAACGATTACTTCATTCTGAAATTCATAGAGCATTATATATTCATTTACGGACAGAACTTCAACATTCAATAAAAGGTGAAAGGTTTCAATCTGAAACACGCCAGAAATCAGCACAAAACGGCTAACGAAATTTTACAATGATTTGATATATATATATATATATATATATATATATATATATATATATATATATATATATATATTTAAAAATATGATTCCATCGCTACATAAGAGATATCATGTTTCAAAACAAGACCCGAAAACTTCAATATAATTATTTGAATTAAATTGAATTAAAGTACCAAGCTCTGTACCATCTTCAAGCGAAATTTTAAATCTCCATAGACACTTAACCAGACTAGACGATGTAATTTTCCGCTTTGAATTTAGACACCCCAACCTTACCCTGACTGAGATATTGATACAAATTATTAACCCTTACGACCTCTTTTTTTTTTAAATAATTGCTCTAGCAATTTTAATTTTAATAATGAATATGCTTATAAAACGCGTAAATTTCAAGAATTAGTTATTCCACAAAAAATTTCGATTTTGATTGATTTTAAAATGCGGAAAACGTAACGATATTTTTTTTTATTACTGTTTAGTTCATGCCGCAAAACAAAATGCTTACATTTACTTTGATAAAGAGTCTCAAAGGACGGAACGCGTTGGTAAAGAAAAGTTTTCATTTTTTCTTTATTCATATTGTCTTTTTACATATATATTTTACTCACTTATATCTGAATTTTTATTTATACATACGCACACACACACACACGCGTACACACACACACACACTGCTTGAATAAAAATATGCTGCCATATATATATATATATATATATATATATATATATATATATATATAGTGAAGCTTAGAAATTATGATTTCACAGAGAACTGACACAAATGCTTGACATAAGTTCTATTTTATCTTTTATTCTTCTCCCGAAGACTCTTCAAATACATATTTTATGTCTGTATATATGTATATGCTCTTACGTTAACCTCCTGACGTGTAGGCATGTAGACTCTACTGCATTAGTACACACACACATGCACACACACCTACACACACACGCACACACACACACACACACACACATATATATATATATATATATATATATATATATATATATATATTCATGTCTGTGGCCAAAAGTCAATAGAGAGTTGTGTTCTTTTAAAGCTTACTAAGCCATATTTCCCACGTTTCTTCTCTTCATTGTCTTCCCACGTCATTCGATTTCTTCTCTTTCTGTTCATTTCTCTGAAAAGCCATGTTGTCTGTGTTTCCGTCCTCTATCCAAAAGCCCGTAACTCATGGAGAGGTCCACCAATTATGTAGCAAGGTAATCATTACGGATGGCAATACGATCGACGCATCCCCAAGTGGTCGACGCTAAGTGGTCGACATCCCGGGATCCTACTTGAACCCTGTTCACACAAGTAAAATTGTCGCGGACACTAGTTCCCCTAATGCACTCCTGAAATAGGCCCAGGAAGCTTTTCAGCTGCTTCCAGTCCTTAACGCTACCGTAAGGCGACAATCCTAATAAGTTCGACTTGCTGTTGAGTTGGCCGAGGGCGCCTCACTATGACATCCACCTTGCGTGTTGTGAGCTGGCTGGGCGGCAGGCATTTTTCGTCTATTCTCTCCAGCCTCATCAATTGTGGCTGGTGACATAATTCAAAGTTCAGCCTCCAAACAAGGTATTTAATGATAGCGTAATTATTTGGAGTATTAGTCACAGTTAATTATAGTATTAATATTTACCTTCTTTCCTTCATTCCTTCTTTTCTTTCTTCCTATCTTTCTTTCTTTGAAACTTCCTTCTGTCTATTTTAACTACCTTCTTTCCTTTCATTCGATTTTCTTGTCTTCCTCCCTTTTCGACTTGATCATTCATTCCTTCTGTTCAGTCTCCATTCATTCATTCATTCGTTATTTTCGGTCTTTCTATCTTTCTTTCTGCCTTCCTTCCTGTCCGTCTTCTATCCACCCCCCCTCTTGCTGTCCATCTTTCTACTTTCTTTCCCTCCTCCTCCTTTGCAGTCTTGCTCCCTTCCTTCGCGTATTCTTTACTTTCGGTCTTGCTTTCTATCTTCCTTCCTTCCTTCATTTGGTCTTCCTTTCCTCTTTCGGTTTTCCTTTTCACTTTTCCGTATTGCCCCCTTTCTTTCTGTTTGTATTTCTGTTTGTCTTTCTTTCTTTCTTTCTTTCTTTCTTTCTTTCTAGCTTAACACTAACTCTTCCTTCCGACCTGGCTTGCTCCATTCCTTCCCTCTTCTTTCCTTTCGGTCTTGATTTCTGTCCTTCCTTCTTTCCTTCCATGTTTCTTTGTTGCCTTCATTCCTTTCGGTTTTCCTTCCTTCCTTCCTTCCTTCCTTCCTTCCTTCCTTACCCCTTCCTCCCTTTAGGTCTTGTTCATGGTCCTTCCGTCTTTCCTTCCAAGTTGCTTTGTTGCCTTCGTTCGTACCTTCGTTCGTTCGTTCCTCCCTTCCTTAATTCATCTGGGCATCTTTCCTTCTTTCTGTCGTCCTTTTTACTTTTTCGTCTTGCTAACTTTCTTTCTGTTTGAATTGCTTCCTCTCGCTCTTGCTTTCTTTCTTTCTCTTTACCTTCCTTCCTTCCTCGATACCTTAACTCTAACCTTTCCTTCCTTCATCCTTCCTTCCTTGCTCCCTTCATTCCCCTTTCCTTTATTTCTTTCTACCTTCCTTTCTTTAGGTCTTGCACACTGTCTCCCTTCAATACTTGATTTCTCCCTTGTTTCTTTATTGACTTCCTTCCTTCATTCTTTTCTGACTTCATTCCTTCTCTTCATTTGGCCATTCTTTTTTCTCTCAGTCTTCCTTCCTTCCCCCACCTTCCTTCCCCCACCTTCCTTTTGTTCTTGCTCACTGCTTTCATTCCCTTCGTCTTTCCTTACTTGTTCTTTGTTGCCTTCCTTCTTTCCTTCATTTGTCCTTCTTTCCTTCCTTCTTGCTGTCTTCCCTTTTACTTTTCCATTTTGTTTCCTTCCTTTCTGTTTACATTCCTTCTTCTCAATCTTGCTTTTCATCTTTCTATTTACCATTCTTCCTCGACACCGTAACACTAAACTTCCTTCCATGCTCGCTCTCTTCCTTCTCCTATTCTTCCTTTCTTGTCCACTCCCATCCCACTTCCTTCCTTTTGGTCTTGCACACTGTCTTCCTTCCTTCCTTCCTTCCTTCCTTCCTTCCTTCCTTCCTTTTGTCTTTCCTTCCTTAATGCTTTGTTGCTTTCCTTACCTTATTCTTTGCTGTCTTCCTTCCTTCTTTCGTTCATTTGTCTTTCTTTCATACTTTCGGTCTTTCTTTCTACTTTTTCGTCTGACTCTCTTTCTTTATTTTTGCATTTCTTCCTCGCTCTTTCTTACTTTTTTTCTTTCTTACTGTTTACTTTCCTTCCTCGATACCTTAACACTAACCTTTCCTCCCTCCCTCCCTTCCTTCCTTCCTTCCTTGCTCCTTTCCTTCCCCCTTCCTTCCTATGGTATTTCCCACTGCCTTCATGATTTACGTCTTTCCATATTTGTTTCTTTGTTTCCTTCCTTTCGTTGACTTCCTTCCTTCCTTTCGGTCTTCCTTTTTACTTTTTCGTCCTACTTCCTTCCTTCCTTTCTGTGTGCATTCCTTCCTCCAAATCTTGCTTTCTTCTTTTCTGTTTACCTTCCATGATACATGAACACTGACCTTTCCTTTTTTCCTTCCTTCCTTCTCTCCTTCCTTACCCCTTCATTTCTTCTTTCCTTCTTGCTTCCTTCCTTCTCCTTTCCTTCCTTTCAGTCGATAAATATAATAATCATAATATATATATATATATATATATATATATATATATATATATATATATATATGTGCGTGTGTGTGTGTGTGTGTGTGTGATAATCATAATATATATGTGATAAATGAAATAAACGAAATAGTAATTGCTAATTATATTACATTAATATATAATTACTTTTAAGCAATATTTACGTGTTTTTTTTTTCAGTTTAAAATCCATTAATTTTTCATCATCTTTCCTTGAAACGCAAGGCAATAAAGACACTAAGACGCAGGTTGTTACCGAGTGTGAAAGAATATGAGAAAAAGAAAAATATTATTAAGGAGAGAAAACAATAAAAGACCAGGAATTCAGAAAACAAAAGATAACGATTGACATTGCATTCAAATTCTTGAAGAACAATGTTGACTGTGAAGCAAGAAGCCGAAAGAGAGTTCCACACGCGAGAACTGCAATAGAAGAAACTGCTAGCATAGAATTTACGGTTACATCTCGCCATTTCAACTGTAAAATGATGAGACCTTGTCGCCAATCTAGTACTCAGTTTAAATTCATAAAGTCAAGGTACCACAGTGCGAAGTTCATCAGAACAATTACCATGAAAGTATTTCTAGAAAATGCACAGGGAAGTTACTGAAGCCGAGATGCCAGGTCAGGAACAATAATATTGAAGATTCTTATAACAGGAGAACTAGACCTAATCTAGCAGCAATATTCAAAACATAGACGAGTGATAGACTTATAAATACGTAAGATAGGTTCTGTCGAGAAAAATTGTCTAGCACGATACAGAAGCAACTCATATATATATATATATATATATATATATATATATATATATATATATATATATATATATAGCAAGCGAGAGAAAACAGAGAGAGAAAGAGAGAATGGGAGATGCAAAATAGATCCTGGCAGAGCTACACGTCTATGAATCTCAGTTTTACTTTTGAAAATCATAAAACTGTGAAACCGGTAAAGTTACTCGAAATTAATTTTCTTAATGACTCCAGTTGCATTTTCAATTAAGGTTGGTGCAAAAATAATTTCGTTTTCTCACATAGTAACATATGTTAGAAAACGAAATCATTTTTGCACCAACCTAATATTTCCTATATACTTTAACCCGTGTGGGATATATAAAAATCACTTGCTTATATATAAATATATATATATATATATATATATATATATATATATATATATATATATATATATATATATATATAATGGGGAAGTTTTACGACAAACGCCAGTCAAAATTTTACGTCTAACACACTAAAGATAATAGAACGCTTAGATTTGGATCTAAAATTAAATTTAATTTCGTTTGGGGATGGAACATATCACGCTGAAGCGGTTTGGTGTGGTTTGGTTTCGTTTGATTTACGGCATATCAACACCTCAATGGGTCATTTAATGCCTGCAAAACTTTTATTCCTCGTAATATTTTTGTTTTGTCAAAAATCTATTTCTGGTAATATTTTTCCTTGAAAACTGTATTGCTGCTTATATTTTTTTAAAAAACATATTGATGGTAATATTTTTTTTATTTCAAAAACTTGTTGCTGGTAATGATTTTTTTATACAAAGTATTTCTGGTATTAAAACCTATTTTTACACTTTCATGGTATTTTTATCCGAGTCTGGGGGTTAACTATTTGTCCATAGCTGGGACACTAACAGGTGCTACCACCCTAGGTCAGAGTGCACCTGGGAACACCAGCAATTAATAGGTGGTTTCACACTCCTCAAAACCTCCTGATCAGAGGCCTTGCTGTTGGACGTAGTTTATCGTCTTGCCCAGGAAGGCACGTTGAAGCGAAGTGTTTGTTTTTGTTTTTTTTCCATTTTGTCCTTATCTGATATAAATTTTTTTTATATCCATATACACACGTACACACACACACACGTACACACACACACACACACACACATAAAGCGCCCCCCCACATACTATATGATAAAATATTGTTTTAAGGTATGCTATAATAATGGGTTAAGGTGCTCAGTATAAGGGTTAGAGCATACGTATATGGATATAAATGGATAGACAGGCTTGACGGTTGAACTCTCTACCTCAGAGCAGAGAGGAACCCAGACGAGGCTCCACCGAAGGGCAGAGTCTCGTTCGGGGAGGTTGACCAACCCGACCCGTTTATACGGGTTCTACGGGCATTTTTTGGTCGAACCTACGGGTTCGGGAAACCCACGTTAAACTCGGCCTTGTGCCACATGCAACCTTTCTGGGGGGTTGGCTAGATACCGAATCGAGTCGAGCCGATAGTAGTTCACTCCAAACCAGACTGACAGTCATACTAACACCTTCCACATATTGTATTATTATTTCCTGTAATATACCTTCGTTATTTCTACTCTTGTGTTCGTGTTGTTCTTCCTTAGTCCTAACCTGGACTATAATATATATATATATATATATATATATATATATATATATATATATATATATATATACAGTGTCGCATTTAAAAAACTTCAAGAGAAGAATAATTTAACGAACGAACATGTGAGATTTGCATCGTTTTATAACCAGAACTCATTCCATACCATCCTGTGTACTTTATCTATGTTACGTCTATACCAACCTGTATAACTCTGTTACATGTTACTTCCATGCTACACAATAACATCTATATACATTACTTCCATACCATCTTGTATACTTACTACATGTTACTTCTGTAGCATCTTGTAACTTGGTTTAGAGTTTTTTAATCTTCTGTAAGCAGAATCTGACATGTCTTTTGAAAACAGCAATCAATAATCCCAAGGTATGTTTTATAGACGTGAAAATTCAATGAACTAAAATACAAGCAGAAAATAATTAAAAAAAAAAAAAAACAGAACATAAAAATCAACAGTAACAATATATTGATTGATGAATGTGGAAACGCCAGGCGAAATTGGCCTTTTATCTAATTTATGTATAAGACTTTCTCCATTGTAATGAGGGAACAATATTTCTTCCCGGATAAATTGAATTTTTTAGAAATTATTTTAAGAAATAATTATCTTATTCTTACATATTTTACGTGCCAGGGTGTGCGTGCATAACGTTTCCGATTCGATGTATTGAGATCAATATATAAACGTGATTGATTAACCGTAGCATCCGAACAGCAATGGACAATTCATAGTTTGGGGTCCCAATGCAGTGCTAGGCAGAGTATTACGAAACAGAAAAAAATCGTTGGAATCAAAGAAAAGTTTACTGTACGGCTACATAATATATATCCTCCTCTATGGTAGCAAATGCAAATTGCCGATGCCAAAATCAAACAAGTATAAAAATTTAAATATATGAGAAGTTGGTTGGTTGGTTGTTTTGTTTTATGGCATATCAATGGGTCATTTAATGCCAAATAAATTTTGAAATAGATTCATAGCGATAGTTTGGTAAAAAAAAAGGTGTGTATGTATACATATATATTTGAACCATTTTTCAATTACTCATATTTTTGAGTACAATCCAATTTCTTTTAGGAAATTTACAATCTTGGATGGTTTTATTTTCGTAAAAATTTTTTGATTGCTGAAAATATTGTTTTTCAAAAATGCTGCTGGTAATAGTTTTTTTCTTCAAAAATTTATTTCTGGTAATAATATTTTACAAAGTATTTATGGTATTAATACCTTTTTTTACACTTTTATAATGTTTTACCTCAGTTTCGGGGTTAATTATTTGCCCATAGCTGGGACCCTAACAGGTGGACCTGGGAACACCAGCAATTAAGAGGTTGTTCCACGCTCCTGAAAACCTGATCAGAGGCCTTGCTGTTGGACGTAGTTTATCGTCTTAACCAGGATACGGATGTAATTTATCGTCATACCCAGGACGGATCTGGGAAGCGTTTTAACAGAGGAAGGAATATACGACACTGAAATCCGAAGACACATTGGGATAGCCAAAGATACATTCCAAAAATTTAGCAGAGTATTAAGAAACAGAAATAACTTCACTAGAAACAAAGAAAAGAACAATGAACTGTTACGTAATATTGGCCCTTCTCTATGGAACTGAAAGCTGGACAATCTCCTCAGAGATAAAGAATAGACTTGAAGCAACAGAAATATGGTTCTAGAGAAGGATGCTGAGGATACCATGAACCAAATATGTGAGCAACGACGAAGTTTTAGAAAAAAGGAAAACAAAAAGGAAACATACTTAACATCAGAAAAAGACAGTTGAAATTTCTAGGGAACATAATGAGGAAAGAGGGCAGGGAAAATCTGATACTCACAGGACATACTGAAGGCAAGAGAGACAGAAGAAAACAAGGTATAAAATATTTAGTGAGCTTAGGTAAATGGATAGCGAAACAGGGGGTTAGAAGAAATAGAAAAAAGATAAAATTTACTAGGAGCTACGATGGACAGGAAATTTTGATTGCCTACGCCCTGAAGGGGCACGGCAGCACATAAGGAAAATAGAAACACAATGGAAACTTATGCATGACATCAGGAAGAGACAGTTCAGGTTTCGAGGGCACATAATGAGAAAAGAGACCTTGGAAAATCTGATGCTCACAGGACAGATTGAAGGCAAGAGAGAGGAAAACAACGCATAACAAGGGACACGGGACATAAGGAAGTATCTATTTGCCGCTTGAGTTTTCTAATCAGATTCATTATAATGGTAATTTCTGGTCTTTTCTTTTGAAATTTTCTGTATAAATATGATCTATCTGTCTATATTTCTGAGATGAGGTATTATGTACATTATTTACATTATTCGGACTATTGTCCTCATCTTTGTCGCCATATTTATTACAACGTTTCGGCCGTTGTACGTTCCGGTCTTCTTCAGGCGGTTGGAATGTCGAACTGAACCCTTTATTTCGCTCACTGGGGTAGACTGTTCTAGTTCCACGTGCCATGTTTAATGTATGTCAGTTATCAGTTATCTCCTGTTAATCTACCCTCTGAAAGTTCTCCACTGCCTTAACCGAGTATTGAACTCACACTCTTTGGGTCTGTCACTGGATCTAACCAACGCCTTTATCCACTGTGTCATGTGTCCTTGAGGACACATAAAGGGTTCAGTTCGACATTCCAACCGCCTGAAGAAGGCCAGGGCGTTTAACGGCCGCAAAGTTGTAATAAATATGGCGACAAAGATGAGGACAATAGTCCGAATAATGTAAATATGATCTATAGTGAATATGATCTATATCATTAATCTGATTGACAAAGAAATAGATTATAGTGAGAACCCCCCCAAAAAAAAACGAAAACATTTCTCTGTCAGCTATGATCTTCAAAAATGCAATGTCAATCACTATCGTCCGTCTTTCTGAAACCTGTTATTTTATTGTGCTTTCTCATCAATAGCGTCTTCACATTTTCTTTCACTCTCAGTAATCCCTCGTGTCTTCGTGACATTGTAGCCTTTTTATCATTAGGCTGCGATCCTATTCAGGTATCCATGCGAAGTTTTATTCTGGATTTCAAAACTATATTGGGGACAGAGACAATAACGCTTGTAACATGCGTTTTCACAAATAGTCGGATCGGCACATGTGGTAGATATATTTAGATCTATGTCTTTGTCTCCAAATGAACACCCTAAACACACACACACACACACAAACACACATTTATATATCATATATGTAACATATATAAGCAGCAAGAATACATTCAGATCAAGTTTTATTAACATAGGTCGTTTAGTTTTTCCAGTTTGCGTACAAGATGTCGCACAGCCAGACCAATAAACATCACGATTCTGACCCTGTATTATGAGCCGTGCTTAAGGTCGGGAATATAAAAAAATTAGATATAGTTCCACTTATAACCAAAGACAAAGTTAAACAGAACTTGAAAATAACAAGGATATTCGTTATTCTGGAAAATGATACGTGTAACTTTTTTGTTATTTTAAATAAGACTTATTACATTTCAGCACTAGACTCTAATCGTGATAACAAAATTTAATTAATTTTAAACAACACCATTAACTTCCCCAAGACAAGTAAATTTATTACAGTCAGTAACGTCGACATCAGATCCCTTAAACTTCATGAAATTGCAGTATTACTGACAGCCTATATGGTAATGTAAAAAAACACATAAACTTGGCTCATCTCTATAATTTCACAAACTATTGTTCCCGTATATAACTTATGTTAAACTTTAAACCAACTAATCTCACCGTACTTAACAAATAAATCTATCTTCCATTCCGTTGTTTTTTTTAAATACACTACTAAAACCTAATAATTACACCCTTGTCTCGTTAGATGTCGAAATGCATTCTTCACAGAAAAATCTATAGCTTTAATAGCGCTGAATGCATATAAAGCGCTTCCGTTCTGACTCCCCAATATTCGCCAGCATGTTGATTATCTTATTTTCTCTTCGAGTGCTATCCATTTTAGTTGTTCCTGCTGTTGTTGAAAGTTCTCACTTGATGTGGTTTCTGTTATTTAGTACAGTTCTTTATGATTCCTTATCGCCAGTCCACAACGTCCGAAGAAGTATGGTCCTCATCAAGACCTTCACTTGCTCAAAGCCATTTTTAAACCAATGATCTTAGAAAGCGGTTCTATACAGCTAACAGATTCGAAACTGTTTGGCACCCTGCATGACATCCATGTGTTATTTTTCGGACCTACTTTAATTTTTTTCGATAGCTCATTTGGAAAGCAAAATCTTTTCCCAAATCTATGTTACCGACTCGATAATCCATAACCTTTAAACAAGAACGTAATTTTAAAAACATTACGGAAACATTTTATAGACATAACATTAATGAAATATTTACTTTTTCGATTACACTATAACACCCAAAATTAACTTGGCTATAAAAACTGTATTTTTCATCTATGTTCCGTGTCCCGTCCGGACGTGGGCGTCCACGGCTCTCCACCACTTTCTATCCCCCTTTGGCCTTGCCAACGTTTCTTCCATTACAAACCGTCTCGCTACCCATTCCACCAACTTCTCACACAAGCTCATCAGTAGGTGGCCTGCTGCCTTTCCCTATCTCTCTTGCTCTCAGTATGCCCTGTGAGAGTTATGGTTTCCGTGCTGCCCTTCCTCATTATGTGTCAAATAAAATCAGCTGTCTCTTTCTGATTCTGTTCTTTTTGCTACCATTTTCCTTAAGACTTATTCGCTGCTTGCTCGCTACAACCATAGAATTCTCAGCATCCTTCTGTAGAAGCACTTTTCTGCTGCATACATCTTTCTTTTGATCTGAGGAGAGATTACGTAGCATTCGCTGCCATAAATGAGGATGGATATTATAACACTATTTTCTGTTTCGAGATTTTCCTGTTTCCTCGTACTTTGCTTAGCGTTTGGAAAGCATCTTTCGCTAAGTCTATACGCATTCGGATTTTGATGGTGCATTTTTACCAAAGTTAATATCCTCGCAGATACAGACGTTAGGAAACGTGACTTAGTTTGTTTTCTTCACTCACGTTATTTTATCAGAAATTGTGCGACATAAAATATAAAAACAGTTTTCCAACCAATGACGTCAATGAAGAACTAAAATTAACTAATAGAATTTTGAAAAATAACATAAACAGCCAAATATAACACAGATTAAAACAAAAAAATATAATCAGTTTTGTTCTGGCGTAACCAGATGAACTGTTAGTAAACACCATCAAAATATTTACATTATTTACAATGTTCAGACTATTCTCATCGTTATTGTCATATTCACGACATTTCTACTGTTGGAGGGAAAAGGGAGATCACCACCCTTTGTGGGATGAGGTTGAAACAATAGAAAGAAAACGTTAATGGAAAATACAAAAATTTATGGAATCAGCATATATGCTAGGCCACAAAAATTTCCTAAGCCAGCCATGCATAGAGATAAATCCAATATGGGAACTTGTAATTAGAGAGAAGTAGAGAAAACAATAATAAAAAAAAAATCTGTAATATAAGCTCTGGTAAAAATTGTATTTAGACATTAGGTTTATAAGTGTTGTGGAGTTGTTAGGGCCAGAAATAAAGACACAAAATAGGAATTGAGTTAAACAAATATATTAACAGAAACAGTAATACAAACATATAAAACGAGTGTGTTACAGCAAGAATGTTCGGTACGACTAGAAACTTCCATCTCTAAAAAGGCAGTACCTGCTCCTATTTATAACTGGGAGAGTCCATGCTTGCGTGGGTAAATTACCATAACAATGTCACAAAAATTAATTGCCCCAGTGGATAAAAGCATTGGCTGAAGTAATCCATTGACTTGGAAAGAGTTCTGTGTTCAACACCTGGCAAAAATCTTAGAGAGTTAAGTTACTAAAGGGAATTAACTGAAAACGAGATATCCAGAATGGCGTGGTACGTAGAACTAGAACAATCTGCTCCAACCCGTGGATTAAGTAAAGCGTTCGGTTCGAAATTCAAACGTATATCACCTGAAGAAGGCCGGAGCTTATAACGGCCGAAACGTCGTGAATATGACAATAAAGATGAGGACAACAGCCCGAACAATGTAAATAATTAAATACCTCATCTCAGGAATATAGACAGACCATTAAAAATATAACTTTTGCCGATACATATCACTTAATCATAACAACTACGTAAGTTTCATCATTGATTCCCAAAACTTTAAAACATATGAACTGAAAATTACCAAGAGCATCTAATCCAACAAATGTCCCCTATGTTAAAAAAAAATGTTGTTTTTGAATTTCTCGACCCCCGTAGGAGATTACACATTCAATATATTGAAAAAAAAAAATGAAATACTTAAATTGGTCATACAAGACCCACACACTCTCGTAGGTGAACTTGTCACTTACTGAAACTAAGCGCATGACAATCAAAATACGACTTATAACATGAGAGAAATATTAATAGATAATGGCAAAGTCCTATACATCACTTACTGCAGGGAAAAATTCAGATACACGAAGCTATTATTATATAAAAAATACACGAAACTCATATTTAAATTAGAAATGTAGCGTTCGCAAAAATGCTAAGAGGAAGCTAAGAAAAAAATATTTATTTCTGACCCGTAACTTTACCTTGACCCTTTTGCCTTTTGAGTGTCACCTTTCTAAGTTCTCCTTCCTCCTTGTTCCCAATAAATGTCAGCTGTCTCTTTCTAATTATGAGTTTAAGTATTATTTATATTACTGTTGTAATCGAGAACTAAGGATATTGAAGCACCGTTTCAGCTATCGTTCAGACACGGAAGTACTGTATCGGCCATATTGTTCATGTGTAATGAAAAATATGAATATGTAATGAAAAATAATGAATAATAAAAAGCAGGAGTATCACTTCTGTAGACAGAAGTCACCAGACGAAACTGCGTTGTCTTTGTTATTACAGACCTCCTTACCAAATTGTAGCAGTTATCGATTCCTTAAGACTTCCCTTAATAAAGATTAAGCAGACAAACCTTCTCAATCGATTTTAATAAAATTTATCAGAATATATATTAGGTTGGTGCAAAAATAATGACGTAATAATGTCGTTTTTTGACGTATTTTCTGACGTCAAAAACGACATTATTACGTCATTATTTTTGCACCAACCTAATATAAGTTTATATATACAGTGTAACCCGGATATAAGAGAGTTGTCGGGGCTGGAGAAGAAGTCTCTTATATCCAAGTTTCTCTTATATCCGGGTTTGATCTATTTTGTTTAGGTAAGTATGGCTCTAATTTGGGACCAGAGAAAACCTCTCTAATATCCGGGTTTCTCTTATATCAGGGTCTCTTATATCCGAGTTACACTGTATATATTAGATTGGTGCAAAAATAATGACGTAATAATGTCGTTTTTTGACGTATTTTTTAACGTCAAAAAACGACATTATTACGTCATTATTTTTGCACCAACCTAAAATTTAAATCATTTCACTCCAAGGAAGACATTAATGCACTAGTACGCAGGGGGTTAAAGGTAGGGAAAACAAAAGATAATGAGAGGGGCTGAGAATAGTGAGGATAGAGGGGAAGGGCAAAAATGAACGGGATTCAAGAAGGCAGAAAATGGCGATTGACGTCACACTTAAATTTTTGAAGATTTTAGTTAGCAGGAAAGCAAGAAAATGGAAGAGATTTTCACCGGTGCAAATTACGAAAAACGATATTGTTGGAGTAGAAGGTGCTGTTGCATTTACCTATTTCAATATTAAACCAATTGCACTGAGATAGCAAGCTAGTAACACGCTTAAATTCATGTAGTCGGGTCACAAGGGGGAAAAGCTCATCAGAACAGTTGCCATGCAAATGTTTATAGAAGAGAAGTGAGAAATTAACTGAAGTCAAGCTGCTTGAACAGAATCGATTACATTACAGATTCTTACAGAATCTCGAGATGTACTGCCGGAGCACCGGTCCAGATATGACAACAGTATTCAATGCAAGGACGAATGGTAGATTTGTAAATGTGTAAGATGGATTCTGACAAGAAAAATTTTATGATACGACACAGTGAACCAAATTTCCTTGCAGTAGATGCAGTTATAGATTCGATGTAGTCGCTCCACTTCATGTCAGGGGAAAACGTAAGGCCAAGAAGGTGTAGTGTGTTGCTCTCCTGGATTTTAGCATACATTTAATTATTTATATACATTAGGACGAATCTCTTTTGTTATTGTTACAACGTTTCGGCCGTCGCGCTTCCGATGTTCTTCTGTCTATCCCGAGTAACGACATGCATTCTTGTAGTTTCTACGAAGTGACCTGACTAAAAATACAATGATGTCTGCACTGAAAATAAGTTAAGGGTTTTCATCATTTTGAACAGAATGTATCAAATATTTGTATATATTATTTGATTTTTTTTCCCACACGGTGTAAGTTTTTGAATTCACGGGGTACATCTGTCAAATCACAAAAAGGACCTCAGACAAAACTTTCTTCAAAAAAGCCGATGTTTGAATGATTCCAAGTTAGTATGGCAACATACGCTGGTCAAGGTAGTAACACAGTTTTAATAGGATCGCTCCCAATGTGTTAATTATCACTAGAATCCCCTTGACATTGCCTTCCTGCATTCTAACTAACCGTGCCATGCTAACGTTCAAATCAGTGTAGTTTGTAATTATTTCAATCACTTGTTTTCTATATTTATGCCATTTGGTATAGCAACATCAATAATACGACAGTTTTTGGTGCATTTGTTTAGCACAAAAATATCTGGACAATAATGGTGTATCTCTCCGAAAATCGCAGCCCTAGGCTGTTGTAGTCATCCCAACTTCTTCAAGGCCAATGTTCTTAACGATTCTCTGCAACTTAGTGTCCATACTTTTGACACAATAACCAATATACATAGAGGCATACATTATCATGACGTCTCTAATATTTTTTGAGCTACTATTTTGCAGTGACTGATAAAGTGTGCCACATTCTCAGATTGTTTACCACAAAGCTTACATTTTGAAGAAATCGATGTTTTGTGTGTGTGTATGGTATTTTATGGCATTTGTAGTAAGGGCTTGATCTTTTGCTGCAATTATGAAGATTTCAGTTGCACGTTTCAGATCACCATCTCTCAGCCATAGCCACGATAATGCCTTGTACATATTATTATTATTATTATTATTATTATTATTATTATTATTATTATTATTTCCTTTGATCTCTGGCGTTTACACATTTCTTTCCAGGTCCCGCCCAGGGACCTAATGTTAGAGATGGCATCATGACAATTTTCATTGACAAAAAAAAAAAATAAAAAAATAAAAAAAATAAAAAAATTACATAGATAAAGCCATTCGTAAAGTGTGTGCTGTACTTGTCAGAACAATTTATCTCTTTGAAGCATGGACTTCCAGGAATCCCTTCAATTAGTTTACTGGAATCTTTTCCAACCATTCCTAGAGCTCCAACTACAACCGGGATTGTTGATGTTCCCAATTATTATTATTATTATTATTATTATTATTATTATTATTATTATTTATACGTACGTTAAATATTTTATCTTCTTTGTGTAGCGTCTCCCTTCAGGATGTCGGCGATCATCGCTCTCCACAATTTCCGATCTTTTATAGCTCGTAATAAATGTTGTCATTTTGTTATTTCTCCTAAACCCATTTCGGCCATCCATTTACTCGAACTTGTTATGCGTTGTTTTCCTCTCTCTTGCCTTCAATCTGTCCTGTGAGCATCAGATTTTCCAAGGTCTCTTTTCTCATTATGTGCCCTCGAAACCTGAACTGTCTCTTCCTGATGTCATGCATAAGTTTCCATTGTGTTTCTATTTTCCTTATGTGCTGCGGTCCCTTCAGGGAGTAGGCAATCAAAATTTCCTGTCCATTGTAGCTCCTAGTAAATTTTATCTTTTTTCTATTTCTTCTAACCCCTGTTTCGACATCCATTTACCTAAGCTCACTAAATATTTTATACCTTGTTTTCTTCTGTCTCTCTTGCCTTCAGTATGTCCTGTGAGTATCAGATTTTCCCTGCCCTCTTTCCTCATTATGTTCCCTAGAAATTTCAACTGTCTTTTTCTGATGTTAAGTATAAGTTTCCTTTTTGTTTTCCTTTTTTCTAAAACTTAGTCGTTGCTCACATGTTCGGTTCATGGTATCTTCAGCATCCTTTTGTCGAACCACATTTCTGTTGCTTCAAGTCTTTTCTTCATCTTTGAGCAGACTGTTCAGCATTGACTGCCATGGATGAGGACAGCTATCAGGTACCATTTCAGTACACTTTTCTTTATTTATAAGGAAATTTTCTTGTTTCTTAATACTTTGCTTATCTTTTCGTTATCCAAATGCGCCTTCGGATTTCAGTGTCGCACTTTCTGTCGTCTTTTTATACTTGTTTAATTTTGATATCTCCAATTTGTAATTTGCATTTGGGACTCTCCTTTTGCTAACAACCATACATTCTGTCTTCCTGCAATTGATGTTTAATCCTTTTTTCTTGATTTCCTTCAGGGATGGAACGAATATATCGGAGAGCTCTTCAACGACGGAAGAGAAAAAACGACACTACACAGAAATAACGACGAACCGGAAAGATTAAACTATAAAGTAGAATCTGCATTGACTAGATTGATCAAAAACAAAGCGGTAGGGCCAGACGGAATCGTAATAGAGATGCTTGCAGCCTTAGATGAAATAACATCTACAACAGTAATGATATACAAGAAGACTTAAGATCTATTTTCATAGCACAGCGTAAGAAAGCAAGTGTAAACGAAAGTGAACTACACCCGACAATCAATCTAATGAGCCATATAACAAAACTTATTATCCGAATGCAGATGAACAAAAGCGCGTAGCAGAATCAGATCGGGGATATGTCAAGAACAGTTCGGCTTCATCAAAGACACTGAAACAATGAATGCGATATTTATACTCAGAATGTTATCAGAAGGAGTAATACAGAAGGACGTGTATCTGTGTTTTATACATTACGCAGAGGCGTTCGATAAAGTACGCCCCCAGGAGCTTTTAGAACTGCTCAGCAACCTTGACATATTTGGGAAGGATATTAGAATAATCAAGAACCTGTAATGGTAGAAAACCGCCTGCATACGAATAGAAGATGAGCTCGGCAGATATACAGAAATAGAAAGGAGTTTAAGACAAGGATGCGTCTTCTCACCGGTCATCTTCAACCTGTACAGCCATGCTTTTTCTGAGCGAATTAGAAGTCCTACCAGGATTAACTATATACTATTTAATAAATAAACGGAGTGTCTATTTAAATAACGTTTAAGTAATATGACGAGCTTTTTTCCGTGGTGTCCCGACTACATTAATTTAAGCGTGCTACAAGATTGGCTTTTAGGTCTCATCCCGTTACTGTTGGAGTAGCTTAAAGCAACTACCACTTCTACTCCAACGGTGTATTTTCTCGCACTTCTCACCCGTGGAACTTCTTTCCATTTACATGTTTCCCTGATAACTACAGTCTTCAAAAATTTAAATGCAACGTCAATCGCCATCTATCTTCATGAATTCCGTTCATCTTTTGTCCTTTCCTCAATCCTCCCAGTAACCCCTTGCATTTTAATGGTATTATCGCATTGCTTGGGGGAAAATGATTTTAAAAAAATCTCTGCCAGAATGTAAGAACCAAAATCTTTGGTTGTTTCTATAAAATCTATAAAGAAAATATAAACATCTACACAGAAAATACACATATAAACACAGATACACGTCCACAGATAGAAATTGAGATACAAACGCACATCCATAAACACTGACATTCGCGAGTGAACACATCTAGCCATCCATATATATAGAGAAACAAACGTTTGATTTGACTTTACCGCTAGACGAGAGAGAATATTAAATTACATCAGTATATGTGCATGGTGATTTTCTAAGCACAGTTTAGATGAGACACAAGGTCGAAAGTATGGAGCACCCCGTCGGGATCGAACAACAACTAAGTTTTAATAGTTCTAGCGAGACAAGCTTGCTAACCTTTATATATATATATATATATATATATATATATATATATATATATATATATAGATAGATAGATAGATAGATAGATAGATAGATATATGTGAGTGTGTGTATGTGCGTACGTGCATGTGTGCGTGCGTGTGTGTGTATGCGTGTGCGCGCGCAGGAGTGTGTAAAAAGGATTTAAGCGAAGTTCATGTCATCTTGTATGGGCTGTGTGGCGTGTTAATTCATTTTAAATTTCTCAGCAATCTTTCTCTCGCACACACATACACGCATATATATATATATATATATATATATATATATATATATATATATATATATATATATATATATATATATATATATACCCGCATATAAGTATACGCAATCACGTCCAGAAATTTCTTTCTGTATATATTTTGTACGTTGTCTTTATTTATGAGTCCTTATAAGGATGTTCAAAAAATTTACTTTCTCCAGCAGTTGAAAACTCCTAAGTTGAGCGCAAGTCGGACATTTTGAAATGTTTGTGCTCGGAATATGATAAATTCAAGTGAAAATTATTAAATCAATTAATTTAATCTCGAACAACTTGTTTCAGCAAATTTGTTTTCCAAGAGAATTATTGGAGCTTCTGAATTTATGAGGATTGCCTTCGATCAGCAGTCATTTAAAAGTGTCTTGACAAGAACGAAGCAATATTACAGCCAATTACACAGTATTTTGTGCGGGAGAGTTAAGAAAAAAGAAAGAAAGAAAGAAAGAAAGAGAAAAGAAAGAAAGAAAAAAGAAAGATTAATTGTAAGAAAGAAAGAAAGAAAGAAAGAAGAAAGATACATTGCAAGAAAGGAAAAAAGAAAGATAGAAAGATAAATTGCTAGAAAGAAAGAAAGAATGAAAGAAAGAAAGATAAATTGCAAGAAAGAAAGATAGAAAGAAAGATAAATTGATAGAAAGAAAGAAAAATAAATTGCAAGAAAGAAAGAAAGAAAAATAAATTGCAAGAAAGAAAGAAAGAAAGAAGAAAGATACATTGTAAGAAAGAAAGAAAGAAAGATAGAAAGAAAGATAAATTGCTAGAAAGAAAGAAAGAAAGAAAGAAAGAAAGAAAGAAAGAAAGAAAGAATGAAAGAAGAAAGATAAATTGAAAGAAAGAACGAAAGAAAGAAAGAAAGAAAGAAGAAAGATAAATTGAAAGAAAGAAAGAAAGAAAGAAAGAAAAAAGAAGAAAGATAAATTGCAAGAAAGAAAGAAAAAAGAAAGAAAAAAGAAAAAAAAAGAAAGAAAGAAAGAAAGAAAAAAACTGTCAGACAAGGAAAAAGAAAGAAGGGAAAAAAGAAAGAAGAATAGTTGATTTTTTTTGTACTATGGGTCATCCAAAACAATGCTTGTGGCAGACGGTTACTGTTAAAAGTATTGTGATGAATGGCGTCTAAGATACGATAGAGAGATAAAGAAGGCTAGAAAATGACCAAAGGAAGTAAGAAAGAAAGAATGAATGAAAGAAAAAGGTAAATAGAAAGAAAGAAAGAAAGCTGTTTGGACGAACTGAGAAATAATAAATGACTGAAAGAATGTATGAACTAATTTTTGGAATGTATGAATAGATACAAACTAAATAAATATTTTTTAAAGAAAAGGATACGGTAGGTGCTGAAATGTTCTCGGTCCGGGTCATAACATCAAATCTGACCAAATAACCAAATATCATTTTTTAAAGGTCCTCTGAGTCAGGTCGACAACTTTTCAGCACCTCTTCATGTAAGATGAAACGAAAATATGTAAAATGAAAATAAATTCTTTCAGGCTTGAGTATAAACAGAACAAAACTGCGATCAAGAAAGAAAGAAAGAAAGAAAGGATGGAAAAGAGTTGGCTAGGGTTAATTTTACATATCAACTCTTGTTGGGTTATTCAATATAGAAACAGTATTAACTTCGTAATTATTATTATTATTATTATTATTATTATTATTATTATTATTATTATTATTACGATATTAGAGACTGTAAGCATTTATTTGGTTCGAAAGTTATATCATAATTTACTACTTGTTTAGGAAATAGTTAAATATAGCTTGTTTATATTTGAGTCTAGACGCATGTACTTTGTTCGGTAATTGGTAAATATTGGTCTAAATTTGTGTCAAGAAGCATTTACTGGGTTCGAATATCGGTAAATGTTAGTCGATTATATTTGCACCTATAAACATCTGCTCGTTTCGGGGATAGGTACATATTGGTCGATTGTAATTTTGAGTATAGCACTTCTTTAGTAGATAGTGTCTTTTTGTGGGGGAGGTCATACTACTTTTCAGAGGTGCAGACAGTGTCTTGTAGCCATCGCAGACAGGGCAGCAAAAATGTATATACGAAACAAATACATTATGAAAGAATGAGAGAAAGAAAAAAGAAAGAAAGAAAAAAGACATACAATGATTAAAAAAGAAAGAAAGAAAGAAAAATATAGAAAGAAGAAAGGTAAGAAAATGGTTACGAAAGAAAGAAGAAAGAACAATGAAATAATGAGTTTAAGAAAGAGTTTAAGAAAGAAAGAAAGACAGACAGAAAGAAAGAAAGAAAGAAAGAAAGAGAGAAAGGAAGGAAGAAAGAAAGAAAGAAAGAAAGAAAGAAAGAAAATTTACAATGATTAAGAAAGAAAGAAAGAAAGAAAGAAAGAAAAACGGGGAAAATCGATGAAACAAATTAGTTAAGAAAATAGTTAAGAAAGAAAAAATATAGAAAGAAAATTGTTAGAAAAAAAAGAAAGAATGAAACAATGCAATTAAGAAAATGGTTAAGAAAGAAAGAAGAAAAGATAGAAACAAAGAAGTTACAATAATTATGAAAGAAAGAAGACAGAAACAGAAAGAGAAAGAAAGAAACAAACAAACAAAAAAGAAAGAAAGAAAAAGACAAAAAACAAAGACACAGAGACGGAGAGAATGAAAGTGTGAATGAATAAAAAAATGAAGGAAAATCACACGCTAGATAGAAATAAAAGACTGATGACTTAGAAACGGTTACACGAAAATAAAATAAACGTAAAAAAAGAAAGAAAAAAGGATGAAGAAAGAAAGAAAAAAAGTTTGTAAAGAGAAGAAAAGAATCTCCTCACCCTCAAAAAAGTTGTTAAAAATTAAGATAGGGATTAAGAAAATAAACTTAGAGATAAGAAAGAATAATTTTTTTTTTTTCAGAAAAGCAATAAAGTCTTAACGTAGAGGAATTATTTTAACGGTGTTTGATAAATTATATTAGGTTGGTGCAAAAATAATGATGTTTTTTGACGTATTTTTTAACGTTAAAAACGTCATTATTTTTTTACACCAACTTAATTCCTTTTATCTTGACATTAAATCAGACTCATTTAAAAAATAAAAAATAAAAAATTTCGAAGCAGGTAAGGAGGAACAAACTCATTACATTAACGAATAGTTTTGAAGCTTGCTAACGATAGTTCTAGGCTGGAAATTCTATCACTGTATATTTGGTAATTTATATATCCTTTTGTGTAAATTAATTGAAACAAAACAAATAATTCTGTTATTTCCTTCTTTTCTTTTTGCATTTTTCCAATGAAATATGACCCAGTACACATGTTAGTACTATTGTATATCTGTCTTTATATTTAGAAGATCTTTGATGCAATTTGGCATGGAATCCACTAACTTGCAGCAATCCTCATTGATTTGGCGGGAAGTCACGGTACTAAAGATCTATAATGGCCGTCACAAACTTCTCTTTCATCGTACATTCCGCGATCTCTCTGTAAGGCTTGGCAGTGTGTTCGTGCAGCGTTATAATTTTCGTACGCTTCCTTTGGAGTAACGTCCATCGCAGACAATGGTCGTAGGACAACTAATCGCCATTCGAGACAATAGTGATAAAAATCTGATGCAATCACGGATGATGCAATATTTTTCAAGGCCAAACAAAATTAATCATGCACCCCGAAAATAGATTCATATTACTGCACACCACTGCGAATGACCTAAGGAAAAAAATAGAAATCGATTGCACCCTATCACTCCGTATGGTGAAAGAAGGAAACTAAAGCGGTTGTTTCAATTGATTTGCACAAGGGTGAAAATTATTTTATAATTTTGGGGATGAGAAAAACATATTTAGCTCCAGAGATCGACACTCCTGGACGGCGGTTTTCCCATTAGTCATGGTGAGATCCCGGGTCAGTTCCTGTTAAATGCCGAGGGAAACAGTAATTTTCGTTTGTTTTTAATTTCACAGATTTACTTAAAAAAGAATTGTACTGTGCGCATATTTACTATTTGTGAAAGATGTTTTGTGTGCATAATTTCTTCCAAGGTTCTTCAGTTACTCCTATGTATACTTTTTCTTCATTATCTGGTGATTTTATCGAGGCTTGGTATATTACGTTGTTTTGTAAACAATTACAGTTTAACGGACATTTGTTCATTATTCTGCAGTTGCACGTGAGATTAATTTGTTCGTGTGGTTTGTTGATAATTTTCCTGTTGTGCTTTTTTTTATTATTATTTGTGCCACGTTCTCAGTGCAACTGTAGATGATAAACAAATTAGCAAACCATTATGACCAAAATATTACTTAGATATAAACAAATTTTTACTACGTTAATAAAAACACCGATTAAAATTAAAATAAAAAAATAAATATATAAGATAAGAAATAAAAAAAAAATAAGCAAAATAATTTAAGCCAAATAAATAAACAAATAAACGACTTCCAGTAAAATAACCGCCAAAATAGACTACCCACAATGCACCACTGACCCATATATATAAATAGCCGAGAAAAATAACTGCACTCGTGGCCTGACGATTGCATCTAGCATGAAACAGACTGTAGCCTCTAAGTGTTGGCGTCTATGCTCACTTTTATACATACATATATATATATATATATATATATATATATATATATATATATATATATATATAATGAAAGGCTGTAGATGTGCGCAAGAAAGAAAGAATGAAAGAAAAGGTATGAATATTTATAATGCAAAATAATATGTGTGTGAAAGAAAGAGAGAAAGAGGAATATGGATAGAGAAAATGAAAGAAAAAAGACAGAAAGAAAGAATGAATGAATGAAAAAAAGAAGAAACAAACAAACAAACACAAACAAACGAACAAACAAAAGGTATCGATATATATATAATGAAAAGTTGTACATAGATGTGCGAAAGAAAGAAAGAAAGAAAGAAAGAAAGAAATGTATTGATAAAGGAAATTAAAAGTTATATATCTGTGAAAGAAAGATTACAGCAAACATTCATAAAACCGCCTACATTATGGACATATATAATGAAAAACCGTACATATATGTGTAAGAAAGAAAGAAAGAAATAAAGAAAGAAAGAAACAAAGAAAAGGTATGGAAAAACTGTCAAAGAAAAGTTATAATGAAAAACCGTACACATATGTGTAAGAAAGAAAGAAAGAAAGAAAGAAAGAAAGACGTACTCACATTGGATAAACAAAAACGAAGAAAAATACACAATTTCCGAGATAACTTATATTTGAAATGATATAAGCGAAAACAAAATATATATATTTATAATATTACTTGAAGAAAAAGAGCAAGCATGTTGATAAAAAAAGAAAAGCCATCAGGATTTCCTCTTCAAAAATATATTTCCCACTTGTTACCTCTGTTTGCTGTCACGCAGATGTGTGGTCGAGTAATTAACCAAAGTATATCAAGTTTACCTTGCATTGTTTCAAACGATCGGAGACATGAATGTCTTTCTTTCTGGAACTGCATTAAAATTATCAAATTTCCGGAAAGTGTGCTTAAACAAACGCAGGCTTGTCTCTTTCTATTTCAACAAGAGTGAGTAGGGAAGTCCGTCAAACGGAAATGATCTAAACATCCGAAATGCGTTCTTGCAAATCGAATTAAATGCAGCAGTGGATTGATAAGACTTTGAGGGAAACAATGTTTAGAATACCGGCATTCTTAGGGGATTAATATTTACTAAGATTTGGTTAGTATAGCACAAGACCAAATATGAAGAAATGGTTGCTGGCTCAAAGATTATGTTTCTTCAGTAAACAAAGTTCTTGACATAAAAAATCAATAATTAGAAAATCCTATTTTTTGAACAATTTAGAAGTAAAAATATGAGTTCAGCTTTAATGTCCGATCTCCGATAAACGTTAGATGCAGGAGTCACTATTTGATTTCAGACTTCAGTTAAGAATAGGATACACGAGTCACTTTCTTTCTTTCTTTCTTCATGTCACCCTAAGCAAGGCGACAAAGCCAGTAAGACGCAAGGTGTGTGTGGGGGGTACTGGGAATGAAAAAAAGCGAGAAAAACATTATTGACAATAGGATTCAAGGAGATAGAAGATAGCGATTGACATTGCATTTAAATCTTTGAAGATCAAAGTTGACTGGAAAACAAGAAGCCAGAAGATTGTTTCACAAGCGAGAGAAGAAACTATAATATTATTTACACTCATTACATCGTTCAGACTGTTCTCCTCATCTTTATTGCCATATTCACGACGTTTCGGCCGTTGTTCGCTCTGACCTTCTTCAGGTGATATACGTTGGAATTTCGAACCGTACACTTTATTTAGTCCAGATTGTTCCAATTCCACGTGTTATGAAACATAGGGCAATAAAGATGAGGACAACAGTCCGAACGATGTAAAATGTGTAAATAGTTGCAATGCCTGAAATATAAACAGATACGAAACTATTAGACTATAACTTACAGTTGCACATAGCGATTTCAACAGAAAAATGATGAGACCTAGATGCCAATCTAGTATTGCGTTTAAATTCATGAAGACAAGATACCAAAGATAAAAGCTCATCAGAAAAGTTACCATGAAAATATTTATAGAAAATGCACAGGGAAGCTACGTTACGATAAGAAAGTGACTGAAGTCGAGATGCCAAGTCAGGACCAATAACATTGCAAATTCTTTGTATTTTATCAAGAATTTCTAGATACACAGCAGAAGAGCCAGGCCAGATGTTGCAGCAATATTCAGTGCACGAGTGAATGGTAGACTTATAAATGTGCAGACTTATGATTTTCTTCTGGCGAGAAAAATTATCTAACTCGCCACAGTGAGCCAACTTTTCTGGTAGCAAACCTAACAATTGATTCGATATAGTCTTTCCACTTCATGTAATCAGAAAATGTAAAACCGAGAAGGTGCATTACGTTAATCGTCTGGAGGTTAGCATCAGCCATGCTGATGGAGCACTGAAAAGCCTCGTTAAGTGGACTGACATCAGTTAAGAACCGGATACAAGTGTCGCTCTTTCACTCCCAGGTACCTGTAAGAATTTGTTACATTAGACATTCTTTGATTTCAGATTCGGTTAAGAATTAGATGCAGGAATCGTTCGTTGTTTCTTGATTTAAATTAAGATTTAGAAATATGAGCTAATCATTGATTTCCGACCTCACTTAAGAATGAAAAGAGTCGGTCTTTGGTTTTAGTTAAACATTAGATCGGAAAATATTTTTTGATTCTCGATTTCGTTTAAGATTTTTAAACATGAGTCGGTCATATATTTCTTAAATCAGTTAACACTTAGGCATATGTCGCTCCATGACTACATAAGATGCAAGAATTACACTTTTATTTCTAACTTCGGTCAAGAATTGGATACATGAGTCGCTCTTTGTTGCCATTTTTATTTAAGAATTAGAACCATGGGTCACTCATTCGTTTCCGACTTCTGTTAAAAATTACATATATGAGCCGCTCTTTGATTTTCAACTTCAGTGAAAAATTAGAAACATGTGTCATTCTTAGATTTCCAACTCCTTTGAATAATTAGAAGCATAGGATTAACTAAACTTTGTGTACTAGAAAAAAACAAACAAAAAAAAACGCAGAAAACTCTACATTAATGGGGATTTAATGCTACAATTTTAGAACGCCATTGCTCCTTTGATGGTAAGAAGTCATCACACCGAGAAGCAGAAGACTCAAACAGCAATGGGGAAGTCTTGTTAAATCTTTTGTTATGCCATCCTAAACACATAGCGCGACCATCCGATGAAGCACTGAACTACATAGCATAGCACAAATCACGAACCATATAGATTATTGACTTCAGCGTCTCGGACTCTTGGCTAAGAAAGTTTGTGGCAGATGTTAGAGTATACAAGTCCCATTTTGAATCAGATGACAGACTACATGTAACTAAACTCACCACACCAGCCAAAAACGAATCGCTTCTACCAACATGAACAACAAAAGGTACGACAGCAAAGCTCTTAATAATGAAAGGGTAAGATTAGAATTATAATAAACTAAAGTACAAATTGATGCCCCCAAATTTTGACCAAAACAACATAGCGTAATCGAATAATGTTTTCATATCGTTATCCAGGATTATGAAGACGGAAAATGTAATCCCGTGGGACAACAATAATACAAAAAAGGATTATTCAGAAGATGAAGAAACATAGAAGAGAAAATAACAAACAATTAACAAAGGAAATAAAAAAAATAAACTTGTTAATACTCCGAGAATATTGGAAACGGAATTAATGAAACCAAATAATGTGTTGAAATGTGGAGAAAAGCGAAAAATCACAACAACACCATACAATCCAAAGCATAACAGAAGAAATGTCCTGGTCTCAAAAATCACTTTGAGTCACATTTCAACCCTGATCACACTAAACTAAAAATGCAAGCAGAAATAGAACTTTTAACAATGTACATC
This sequence comes from Acanthosepion lycidas, assembly GCA_963932145.1. Lineage (NCBI taxonomy): Eukaryota > Metazoa > Mollusca > Cephalopoda > Sepiida > Sepiidae > Acanthosepion > Acanthosepion lycidas. The sequence goes on from OZ010584.1 coordinate 59,890,078, forward strand.
CAATCATTACAAATCCCAAACATAGACAAGAATGGACCCACTGACGAGAAAGTTAAGAAAGCTATAAAAATTTAAGGAATAATAAAGTATCATTGGACTTTGGAGGTTGAACTTTTGAAAATAGCTTACGTTCTCCACGAGTTCAATTTCTCAATTACATGAAAGCTGGAATCAAATGTGGGGTTTAACACGTATTAAATGCATTATGGAAACAAAAAGGTTGTCATCAGGACTCACACATATACAAAGGTATCTCAACTGGATTTATTATAGTGCAAGTAATAATAAACATTGTCTTAACTTGGCTCTCATCGTTTTATACTGTCAATTTCTCACGACCCATATCTGTCTATATCTCTGAGATGAGGTATTATGATTACTTACATTATTTACATTATTCGGACTATTAGCCTCATCTTCATTGCCATATTCACAATGTTTCGGTCGTTGTACGCTCCGGCCTCCTTCAGGTGACTGGAATTTCGAACCGAAAACTTTATTTCGTCTACCGGAGTAGATTGTTCTAGTTCCACGTGTCATGCCTCTTCGGGTGTCTCAGTTATTTCTCTTGATAACTGCCCGAACAATGTAAATAATGTAAGTTCTCACGACCCAGTTTAGTTTTCGTTCTGGTAAGGGATGTAATGATAGGTACCTTTGTGTCATAACAAAACTTGAGGAAATAGTATGACTATTCAATACAAAATTACATACCTGCGATGTTGACTTCACAGCATTATATGAGCACATCAATAGAAATTTCTTCTCATCCATAAGAAAGCATCTTCCAAATTCTGACTTGAATGTCTTTTCGGTTCACAAAATCGTACATCTCTGGCGAGGATCCCATTATGGAAACATTTCAAATCTCATCAGAATTAAGTCAAGAAAGAAATGAGAACTCCAGTCTATTTAACTTTTTTCCAGACTATGCCCAGTGTCTTCACAAAAACATGTGTAAAGAGATGAGCAATAATCGTTTAAATGTTCCATACTGCATTCCAAACAAATCTACCAATAGAGGAAAACTGCTTTTCTTCCTGAGGTATAGATATCTAAAGTTGGAATGAAAATTATCTTAAACAAAAAATATTAAAATATAAAAATTATCTTAAACAAAAATTAAACATCCTCTATCAATGTTCTAAGATACGTTTTAAGATTTTTTTGGAAGATTTTATTTTGAGTATTATACTCAAAATAAAATCTTCCAAAACAAAATCTATGACTTGGGATTGTAATGAAAATAGTGATGGTACCTACTCTGGAGCCACCATAAAATTTCAAAATTTCGTAATTAGTAAATACTAAACACGCCAAATCCATCGGTGTATGGATAAGTTATGACAAATTTAGTATAGGAGATAAGAATATTGAACATAGAATAGACTGAGCCAGAGGTAGTTTCGCCCAACACCGCCAATTGCTACAAAACCAAAACAGTGAGCTAAAAACTGAAGTCATATTCTTAAATAGCCTCGTAAGATAAAGACATTGCATGAGTGGCGCCAAAGTTGTTCAGAAATATCGAAAATGTCTTCTGTGTACAAAAGCTTTATCAGATCAATAATTAAGAATGGCATAGAGCGAATGAAAATTGCGGGTTTCAGCGAGGATCATCTTTCTTCGAAGTTTGTGGACTGACGATACACGACCACAAACAAAGAACTCAACCAAGTAACAGAAACTATATCAATTGAGGACTTTCAAAAATAGCAACAACTAAAATAGATAGCACATTGCCCCGAAGTGAAAATAATGACATAATCAAGGTGTTGATATTCAACACTCACTTCAGTTATCTGCCAGGCGTGATACACGCTTAGGCGATCATGGATCTTTCTTGACTGACGAGGCTGATTTTTTTCCGCAGTAGGTAGACCAGTTGCCATCCAAGGTTATTTACCCATAGCTGGGGGATAAGAAGAGGATTAATACCTTTCCCAACGTACTAGCATGTAAGTGAATGTAATGGATTCGACTGGAATTCGAACTCGGCTCTCCGATTCCTTAATACGAGCCACTATCCATTACTCCACCGTGCCTCTTCTACTTCGGATAAATAGTTAAAAATGAAACCCCCCGGAAAGAGCGATATCAGTTACTGAACTAAAAAAAAAAATATTTTCCCTAAAAATTATTTAAGAAGATTTTGTAAATTTCAATCGAAAGTAGCACAAGTTGCTCGCTCATTGAATGTCGAATGTTTCCTCATAAGGAAACGGCTATTACCATTCTCATTACCATTTATACAGTGACAGATTATAACTTGTTGATGATCGAAATCCTTCATGGCATTTCTTGAAGCAAAGTAATTTGGAACTATATGTTTGTGCTGTGTTATATCAGTCCTCCTGTATGGCAGTGAATGCTGAACAATCTCCTCATAGATGAAGAAAACACTTGAATCAACAGAAGTATGGTTCTACAGAAGGATTCTGAGAATACAAAGAACATGTGAGCAATAACGAAGTTTTAGAGGAAATGAAAAGATTGATTTGTTTTCTACTGGTTCATTAGTAGTTTTACTATAATCGATTCACTTGAGAATATATTGAGATGTGTGTGGGTTATGAGGACGATCTTTTGTTTCATAGTGAATTAATGGGGTGGAAAACCCGACATTTTAGTTTCTGCTTCCAGTCTTACTTCATGAAATTGAGAAATTTGATTTATGATTGGTTGATTCGTTTTCTATGGATTAGCAACCCTTTGCAGGTTATTTAAAGGCAGAAAATATTTTTAGATTCTAATATTTTTTTTTAGATAATAATGGTTTAGTGATACAAGTCTTATTAATTAACCCATAGCTGGGAAAAGAAAAGGTGGATTCATGCCTTTCCCAAGGCACGGAAGTAGATATATCATCCTAACCAGAATTGGAATTCGGCTCTCCGATTAACAATTCCGAACTATTATCTGTTAAACCACCGGTACATCTTAGCTTACAGCACCTTGTATTCCCAAGCAGTGACTCATGTAGGTGCTGATCAGGCTCGAAGTTGCTTAACTTTGATGATCGTACGAGAACCGGTGTTTCAACACGTGATGTGGTCGATAGCCACGAAGTTTTAGAGAAAATGGAAACAAAAAGCATACTTATACTTAACATCAGTAAGAGACAGTTGAAATTTCTAGGGAAATGAGGAAAGAGGGCTCGGAGACTCACAGGACAGTTTGAAGACAAGCGGGCAGATGAAAACAGCGCATAACCTCCCTTACGAGCTTGAGTAAATGGATGACAACACAGGTTTTGGATATATAAGAAAAAGACAATTTATAAAGATCTACAACGGACATGAAATAGTGGAGAGCCATGATCGCCAACGTTTTGAAAGGACAAGGCACAGAGCTGACCTATTGGGATAGTTCTGTTAAGAGGATTTGTACTATTAGGTTGGTGCAAAAATAATGCCGTTTTCTCAGCTATGTTACTATGTGAGAAAACGACATTATTTTTGCACCAACCAAATATTTATGCAGAAAACGTTTTCAGCTAGAAATCAATACGAGCCTGCTTCTTCAATCAGCATTTCGAGAGCTTTTTCCCCACGTTAAAGAAATGTGCTTAGCCCCCGCTGTGTTGTGAGAATTAGTGGTCTCCTGCGTCTACAGTATTTTGTCAAACTTAGTATCTACATAAATCAAAGGAGAGTAAATGAGAATAAGAGACATTTGTAGCGGTTTGCAAACTGCTACAACTGTCTCCAATATTCACGTTTTGTGCTATTACTATGGCAATCGTTAGGTTGGTGTAAAAATAATGACGGTTTTTGACGTATTTTTAACGTCAAAAACCGTCATTATTTTTGCACCAACCTAATATCTAATTTATGTTAATGCAATTCTGATTATCAGGAGGAAGTGTCATTAATACGCAAGTTGTTACAGAGAGTAAAATATCAGTAAAGAGGGGTGCTTGAGGAAACGATGAAGAGAAGGACGGCGATCAAGGTCAAGCCATCAGAATATGTCGATTGACATTACATTTACATTTTTGAAGATTATAGTTATCGGAG
>OZ010584.1:59899096-59956596 GCA_963932145.1 Acanthosepion lycidas
TTTCCTTCCCGTAAAAGTTTCAGATCTTGCACTGCAAATATTGGCACACACTGTCATGAAGGGTTTATATCCATTGGATGCCAATACTGTGCAACACGATACAAGATGGTTATTATTATTATTATTATTATTAATAATAATAATAATAATAATAATAATTCTCTATCTTTTCATATCGATCAATAATTACAAAGTCTAGTTGGCTTAAAATGTTATTTTCAAGAATTATATCGGTCAGCTGTCCTTTGGCAAAATGCAATGTCTCTCTCTCTCTCTCCATATATATATATATATATATATATATATATATATATATATATATATATATATATATATATATATATTTATATATATACACACACATACACACACACAATAGGGGGAAATAAATATTCGTACACTTGAAAAATTGTATTTTTATAAATGTAAAAGCCTTAACTAAAACAAATTTTGATACATTTTATGTGTAAAGATACATTTTATTAATAAATAGTAATAAACTTAATTAATTCTTATTCTAACAGAAATGAATGCATTTTTTTCATTTTAACTGATGAAAAAGTATTCGTATAAAACAAAAAAAAAACATATTAACTTAATTTAATACTTTGTGCAATATCCTTTATAACAGCTACCAGTCTATTCTTGTACGTTTCAACTAATGATTTGCACACATTGAGTAGTATTTTGTCCCATTCTTCTTGATATTTGTTGGTACTCTTTTCCCAATGTGAATTTTCAAATATCGCCATAAATTCTCGGTTGGGTTCAAGTCTGGGGACTGACTTGGCCATTGCAAGACATCAACGTTACTTTCAGCTAACCATTTCCTTGTAGATCTAGCGGTATGCTTAGGATCATTGTCCAGTTGGAAAACCCAGTCAGGAGGTAGCCAAAGTCTCTCAACAGAACGCATTAAATTGTCTTGCAGGATTTTCTGGTAGCTTTCGGCATTCATCTTGCCATCTATTATCAATATTCTGCCAACACCTTTTGCAGAAAAACAGCCCCAGATCATGATACTGCCACCACCAAACTTTACAGTTGGCAACGTGTTCTTTGGTAAGTAGGCTTCACCGTCCTTCCTTCACACATGATTTCGATAATTATGACCAAACAACACTATTTTAGTTTCATCTGTCCACAGTACTTTTTCTCAAAACGAATATTCTTTATTCTTATGCTCTCTAACGAATTTTAGCTTAGCGTCTCTATGTTGTTTCAAGAGGAGTGGAGTCTTCCTTGGGATGCGTGATTTCAGACTGTTTTTGTGTAGTTCATTACTTATTGTACGCTTGGTTACTTTAATCCCTAATGGACGCAGATGTTCCTGCAGCTCTTCTCGGGTAACCTGTGGATTTTGTTGGATCTGGCGTCCTAATATCCTTGCTGATCTTAGAGAAATCTTCCTCGGAGCACCTCTTCGATTTTGGTTTTCGACGCTGTTACGAGTTTTAAACATTGCAATGAACGAAGCAATTGTAGTAAAAGGAATATTCAGGTTGTTAGAAATCGTTCTGTAACTGTTCCCATCTTTCCAAAGAGACAAAATGTGTTGTTTTTGTGAAATAGTCAATTCTTTACCTTTAGGCATTATTAGAACCTTCTTGTAAAACTAGAAATTGCAGAATGCTCTGATAATGGCTAATAGCATTAACTATAATTACTGATAACATTACTGGGACATTCTAGAATATACTTTTTTCATAATTAATTGATTATTCTATTCTAATAATTGATTTGTACGAATACTTTTTTCACCAGTTAGAATTAGAAAAATGCATTAATTTCTGTTAGAATAAGAATTAATTAAGTTTATTATTATTTTTTAATATTATGTGTCTTTATACATAAAATGTCCCGAGATTTGTTTTATTTAAGGCTTTTACATTGATAAAAATACAATTTTTCAAGTGTACGAATATTTATTTCCCCCCACTGTGTGTGTGTGTGTTTATATATATATATATATATATATATATATATATATACGTTTTACCAATTTGTGACTGGAAGGGATAATTCAGAGGAGGATATAAGTCCAGGGAGAGCTCAATATAGACAACAGAGCATTATACTGATAATAAGAAGACGGATTCTTTAATTATTCATTTTGTCTGTAATTTTTATTTATTTGTAATTTATTATTAATGCATTGATTAAAAAAAAAAAGCAAAAAAACTGACGAGTGAGAGTTTTGGCCAGGGGTTGAAAACCATTTTAATTTGTGATCATTTCAGGACAGTTTCTGTAACGCTGAATAAGCTGAACGATCTCGAGGAACGTTCTATTTCATCTCTTACCGCAAAGGAATAGCTACAAGTGACAGGTTAAGACGCTGTAGAGCAATTTAAAGAAGCCATTTATCTGTTCCATCAATGGTAAAAGACTAATAAATTCTGGCATTTGTCAAAGAATACAATGATTGCACTGTAAGACTGGAAACATGTTCAGTGATCAGAATTCAACATGTTTGTATTATATGGTGTCAGCCATCATCGTAGAAAGACTTTTTTTTACAATCCCAAAGGATGCGTGTCAATGGCCAAGTTAGAAAGAATCAACAAAATCGCCGCAATTTTGAAAACTGGCCTAAGAACCACTCCAGCTAGAGGGTTACAGAGTAAGAGGAAGGTGCATAGGGACTGTCAGTTTCATGCCTCAATAAGATCTACCGCTCTTTTACCATGATGTATATACATATCACAAGAGAATTATATCATTATACTGGCTTCAACCAAGGCCTCCAGACGACTTCGTTATCTCCTGCACCAATTCTGGACGGTCTCCTTGTTTAAGTTAGTGAATGCTGCCATTAGCCTTTCCTTCAGTTTATCTTTAGTCATTCAAGGAATTTTACTGGTCTCTCGCTCAGAAGGTATGCTGAGAAGGTAACAGTTAACCCTAGGCTTAAACAGGTTAAGATATTAGTGATCGAGGAGGATCCTCTTGAAGCAGCGGTTCGTGAAAAGATGTTGCTCGAGTGGAACTTACATCTCACTAAAGTATTACGAAGGGAATATGGGTGAGCCGCTACAATAGCATGACATAGCGGGTATTAGCCTTGAAGTTTAGAAGTGATCGACCTCAGGTATGTAGTTCATTTGAACACTTTCCATGCAAATAGAGATTGCAGCTTCTCCCATATATGACAGCAGTACTCAATTATTGCGGCAATTTGACATGGTTTAATGCCTGTCGCACTAGGTCAATTACGACTTAGTAGTGATTTCGATCCTCATTGGGTGCTCCACATTTTCGGCCTTCTGCTACATCTAAGCTATTCTCACAAAATCATTGCGTTATTTTGACGTGGCGTAAAGTTAGCAAGCTTATTTCGCTATATCAATTACGACTGAGTAGAGAGTTAGATCATCACTGGGTGCACACTTTCGGCTTTGTGCCACGTCTAAGCTATGCTTAGTAAATCACCCCACCAAAATAAATTCTTGTACAACTATCCAACAGTGGTTTTCAATAGTCAAAATTGGTAACTGCTGACGTTTTGGAGTACTGGAATGTTATGGGCTATCTATTATCTTGAATGAAAGCAATTTGCTGGACAATATCATCAAAGAAGAGACATAACACAACAAAAATGTGGTTCTACAGAAGGATGTTGGGAATACCTAACATGTAAACAACAACGTGAACAAAACTGGAAATGAAGCGTTCTAATTTATATTTAAAATTAGGCAAAGAAAATTAGGCAAACGTGATGATTAGAATTGTAACGAAACTTAAAAATATGAAAATAAATTTATGTATTTTCGTTATTTTTGACAAAAAAAATTAATAAACTCTATTTATTTATTAGATTTCTATTTACTCTGTTTATATATTATATTCTTTATTGAAATGATTGGCAAACACCGGCTAATTGCCAATCGATTCGAATTTTATAAAATGATGAATAATAAGGATTTTCTTATAGTTTGGTCACATATTTTAATAATATAGTAAATGTTTATAAACATATGAATAAAAATTGTTTTTTATATTTATTTCTCTATAAATTGGTAAATGATATATATTGCATTACATTAGTAATAAAACTAATGCAATGCAATATTTATCATTATTAGTATTAGTTCTTAGAATGTTGTTAATATAAAATTATTGTAAATAAACAATTTGATAAACAAATAGTGTTTAATATTTTTGTTGTAAATTTTCAAGAACAAACAATTTATAAATTCACTTTCATCGTATATTTACGATTGATTACAATTCTAATCATCGCTTTAAAAAAAAATATTGCCGAGAAATGAAGGTATTTAAAATAACAGCTGTCTCAATGGAAAAATAGGTCATTTGATACTCCGTTTCTGCCGGTACGAAGGTCCAAATTTGCTGAAAATACAACTGAAGTGCTATGTAATATCAATTCTCTTATATGGCAGTGAATGCTGGAAGATCTCACAGATAAAGAAGAGACTTGAAGCAACAGAAACATGGTTCTACAGCAGGATGCTGAAAATACTATGCACAGAACATGTGAGCAACGACGAAGTTTTAGAGAAAATAGAAACAAAAAGAGACACTTATACTTAACATCAGAAAGAGATAGTTGAAATGTATAAGAAATTTAACGAGGAAAGAGGGCTTAGAAAATTTGATACTCACAGAACAGTTTGAAGGTGAGAAGGACAGAGGAAAACAGCGTATAACCTATGTAACGAGTAAATGTAAATGGATTGCGTAACAGGGTTCAGGAGAAATAACAAAAAGACAAAAAATATTAAGAGCTACAAAGGAAAGGGAAATGTGGAGAGCCATGATCGCCAAGGTTCTGAAGGGACACGGCATATAGAAGAAGTATGTGCATTACTAAATCGATAGTAATATGAAAAAAGAACTACGGATTACAAATTGAATATATATATATATATATATATATATATATATATATATATATATATATGTAGGTGTGTGTGTGTATATATATATATATATATATATATACATACACACACACACACACACACACATATATATATATATATGAAGAAATATAGTTTTAAGATGTGCTATATTTATGGGATAAAGTGCTCAATATCAGAGATGGAGCGTGTGTAAATATAAAAGTGAACATTGAAGTGTGTAAATATGAAAGTGAACATAGAAGTCAACACTTAGAGGCGATAGTCTGTTTCATGAAACAGACTGTCGCCTCTAAGTGTTGACTTCTATGTTTACTTTATGTATATATATATATATATATATATTAGGTTGGTGGAAAAATAATGACGTAATAATGTCGTTTTTTGACGTTAAAAAATACGTCAAAAAACGACATTATTACGTCATTATTTTTGCACCAACCTAATATATATATTAAGAAATCACTTCCTATGAACATATTTTGTTTTCGCTTCCCTAGTGGGGGTCAATTTACAATTAATTTGCATAGCAAACTTTGTCCGCGGTTAACTTTTATTAAGTTTAATGAAATTTGTTTTGATGTTCATGATATGGAGTCGTTAACCAAGTGTTTCTTACCTTTTTTTTTTTATTTCAAGGCGGTACTTGTCAAATGACTAACAATCTGGGTTGCACTTTAAATTTTAATAAGGAAGCATTAGTCATAAAATACGAAAATAGGAAAATAATAAAGAAGTCTCTTGCAATAATTATTCATTTTTAATACTTTACATTGTATATTTAAGTAAGCATTCGTGAAACCTGCTTTTGACGTGCTTTAGCAAAGAAGAAAATTATCTTTAATGGCTGTCATTTTTGGCTTAGCAGCCCCAAAGTGGATTAGCGACACACTTTTCATTTAAAGAGGTTTGTGAAGAATCTGCTATTTTCTTTTTAAAGAGGCATATTATGACTGATAAAGATTATCCACTCCTTCTTAAAGGTTAAGGAATTTAGCATCCAATTTAAAAGATCAAATATGGAAGCCATATATGTCTATCTTATATATATATATATATATATATATATATATATATATATATATATATATATATATATATATATATATATATGTATATATATATGTGTGTGTGTGTGTGTGTGTGTGTGTGTGTGTGTGTGTATAATTCATAAATTACTCTTCTGTTGACTTTGGGCGCACCTGGCTACCTTTCATGGCGTAATAGTGCTCCCGAGCACACCAGTCGAGAAATGCTGACTTAACCTAGAGTAATATGAAAAATAATTTTGAAAAAATGTTTATTTCTGGTCGCGGTGCATTTAAACCTTGAAAAAAAAGTGTTAATTTAAATTTTACTAGGTATCCTATAGATTAATCATGCTTAGCTAGACTTACCTAGATAATTTTCCATTCACAAATAACGTTTAATGAATATATTTTTTAGTAAATAGAACTATTTGTAGTAGTAGTAGTAATTTTGACGGGGGCGTTAATATTTTGACAGTAGTGTAGTGAGAATTATGCATGCATACGGTCAAGCATGGTAATATATTGATTAATAATAAACTTCATGTCTGGCATGACCGCGAGGGAAATTAGTACCTCCACATTGCAAGAAAAATAAAAATAAACAAAAGAACATTAGATTTTACTGACTCAGGTAAACAAATATCTGTTCTATCAGCACCAATTTAGGCACAAACGATTTATTTTCTCCCACGCCGTTATTCTCCACCCACATTATGCTGTCTTCAACCCCACTAAAATTTCCACCTACACACGTTTTGCCTCGATCGATATTGTATCCAGCGCCAATCCATCCGTTCGATTTACGTCATAGATGATATGTTTTTATTATAGTCGACAACCTTAAACAGATTGAGGAAAAATTCAAATCGAAACTAACCGTACGAGGAAAAATGATTCCGTTTCCACATCTATCACCTGGTTCTACCCGCAAGCATCCCGCCATTCGCTCGTAACTGTTTTAATTATTTTTTAGTTGTTTATTTGCGTATCTAAAGTTGTTTGATTAATGCATTTGTATTGAACAGTTTATAGTTGCTAAGTGGGCGCCTTGCTGCCACGTAACAGTAGAAGCCAGTAGCTGGGCAAAAACGATGGCAACAAATTTGCTGCAATAAAAAACAGCAAAAAAAAAAAACAAAAAAAAAAACAGCTATTGAATCTTAAATCGAGAGCATCGCAGATTTTAAAAGTACGTCTCATAGACTCCAATAATGGTGGAAGGGATTTGCACCAAACAGTTTCAAAGACTCTGTACGAATCAACCGTTACAGGACCATGGATCGTGAATGAAGGAAACGAACCAATTTCTATTCGAATGCCTTGACTCGCATCTAACTACTTGTTCATTGACTAGGCTTGGCGGATTTTTTGCTTCAGGATCGCCTTCCGAAATAGTACTGTTTCGGCAGGGTCTCTTGGGCGAACAAGTATCATGTTGCAAGACCAGAAACTTGTCATGACCCCAAGTCATAATATCACTTACGAGGCTTGGATTAATATCCTCATCTTTGTTAATATTATCACAAAGTTTCGGTCGTGGTGCTCTCCGCCCATTCTCAGGTGTCGATCCGGGTGACCGTCAGGGAATTTAAAACTGAACCCTTTATGTAATTTACGAGGGTAGATTGTTCTAGTTCCTCTGACCGTGTCTGCCCCTGTAGATTGAATAAAGGGTTCAGTTCTAAATTTCCTGAAGGTTATCCGCATCGGCGAGCACCTGATGAAATCTAGAGGGCACAACGGCCGAAACGTTGTGACAATAACAACAAAGATGAAGACAATTTTCCACGTGTAAATAATATAAATAATAAAGAGATCAATTTGTAGAAGCATGTAGTTGGAAAACTCTCGTCAGTTTGAAAGCCCAACGGTTGAGGGTCTAACAGTTGAGGTTCCAACGATTGAAGGCGCAACGGTTGGGGGTCCAACGGTTGAGGGTCCAACGGCTGAGAGTCTAACGGTTGTGTGTCCAACAGTTGAAGGCGCAACGGTTGAGGATTCAACAGTTAAGGGTCCAACGGTTGAGGGCGCAACGGTTGAGGGTTCAACAATTGAGGGTCTAACAGTGGAGGGTCCAACGGTTGATGGCGCAACGGTTGAGGGTTCAACGGTTGAGAGTCCAACGGTTGAGGGTCTAACAGTTGAAGGTTTAACAGTTGAGGGTCCAACGTTGAGGTTTCAACGGTTGATGGTCCAACGGTTGAGAGTCTAACGGTTGAGTGTTTTTTTTTTAGAACTAAGCTACCACTCTACCGATACAGCTGATTTGTTTCTATTGGTGAAGGATTATGTAGAATCAGTCACACTTTTAGGAAGAGCTGATAAATTACAAATAGTATACAGTGTGTCGCAAATCTCCAAAGAGCACTCCTCAGCTTTGAATGCAAAATTGTCCTTCTCTGTAACTTGATACCACTAAAAGCCAAAAGGCTCAATTTACTTAATCCGTAACTGTAGGTGGATGGATTTATACCATTTCTATAAGAAAATAGATTATATGTTTTTACTATAGTCGACAACCGTAAACAGATTCAGGAAAAATTCAAATCGAAATTAACCGCACCAGGAAAAGTGATTCCGTTCCGACATCTATCATCCGGTTAAACGAATCAATCGACGAGAATATACAGGGTGATTGAAAAATAACTCCCTATTTTATGTATGATGAACTCTTCCGTCTTGTAAAATTACAGTTAGATGGGAGAGTCCATCATACATAAAATAGGGAGTAACTATTCATTCACACTGTATATTCAATAAATCTCTATCTATAAAAGGCAGGATGTGTGTGTGTCTGTGTGTGTAACGAATGCACGGCCGCAGTTTTCGACGGATTTGCACCAAAATTTACATGCACATGCTCCAAGTTAGTGTTTATGTAATTTACGAGGGTAGATTGTTCTAGTTCCTCTGACCGTGTCTGCCCCTGTAGATTGAATAAAGGGTTCAGTTCTAAATTTCCTGAAGGTTATCCGCATCGTTGCCCGTGCTTGATTCAAAAATCGTACGACTCATACAGCAATCCCTATCACTTAACTTAAAATATTTTTGCCCTTCCTTGCCTTTAAAGGAGTGCCTTTTGCCGTGCTGATGTTGCTACATGCCTTACTTCTTGCCTATCTCACACTGCGATTTTTTCTAAGCTCTATACTAAACATTAAATCTGTTACGAAAAAAAGAACTAAACAAAATGAACACAAAACGATCAGCTTTAAAAAAGGACTCGTAACTAGAAAAACCGAATGAAAAAAGAATGTTAACAGCAAATACTTTTTACACTGAACCCAGTTCTGCGGAAACAGAATCAACATTGGGTTTAATTAAGCGAATGAGCCAATTGGAGTAAAGTGCCATGCAGATTTAAATTTTTCTCACTTATGACGAATGCAGCTATCGATTTTTTTCCTGCTAGCATGCTTGTTAACATTCGTGTCAGTCAACTGTTGGCTCTCACGCTGGCCAATAGAATCTTCCTGCCTATTCGTGGCAGCCAGCTATTGGCTCTCACTCTGGCCAGCAGAAAATGACCGCAAACTACAGGAAAACTGCCGTAGAAGCATGAAAAAATCGATTATTTCCACTATCGATGAGAGTTGGGGAATGCAGAGTCGGTCTTGGCCTTCCCGCTAACGTGGAGCATGTACATGTAAATTTTGGTGCAAATCCGTCGAAAATTGCGGCCGTTCATTCGTCACACACACACACACACATACTGCCTTTTATAGATAGAGATACATCTATGTAATCTATGTACTAAATAGAAAAGAAGATTGGACCTTCTTCGCGAGTTGAAAGGTTATGGTATTTCTGCATGAATCTTTGAGCTGATTCACTAATTTTTATCAAAGCCCGAATTAAAAATTGTTCTGAACGGCCATTCTCGGGTTTTATAGTTTAGCACTTCTTTCGGGTTTCTGTATTTTGTTGTTTTATAAAAACCATGACATTAAAAAAACAACTTCTAAAAAGACAATATGAATCAGAAGAAACGGAATACTTTTCTTTATCAACGCGTTTCGACCTCTCATAAAGAACATCAGAGGACAAAGTTCTACCATTCGACCATGCATTGAATATTGCTGTCGTACCTAGTCTGGGGCTTCTACTATGTATTTAGAAATTCTTGATAAAATACAAAGAAAAATCTGCAATTTAATTGGTTCCGACCCGGCATCTCGTCTTCTGTGACTTTCCCTTGTCGTAACGTAGCTTCCCTGTGCCTTTTTTAATAAATATTTTCATGGTAATTATTCTGATGAGCTTTTTCCTCTTTTGGTATCTAGACGTTATGAATTTAATTGTACTACTAGATTGACGGTAGAGTCTCATCATCTTACAGTTGAAATGGCTAGATGTAACCTATGCTGACAGTTTCTTCTCACGCACTCCTCGCTTCTTCCGACTTCTTGCTTGAATCAATTGCCCTAACTTCCACTCGAGCAGCTTTTTCATACGAACTGCTGCTTTGTGAAGCCAACTCTCAAGAATCGATTGCACAAAGTCTGCTGCCAGGAAAGTTGGTTCACTGTGTCGCGCTTGGCAATTTTTCTTTTCAGAATCTGTCTTGTACATCTATAAGTCTGTCATTCATCTTTCCTTTGTGCCAGAAATGGACCAATAATACTGCAGATTCTTCTTCATATTTTATCACGAATCTCGAAATCAATAGTAGAAGCATCAAGCCGAATATGGCAGCAACATTGAAAGCATGAACGAATAGATATGTAAGATAGGTTTTGTCGTGTGAAATTGTCTCTCACGACACAGTGAACCATATTTCCAAGCAGCAGACTTTCTGGAACCAACTCTTGAGAGAGAACCTCGGAGAATTCAAGTTAGATATCTTTAATCATACAACGGTTCAAAGCTTAATCTAGCAATTGTACAATTTTGCTGTTACACGATTTTACAATTTTACGGTAAGACCGGGAGTGTGTGTGTGTGTGTGTATATATATATATATATATATATATATATATATATATATATATATATATATGCTGCATATACTCACGTATCATGCGACCTCTGAAGACATAATTCTGAAGCTAATTTGACTAGAGTAAATGGATATATAGCTTAGTCAACGGCGTAGCCAGAGCCAGCAGTACACACGCTAACTTTATATCTCGTGTATTAAGCGACCCTCTTAAAATTCGCTTCAAAATTAGATCTTCAATAGTCGCATGATACGCGAGTATGTATAATATATATATATATATATATATATATATATATATATGCAATGCATGTAGAACCGATCTTTGTTACAAATATATTTTGGAATAAAATAAAATAAATTTTAATAAAAGTCAAGGATTCTAATGTCGTATGTGAAATACACTTGTTGAAAATCTGGGGAATGCATCGCCCGCTACATATTCATCAGAACAAGAATGATGAAGATACTATGAAGATTATAATTTTAATTCTAGCGAAAACGACCTTTGTAATTACCAGTCATTTATAGGAATAATTATGGCAAACATAGGAATAGCTGTTGTTGGTATGATAGGAGTTGTAATAATATCGTATTGGATGCAGCACCTGATATTGTAAGAAATAGTAGTCCCAAATAATAAGGCACTAAATGTCTTATTATTTACAGAAATCACATATGGACTTAATAGCGTGAATGTGTTGGCGGAGACAATGAACAGAAGCGGGGTTAGAAACAGCGCACGAAAGGAGGTTGTACAGATTGGAGGAGAAAAAGACAGAGAGATATGACATTCAACACTTGGCTACCATGACGAACAAGGAAACCGTTTGATCACGTGCTGTGACACGTGATTATCTCGTATCGAATCACCGCTGGAATGTTCATTGTTATTGTTGTCATCGGTTGTGAGTCGCTGAGAAACGGCGGGAAAATATAGGCAACGATTGAAAAATAATTGATAATTAACGTCAAGTGAAGAAGCTGAACTTATTAAATGGGAACGATTAGGAAAACAGTAAACGATACCATTTATTTAGTTTTGATAAATAATTGGAAGTTAACGGTGTTTTTGTTAGCATATTTTATATTATAAATAATAGTTTATAAACTATAATGATCATTAATTGACATTTTCCTCGCGCTCAATTTGAATGATACTTAAAGCCGATTATTTTGATCAAATATTCCTTTTTCCTCTTCTGTCTTTCTTACTGTTTTACTTTTTGTTTGTTTCTTATAGTAGCCCTGATACTTTATTTCATATAGATTTTTTTATCTTATTTCTCAATATTTCTTTCTTTCTTTCTTTCTTTCTTTCTTTCTTTCTTTCTTTCTTTCTTTCTCATTGTTCCGAGACTTCTTTCTCTATTTTTCTTTCTTTCCTTTTCCAATATTTTTAGCTCTTTCTTTATTTCTTTCTTACTTTCAGGCCCTTTCTTTCTTGTTGTTATTTCTCACTTTTCGTAGATTTCTGTCTTTACTTATCTTTCAATCCTTTTCCAATATATTTTTTCTCTCTCTCTTTCTTTCTTTCTTTCAGATTATTTCTCTCTTTTCCTAGATTTCTATCTGTACTTATCGTCCATTCTTTCGTTTCTGTCTTCCTTTTTTTCCTTTTTTCTTTCTTTCTTTTCCTAGATTTTTTTCTCTACTTATCTTTCTTTCTTTCCCTCTTCCCATTTCTTATGTCTATCTTTCTTTTTACTTCCCTTCTTTTTTTTCTCCGTTACTTTGTTTTTTGTTGTGTTTGCATTCATCTAGCACTTAATGATCAAATTATACGGTCATATATTCCCCACGTGAATACGTATAAAACCTCGATCAAATTAACAATCCTCTTTCGCCATTCTTGGAAACAACTTATCACTGATAAACTTTATGATACTCACGCCCCTTGCTAATATTTAATCACCGTAAAACTCGCTCAAACACTAATGTTTAGACTTTACTTATATAAATTTATTTAAATTTGTCTTAAATTTTATTTAGATTTTCTTTTTTTTATGAAAAGAAAAACTAAAGAAAAAAATTTTAAACAAATTTATTTTTACTTTATAATCAAAATAAAAACACATTTTTATTTTTTTATAAATAAAATCCGATATTATAAGAAAATGAATTATATATATATATATATATATATATATATATATATATAAATAATTCAATTTATATATATATATATATATATATATATATATAAATAATTCAATTTATATATATATATATATATATATATATATATAAATAATTCAATTTATATATGTATATATATATATATATATATATATATATATGCATCATTGAATAATATAGATATATAGTGCCTATCTATTTTTATATTGATCATTTCTAGTTCTCTAATCAGTTTTTTGATGTTAAAATTGAATTCATCAAGCAAGGTGCCGTAGTTTTTTTTCTAACCCATGTACTTTCGATCTTTTTCAAGATCATCATTTGTCGGATACAACTTCTATTGTACATTTAAAAACACAATCCTGTCTATCTTCCCGATACAGGGAAATACTTTTTGTCAATACCAAAAAATTTCAAATTCTCGAGGCACACGATAGCAACTAACCAACACTCAACAAAATTTATTACGAGTTCAACAGCAACGTATTGAAGCTCGTATAACAAACATTTCCTGCCATTTTGCATTTCTACCGATTTCCGGTCAACTCACTTGTATTGAAAAGCTTGCTTTGAAAAAAAAATCCATAGCTACAGCGGATAAATTAAAAATTTTAAAATAATTACATTGTGCGTTTGCACGTGTTTTTAAAAATGTCCATCACAACGCAATGCAGATTTTATCACAGTTCCAATAAGCTTGTTTTTGTAATTTACCTCTGAAGATGAACTTGGAAAAGATCGGAATTACTTGAGCTAAGCAAAGTAATAGCACGCACGCGCGCGCACAAACACACACACACACACACACACACACTCTCACACACATACATACATATTATAGAAATAAAAAAAGGCAAGACAAGCTTTACCGTTCCTGATTTAAAAAAAAACAAAACAAAAAAAAACAAAAAAACAAAAAACAGCCGACCTGTTTCGTCCTCACTCAATAGAGCTGGAATCAAGGGAATTAATGTTACAATATAAAATTAAAATTTTATATTGTAATATTTTTTATTTCCATAATAAAGTTCTGTACCCCTAAGAAAATTATAATATGTGTGTGTGTGTGTGTTTATAATAGTATGGTTGCCAGAGTTGGTTAAAGATCAAATATTATTCAAAATTGAACCTATTGGAAAGGATATTTGTAATATACTGTTTATCCTGCTCTGAACGTACCATCAAATCATGTAATAACTATCAATGTGTATTTATTTATATACATCCTACCGTATCTGTAGTGTGGAGGGAATTAACTCAACTTAATAAATTTATGAGTGATTATTTGCCTCAGTCGTTGTAATAATCTATATAAATAAAATCTTCATTTCGACAAAATTAGTTCCTGAGTAAAAATAACTGTTTAATTAATCAGTACATTTACTTTTACGTTTCTTAGACTGTAGTCATATTTACTCAAGTCTGAACACTCGGATATCTTTTGTCTATTAAGTGATTGTCTGGCTTCAGCTTGGTCTTGAAATAAGCATTGTCGTCGTCGCCGTATTTTTTTGTATTTCTGTTGCTAATCATTTTCTTCCGAGTGATATTTCCATATATGCATATATATTAAACACATAACATTTTTAATATGAAAAGCTATTGAGCAAAAAGAAATTTATATAACACCAGGAATAATCAGTGGCTATTGAATGTCTAAAACAGGCAACAGATTAATTAAACGGTTCATTGGCCTCTATTTTAGTTGGGAATTCTTTATCTCTGCTTTATTGAATATCAATGCTTTGTTTCAAGACTTTTGCTTCATTGCATCTCAGAATTAAAACTTTCTAACAGTTGCCGTCATTTTTGACGATACGAGTACACTAATTTAATATAAAACCAGAGATCATTATCAGCAAGTGGCTGATATCCAATGATGCTAAACATTAAAAATATTGCCTTCTCTCGTCGTAGAAGGAGGGTTATTGATTGATTCGTTTTCTACGGATTATCAACACTTTGCAGGTTATTTAAAGCCAGAAAACAGTTTTAGATTATAAACATTTTGGAACGGATAATAATGGTTTACTGATACAAATCTTACTAATTAATCCATAGCTGGGGAAGAAGAAGTGGATTAATACCTTTTCCAAGTATATTTGCGCGTAAGTAAATATAACGAAAGTAACGGGAATTGGAACTCGGCTCTCCGATTAACAATTTCGACTTATTATCCATCACACCACCCGCACACCCAAACTTACGGCATTTACACCATGCTCAACATTGGTTAACTTTGGCGATCGTACGGGAACTGATGTTTCAACGTGATTTGGTTTTGTGTCAGAAGGAGAGTTAAGATGTTTACAAGAGAGATCATTGGCATATTTGGGAGTAAGATTTTTATTAGTTGATCTCCTTTTTGCGACACTAAGGAATAATTTGAAAATATTTACTATTAAGCACTGAGAAATATAGCAATTTATACGGCAAGATTATATGAACAGCCGTGAGGATCGAACTTATTACATAGAAGAATAGATAAGCGAGATCAGTTTACTTATTGATGCACGATATCTGTTGACCTCAACAATTTAGCACAATAAGCTTAATCAAACTAATTTAACTGAAGGAGTAATGGATAGTGGCTCAGATTGAGAAATCGGAGAGCCGAGTTCGAATTCCATTACTTGCTAATACCTTTGGGAAATTTATTAATCATCTTCACCACCCCCCCAAGGTAAATAATAGGACAGACCGGGTTGTATAGCGTTGGATGGCAACTGGTCTACCGCAGAAAGAAATGGCAACCTAATGTGGGAAAAAATCTGCTTCGTCAGTCATATATCGAAAGATACATGATCGCCTAATTGTGTATTATGCATGACACATAATTGAATTTAACTGCAGTGAAGCATCTAGTAAGAATCAACACCACTATATTAGAAAATTGGTCATTGCGCCTAATAAGCTTGAGACGTAGAAATGACATTATCTTATAAAGGTTAATGCAAGTCTCATCAAGTTGTACAGGTGATATTATCAATTATAAACGTGTGTATGCTCAAGTTGAGGAGTGAGATCTTTTCAGTTTCAATGACCAAAGAACAAATATTATATATAAATCTGTACAGGAATGTCGTATCCATTTTAGTTAGTTTTATTGAATATTTTTTCAATTAATTCACCTTAAGCAAGGCGATAATGCCACTAAGATGCAAGCGTCTATTGAGAATGAAAAAAAATGAAAACCCAATCCTAAACAAGAAAAATATATAAACCTGTTCTCTTGTTGAAAATACCGGGGAGGAGTGTGAACGGGATGATAGGAAAACCTATCTATTCCTATTGAGAAAAGAAAAAAAGAATTCAATAGTAAATAAAGTTTTAGAGTTTTAGGCGGACACGTTAGAAGTATAGAGTTGAAGTAGACTTTAGAAGGAACCGGAAACAGGAAAGAAGAGATAAACTACTATTCCTGTATAAGAGACCGATAGTGGGGAGTGTGAACCGGGCGTTAGACGAATCTATCTACCCCTATTGAGAAAAATGAATAGTAAATTCAATTTCAGAGCCGAGGCTGAGAGTTTAGATGTATAGATTTGAATTAGACTTTAGGAGGAATCACAAATCCAATCTTAAATAGAAAAAAGGGACAAACCTCTATTCTTAAAAAAAAAAAAAAAAAAAAAACTAGGAAGAGTGTAAACCGGGCGAAAGGCGAGACTATCTACTTTGTAATAACTAATCAATACACCGTTACCTTATCTCCGATATTTTGTTATAACTGATCAAAACACCGAGGTATTTAGGATTTATTAATTCCACATCTTAAATTTTTACGATGGATTAAGTTTGTCATCACTATTTCCATGGAATTTTGAAGAAGCTTTTCCAATCACCTCCATTGCTGTATCACGTGAGATTGCTTGAAAATTTGTAGTTTAAAATTTGTGTTGAAATCGATTTGCATTGAAATCGATTTTGCGTTTTTCACTAAACGCAGTGGCGTAGAAATAAAAATGAGGTATCGTTGAGCTCGTCATGATGTAAGTAACCTAGATACCGAGTTTGAACTAAATCAGAGGAAAAAAAGTTGAATTTATCGATTTTTAATCGGCTTTATCGATTATTGATTTTTTTTTAAATTATAGATTTTTTACGCTAAGAACCTATCTCTTACATTGTACAATATATGTGCCAAGTTTTGTCAAAATCGGTTGGATGGGTCTCGACCATAAAGCTATCATACAGATAGACATACACACAGACATCTGTTTCATATATATATATATATATATATATATATATATACTCGACTCTCCCGTCGAATTCGACGTATGAGGGTCAAGCAGATCAGTTCCCAGGAAACTGACAGCCCGACAACAGCACATGAGATTTGATTATAGTGGTGAAGGTTTCGTGCAGGACCATCCACACTTTTTGAAGGGCCGATTACAGAGACCTAGTGCACTACGTGCCACAAGGTCCCCAAACCACTCTTCGCAGGTTTTGAATTCTGAGTTTTCCTTCTCCTAGACCAGTTGCCCCCGAAGGCTATAGAATCCAGTCTGCCCTGCTATTTACCCATAGATGGAGGCAGAAGAAGAGGAGGATTCACACCTTTCCCAAGGGTATTAGCACGTAAGTGAATGTAATGGATTCGACTGGAATTCGAACTCGGCTCTCCGTTGTTTGTAGAGTTTAAACGCTATATCGAATCTATTAACATTTCTATACTGAACTGTATGCACGATAAATAATACAGTCTTTGATCACGAAAACAATAATTCTTGAAGATTTTCATGAGGTCTTTAGATTTATAGCATCTTCTTCGTGCGCCCCTTCCAGTTCCCTTTCTCTTTAATTTGTTTCCGATCCATCAATCTTTTGTCTGTGTTTTTATTGGTCTATATTTTTTATTTATATGTCTGTAATAATTTCTTAATTGAATTTCTTATATCTTCGAATAGACACGTGGTCACTCCTTGAATTCTGAACACCACAAATTATACTAACGTTGGTTTAAATAGTCGAATACACGTAAACATAATTAACGAATGAGAATCAAACAAGACAAAATTAAACATACCAGAATGTCGTTCTTCTTTTTCTCCATATCTCATTCTCTGATGAAGCTTTAATAAAAGTGAAAGATATTAGATTGATAAACGTTTCCTATTCGTTTTTTTTTTTATCTAATACTTCATGTCTCTAAATCTCAACCCTCTCTCTTTTTCTCTTTGATTTTTCCCATCGGCACAACTCTATTCTCTCTCATTTTATCACCAGTTTATAATTCCTCTCTTCTTTCGTTGTTTCTCCTTTACCTTTTCCTCTCGATTTCTCTCTTCCCCTCTCTCACTCCAGTCTTACTTTTCCATCTTTCTTTAAAATCGTTTCTTGCTTTCTTCATTCTTTTTTTTTTCTTTTTTCTTTTTACAGCTCTCACTCAGCTTTTTGCCTCTTTCTCTCTCTATGTCTCTCTTTCTCTCTCTATGTCCCTCTTTCTCTCTCTATGTCCCTCTTTCTCTCTCTCTCTCTCTCTCTCTCTCTCTCTCTCTCTCATCTTACTTTCTTCCGTTCATTGATCCACCTACCATTTCTCTGATTCTTATTGCATCTTTATTTCTCGTCTCGCCTTATTGAGTAAAGCGTAACCATTAACCCATTTCCTGTTTTACTGTTGAACAGACTATGAACCGGTATCTTTACAGAAAGATGAATGGATGACTGCATATGATTGACTAATGCGTCGGTGTTAAGCAAGCCAACGGGCGGACGTGTAGTCACCAGATGAGTAAAAACAGCAAGAAGTCTGTGTGTAAATAGCCAAGAATTTAAACAGATGTATTTTTGACACTTAAGCTATATGGGTAGGATAGTGTGAGCATAATTACCAGCAAGACCCCCGTCCTCATTATCTATATATCTTAATGCTTGCACATTTGTTAAATTGTTTTGTGAGAACAGAACCAACAGTAGAACTGTCAAATGGCAAATTCATTTACCTGTCAGCATTTATTTCCGCATCATTTACTCAAAATTCGCGGGGTAGGATATTGCAGGAAGCGAATACTGATGAACAGTTGGATTTAACACCAACAGGCTGGTAATATTTGTAAGCAAAAGTTTCACAAGAGGAAAAAGAT
This sequence comes from Acanthosepion lycidas, assembly GCA_963932145.1. NCBI lineage: Eukaryota > Metazoa > Mollusca > Cephalopoda > Sepiida > Sepiidae > Acanthosepion > Acanthosepion lycidas. Next base: position 59,918,184 of record OZ010584.1, read on the forward strand.
ATTTTAAAGTAAAATACAAACTTCATATCCATTTTTATCGATGTAATTTCTATCAATTAATCAAGTAAAATTTAATATCACACATTCAGTACTGGTGTTGATAAAATAGTGCTCGATGTAATATAACAGAACTATTAAGTATGTATTAATGAATATACATATAATTCCTCACCTGTAGTACGACTCGGACTTTCATGCACAACATAATTTTCAGGTGCTGAGTAGAGATTGACCGTTATATAAATTAAATTTTAATAAAATATCTGGTTAACGCAATGCTGGCGGAGTCCATATGTTATATGGGGATTGCTGCTTTAAAAATACTTTTAAAATAGACGGGATTTATATTTTATAGTTAAAATAAACGGGGATTAATGGTTTTTATTTTATATTTAAAATAAATGGTATTTTAAAAATTATATTAAAATAGGCGGACCTAAAGCTATAAAACATTTTATAATATACTAGCAGCATGGCCCGGCGTTGCCCATGCTTGATTCAAAAGTCGCAATCGCTATCACTTGACTTAAAATATTTTTGCCCTTCCTTGCCTTTAAAGAAGTGCCCTTTGCCGTGCTGATGTTGCTACATGCCTTACTTCTTGCCTATCTCACACTGCGAATTTTTTCTAAGCTCTATACTAAACATTAAATCTGTTACGAAAAAAGAACTAAACAAAATGAACACAAAACAATCAGCTTTACAAAAGGACTAGTAACTGGATGAACCGAATGAAAAAAGAATGTTAACAACAAATACTTTTTCACACCCAACCCAGTTCTGTGGAATCACAATCAATATTGAGTTTAAGCAAGCGAATGAGCCAATTGGAGTAAAGTGCCATGCAGATTTAAATTTTTCGCACTTGTGACGAATGCAGCTATGGATTTTTTTCTGCTAGCATGGTAGTTAACATTCGTGTCCGCAAACTACATGAAAACTGCCGTAGAAGCATGAAAAATCGACTATTTCCACTATCGAATGAAGTTGGGAAATGCAAAGTCGGTCTTGGCCTTCCTACTAACTTGGAGCATGTGCATGTAAATTTTGGTGCAAATCCATCGAAAATTGCTGCCGTGCATTCGTTTTATTATGAGGTTTTTTTTTTTAAGCATAAGTCGCATCTCTCTCTGAAATTTATTGGAGTTCTGGCTCTCGAGATTATCTTCCACTTTATTTGTGGGGTTAAGCCACCCTCCAACAATTCTCAATAATGCTTTGACAGTGCCGTTTGGTTCTTTTTACTTTTTTTTCTGTTTATATATATATATATATATATATATATATATATATATATATATATATATATATTAAAGAAAAGCAAACCACTTTAAGGTTCCATTATAATAATTTATTTCAGCAGATCCCTTTTAAAGGACGTCGGATCATCAGATAGCACTTCCAAAAGATGAAACGAAAAATGAAATGAAAATTGATGACTATATGTTTGTGTGTGTGTGTGTGTGTTAGATTTGGGGTCAATTATTGATTAGAATTCGGCAAAATGATAGGATAGGGAACAAATAGGGAACGTTTATACATTTAACAAGTTTCACTTTTATTTAAACTTGATCGGAAAGTCATATACTAATTTATCTCCCACTAACCCAAATAAAAAAAAATTAATCATATACTATACTAAATTTAATACAACCAAGCTAGTTGTCCAAAACAACTCTTCTCCGCAAGCTAGCATCTTACAAAAGGCCAACGTTGTATATAAATTTAAATGTCCTTTAGCAGATTTTATCTCTGACAAAAATGTCAATACGTACGTTGGCTTTAGCACGATAATGCTAACAAAAAGACTTACTTTTCATTTGGCTGAGCATAGCTCAATACATCAGCATTTAAAGGGACACTCATGCCTACACTCCCAAATTAGACGGATATTAGTTGATAATACATCTATATTACACAAAAACAATAACAAGTAAAAACTAAAAATGCTTGAAGCGCTTTCTATAAGAGAGTTAAAGCCTAAAATAAATAAAGTCAACTCTGAGTATAGAAACAAATTCCTTAAATGCTTATGAAAAAAAATATTATATACGTATGAACAAAAAACAAAAAAAGTTACTTCCCTAATACTGAAAAAATAAACAACAAAAGAATCCAGAACGCTGCATAAGTAGTCAAAAAAAAAAAAAAAAAAGAAAAAACCCCAAAAAACGAACAGTTGAAATGTTTTAAATTCACAGAAACACACACATATATATATACTCACAGACAACTTAACCCCTGAAGATAGTCTCTGGTGAGATTGAAATTACTTGGGAAAATAAAAACTATTCGAAAGAAAATCTTGGTATTTTTCTTACTCAATTACTAAATGTACCAAAAATTTAATCCGTGACCTTGAAAGGATCACAACGAAACTAATTAATATGATATGTCTAAATAATATAATCAAACCTGTTTGAATGAAAATATGCTGCCTATATATATATATATATATATATATATATATATATATGTATGTATTTAGGGAACAATCCTTCTTTCATGCATATTTCGTTGAATACAACAGACAAGGTGATTTGATTTATTTTTATACAGTTGCTCATATGATCTAATAAACTTTTTCTTTTCAAATGATAAATTATATAAAATCTGTCCGATTTTTCTTTAAAAAACAAAAAACAATCGGACAGTTTTTATATAATTTATTAGGTTGGTGCAAAAATAATGACGTAATAATGTCGTTTTTTGACGTTAAAAAATAAGTCAAAATACGACATTATTACGTCATTATTTTTGCACCAACCTAATATCATCTGAAAAGAGAAAATTATTAAATCACATGAGAAATTGTATAAAATACTAATCCGAAGCACCTTGTCTGTCGTATTCAATGAAATGTGCATATATATATATATATATATATATATATATATATATATATATATATATATGCCAAAACCAATGAGACCGCACTAAGGAGACTCATTTCAAATTTCTACGCTGCGCTTTTTTTGTCATTGTTGTTGTTATTGTTGGTTTCTTTTTTCATTGCTTTTCCGGCGTTTCTTTGTTTCCTTTATCGTTTTAAGTGATTTCGTTTTCTTATACATCAAATATTGAAAAATATAAATGCAGTGTCAATCGCTATCTTATGTGTTCGTAATCCCTGGACTTTTATTGTTCTCTCTCAATATAATTCTTTTCTTTTTCTCATATTCTTTCACACTCAGTAATCCCGGTGTGACGTAGTAGCTTTATTGCCTTGCTTGAGATGAAATGATTAAAACAATAAGAACTTTAAAAAAAAAAAAAAAAAAAAATCAGCGTATGCTTTTTGGGTGATACAGTTCTCTAGATTTCTTCTTTTGTCGCTGCATTGAACAGTCTTTCCTCACTCTCAGTATGATATCTGCTTGAACATTCCATGCTCATCACAATAATCTCTCCAGTGCTTAGCTCATCATGCTTACGGCCGCATCACGTTGTTAACACCAGTTCCCGTACCGAAATTAATCAACATCGAGCCTGGTTAGTACGTAGATGGATGACAGCTTCCCTGAAAACTACGATCCTCAAGTAAAGTGTCAATGATTATCTACTCTCTTTATTTTTATGATCTTAATTTTCTACTCCCATTCATCATCAGCATTTTAAATGTAACACTCTACCTTGCGTGACTCTCGAGTCTTATGATTTTTGAATTCATCATTAAAAATGAGACACCTCTGGACCTTGAAATGCCCAGATCTATATCAGTTGTTCTCTGACATTTGGTGAGTTAATATGGACACCGGCTTGGGTCTACATCGACTTGAGCGTGTATTGCCCTACACACAAACGCACAAACACTCACACATACACATACAAATATATATATATATATATATATATATATATATATATGGTAAATACCTTCCTTGTCTTTCTACCCAGATACATTGCTCTGGAATTCATGACGCTGATAGTATTGTTTCCATAGTTTCGATTCTAATAATTTTTGTATATCGCTAACAATTATAATAATAATAATAATTATTATTATTATTATTGATCTGGCATTCCTTTCTCGTTACCATAATGTAGCTTCTTTGTGCCTTTTCTATAAATACATTCATGGTGATTGTTCTGATGAACTTTCTTTCATGGTACCTATAGACTTTATGAATTTAAGTGCAGGACAAAGATTGGCGGCAACGTCGCATCATTTTATAGTTCAAATGGTTCGAGGGAGTCAAGTTCTTTGATAACGGTTTCTTCTATGACACTTCTCGATTGTGCAACTCACTTCCGGGTTCTTGCATTCCAGACAACTTTGATCTTCAAAAGTTTAAATGCAACGTCAAACATTATCTACTATTAGGTTGGTGCAAAATAATGTCGTTTTTTGACGTTCAACTTCAAAAGAAAAACGACATTATTTTTGCACCAACCTAATATCTTCTTGATTCCTTTTCTATTATTCTTCTCTCCTTAATAATGTTTCTTTTTCTTTGATTCTTGACAATCAGTAACCCCTTGTATTTTAATGGATTTATTGCAATGCGTGGGTGAAAATGATTATATATATATATATATATATATATATATATATATATATATATATATATATATATATATATATATATTATTGGGAGGATTTGGAGGATGCTTTCTGCATTCTGTTGAGGTTTCTTTCAGACTCAATGAATTACTTAAATATAATTATCAAATCCTCCTAATAATTTCTATCATGTACATCATTGCTTGAACAGGCTTCTAATGCTCAGAGTGAGCGGCTTGGTGATAGTAGTCGTGGCCTCCAGGAGGCACAGTCCTATGTTTACAGAGAACTCAGTAAGCGTTCCACCACGGAATATGTGAGCGAGCGGCGCTATATTGAGTCTGATTTGCAATCTCTTCGTCACCGAGGCCCGGTAGAACAGTTGGTATGATGTTTGCTTGACAACCTAACTGTCAGGATTTCAATTCTCGGTAGCGGATGCGCACTGCGGATGAGCCCCAAACATTCTGTTGAGGTTTCTTTCAGACACGATGAATTACTTATATATATATATATATATATATATATATATCCGATTCCTCAATCCGAGCCGTTATCCATTACTCCACAGAAATGTATTAATTCTTCTCCCTCCAGTTATGGGTAAATAGCAGGACAGACTGGGTTCTATAGCCTTGGATGGAGCAAGACAACTCTGAATTCAAATCCTTCGGAGGATCGTTTGGGGACCTTGTAGCACGTAGCCAGGTCTCTGTATTCGGCACTTCAAAAAATGTGTTTGGTTTTGCACATAGCCTTCACCACTATAATCAAATCATATGTACTGGTGTGTATATGTCAAGAAGTGAGCTGCTTGACCCTCTTACGTCGAATACGACGGGAGAGTCCATTATATATATATATATATATATATATATATATATATATATATATATATGACGAATAGTTCAGAAGATAGTATTACATAAGACACGGATTCGAATCTCACCATGGTTGAATTGTCATGAAGGTGAACTCTTGATATTATCAGCCTAGGGGAGCGATCCAAAGATACAGTGGAAACTTCTTGAAAGCCATACCAGGGGTTGATCCATGTCTTACAAGTGAAATTAGTTAGACGGATGTCACTAGTCACCGTGAGCATGTACTGGCTTTTTTGTTAGAACCGTTAATTACGCCAGACTGTACGCTCTCCCCCAAGAACTGTAACTAAGATTCATTCAGCGTAGTGGCCGTATACAGAACATTTTTTAAGCATTTCACCCCAAGCAATGCGGGAGTGTCACTAGCACTCAAGGGGTTACAGGGAGTGGGAGCAAGACAAAAGAGGCGTGTAAGAGGAAAGGATGAATAGAAATACGGAGAATAGGTCAAGGCATCTGGAGATGTCGATTGCCATTGCATTTCTATATTTGGAGATTATAGCTATCAGGGAAGCAAGTAAGAAGAAGGGAGTTCCACAGACGGGAAGTGCGAGACATGAAGCTATTGGAGTAGAAGAAACGGATACATTTAACCGTTTCGAAAGTGAAAAGGTGGGACTGAGATACCAACCTAGTAGCACGTTTAAATTCATGCAGTTTGGGAACCAGCGAAAGTAGCTCGTCGAAGCAGTTACCATGAAAGTATTAGGTTGGTGCAAAAATAATGACGTCTTCTCACATAGTAACATATGTGAGAAAACGACATTATTTTTACACCAACCTAATATTTGTAGAAAAGACAGAGGGAAGCGGATGCACGTCTGTGAGGGAGCGATTGTATACGAGATGTCAGAGCAGGGTCAATAACTTTGCATATCGTCTTTGGATTTTGTCGAGGACCTTAAGACGAACATCGAGGGCTCCAGACCATATATGGCAGCAGTATTCCATGCAAGAGCGAATGGCTGATTTATAAATTTGAAGGATGGGCTCGGACAAGAAAAAACTTTATGTAACAACAACAGCAACAACAACAACAACAACAATAATAATAATTCTTAGTGATATCCTAAAGTTATTAAAAGCACCGATCGAAGCGTTAACCTATGCCCCAAGAGTTAAATTGTCTATACGGAACTGCTCGAAAGGTGTCAATGGTTGCGAGAGCACAAAGTGACTAGTTATCGTGAGCGAGGTTTGAACCTACTGGTCTTAGGATCGTTAATGTCATGGGTCTTACCGATAACTACAGAATGAACTCTTCCTAACTCTATATATACTACGCCTCTCAAGAGAGAGAGAGAGAGAGAGACAGATACACAGACAGACAGACAGAGAGTAGAATCAGGCCGAGCTTCTCGGCTTGACGGTCGAACTCTCTGCCTCTGAGCAGAGAGAAACCCGGACGAGGCTCCGCCGAAAGGCAGAGTCTCGTTCGGGGAGGTTGACCAACCCGATCCCATTTATACGGGTTCTACGGGCATTTTTTGGCCGAGCCTAAAACGTGGCAAACCCACGTTAAACTCGGCCTTGTGCCACACGCAACCCTCGTGGTGGGGTGCTAGATACCGAATAGAGCCGAGCTTCTCGGCTTGACGGTTGAACTCTCTGCCTCTGAGCAGAGTGGAACCCGGACGTTTTTTACAGTTTCTACGGGCATTTTTGGCCGAGCCTACGGGCTCGGAAAACCCACGTAAAACTCGGCCTTGTGCCACATCTTTCCATAGTGGGGTGGGCAAGTAAATATCGAATCGAGTCGAGCCGATAGTAGTTCACTCCAAACCAGACTGGCAGTCATACTAACACCTTCCACATCTTGTATTATTATTTCGTGTAATATACCTTCGTTATTTCTACTCTTTTGTTCGTTTTGTTCTTCCTGGACCATAACAGTTAACCAGGTTCATTCGGCGTAGTTGCAGTATACATCACGTCTTGGCTTTCGGGGTATTGAACAAAGACATATGTGTCTGAGCAAGCTTCTAGAACAGGGCTAACTAGCCATCCTAGCGGACAGACATACTAAGACACGAACGGTCAACTATACTATAATATATGTGCCTGTTTTCTTGAAAAAGTCAGTCCGAACAAGAAGACCTACAAAAAAGATTCTGATGTCACGTGACTTAGATTTTGTAATGTGGGTCTGTTGTGGAGTGATTTCACAGTGGAGGCGTGTATTTGTACTAAGTCGGTCCTAAAATAGATTCGACGTACAAAACGTTAGTAACTTGATATAATAGGTATAACGCAGAGTAATCTAGTTGTGGTCGCTGATACTTTAGTATTCGACTAACTCTTGTCCGACATCGATTCACTGAGTGACTGAGCGACTGTCTCGTTACTCTTACTACTCCTACTTATTATAGGTGGGAGAGTCTATTAACTATAGAATAGGTGAGTTCCACTATAACAGGGTCAAAACCGAGAACATTTCAAGACTCGTTCATTGTTGTGGCCTTGTTAGGAGCAGAAAGAAAAACACAAGAGAGAAATTGAGTTAAACAAATATATTAACAGAAACAGTAATACAAACATATATAAACGAGAGCAAGAATATTCGGTCCGACTGTCAGAGCTGACTGCTAGAAATTTCTCTCTTCAAAAGGCAGTACCTGCTCCTATTTATAGCTAGGAGAGTCCATGCGTGCGTTACCATAACATTCATGTTACTACTGCTAAAGCACATGCCAAAAAAGCATTGAGCTCACGAAAGCAACCCTGTCCCGCCAGCTCTCACGGTCTTGCCGGAACATCCTCCAGCACCAGATTAATCTGCTGGAGGTACTGGCGGGCGACATCATTCCAGTGGTGTGGTCTGCCGTGAGGCTGTCTCCAGTTTGCAGATGGCAAGTAAAACTAGCAGATGACTATGTTAATATGGTCATCGGGTATTCGCCAAACGTGTTGCGAGCTAGCAAACACGGCGCTGAACGATGGCGCGGAGAATGTTCGACTGGCCGGTTCTGCGGTGGAGCTCCTCATTGCACCCGACTCGATGGTCATGATGATGCAGGACGTGGGAGGTGAGCGTCTTGCTGAGAGTTCACACTTCGGCACCGTATAGTAGCACGCGGAGGAGAGTGGCGTTGTAAACTCGTAGCTTGGTGCGTCGGGAGATATCGTGACGCTACCATAGTGGTCTCCAGAGGTCTCTCATAACACATGCAGCCAGACGAATACGTATTGTGTTAAGCATATATTAATATAACTATATTAATTTAATGCAGTTTTAAGAGCCTTATTAAATGGAAATCATTTCGTTATATGTAATAATTAGCAGTATAATTCGTCTTCGACCGGGAGTTTCATTACTGGGAATTTTTAGTGTTAAATTGGAGCAGTTTAAAGCCAGCCCACCCGAAAATCAATATTAGTAACAACAATTGGGTGCAACTGAGGCACATCCTTACATGGGGTGGGGGTAACAATTTGAATGCGGGTGGGGGTCTGACAAGGGTCATTTTTGCGTTCTCAATCTTGCAAGGAAGGAACCTCTTCCATGGACCGTCATAATAATAATATACGATAATTTTATTTATAATATAATTTTTTTATAATTCTCATAATCTTTTGCGTTAGATTTCAACTCTAAATTTATTGTAGGCTGTTTTTTTTTTTGTTTTTTTTTTTTACAGACATTATATTTTTCCTTTGATTTTTGAGCGAAGTGTAAAAAATCAGTTTTTTTTTTTATTTTCACCTTCCAGGTTGTAATTTTTTCCTGAGAATTTGGACTCAAAACCGGTAATGAAGAATTATCTATCAAACAAAAGAAATTTAATCGAAATCGGATGAAAACTGTGGAAATGTATAAACCGTATCCAATCACACACACTCTCTCTCTCACACACACACGCAGACACACACACACACCCATACACATGAATACATATACACATTTTGAGAATTATAGATATGGAAGATGTGTAAAAATGAAGAAAATTTCAAAGAAATATTAATGTCGATTACATCAAATCTATCGATAAATCAATCGTATAGTAATGACTTGCTAATAGAATATGTATCGATTTGTTACGTCTAGTTTAGTATGGCACAAGACAATATGCGGGGTAATATCAGTAAGAGTGCTGTGTTTCGACAATATATTTCATGTGATAAGTTTTTGCTTGCCTTGAAAATCGGCATCAGAAAACTGACTTTTACACGGCCTCGAAAATCAGCTTCAATCAAGGGTATGAAATATCTTTCAGCCAAAATGGTAAGCCATTTGCGGTCGGATATTCCCATCTACTGGGACAGTGCGAAAGTTCGGTCCGATTTTTAAAATATATTTCAAAGCCAATAATATTTGTACATAGATTCTTTCAACCACATATGCGCCAATTTGTTTTGCTACTGTTCACCATCTTTGAGATATTTCTTTATTACTTAATCGCAGGACTTTGCATATTTCTGGGTGATGAATTGGTCTAAGATGGTTATACAGGTTTCTAGAGAATCAAAGTTCTTCCAATTAAGCGAATTTTTCTGGTTCCCGTATGATGACCGAGATAAGCCGAGTGTAGTCATTACCTAAATTGGTAACCGCTTGGGAATATCAGGTGCTTTAAGCTTGGATGTGTGGGCAGTGTAATGGATAATAACTTAGAATTGTTAATCGGAGAGCCGAGTTCCAAATATTGTCGCGTACAAGTACTTTTGACAAAGGGATTAATATACCTCTTCTCCCCAGCTATGGGTTAATTAACAAAACTTGTATCTCTAAATTATTATTTCCCTCAAAAAAATCTTATATTCTAATAATTTATTCTAGCCTTAAATAATCTGCATGATTGATAATGCATAGAAAACGAATCTATCAATCAATTAAACATAAGAATTTTTGTAGGGATCAAATTAAATAGTAACCCGATGGTGCAAGAACACTTGAGTACGTCCAATGTAGTAGAACATCCCAGCCAAGCTGTATTAAGTTCTGCAAAGAGACGTGAGGTCTACCGTTGTCCTGATAGAAGACGACACCTTTTTCGGTTGATCAATACAGAACACTTTTCGTCGATTACTACCTTTAATCGATCTAAATGGGAAAAATACTTCTTTGAAATCAACACTTGACTTTGATGTATGAACTCTTGATATATGATGCCCTGCCACTTCCACCAGCTACGCACCCTTCTTGGGATGCAAACCGGCTTTTGAAGTGGTTAATTATAGTTGATTTAAGTTTCTGCAGGGATTTTTTTTTTGCTTCGCGTTGTTTTAAAGAATACATTATTCTTCGCCAATTATAATTCTGATAAATAAATGTATTGTTCTTGTTGCGTTTGAGCAGCGAATCGAAAATGGAAATGGAGGCTATTCTTTTCTGATAACTCGCGAGGTACCAGCCATCGTGCAGATTCTCGTATTTAAATGTTCATAAATGTATTTTTTTCTGTTTGTACAGTGTTTTTTTTTCTTTGAAGATGTAGAAACGCACCAAATGATGAAAATGAAATTCATTTTTCTCCATTTTCTTTTAATATAAAACATATAAAATTCACAGTCCACACGTGAATCATATAGAACAGGATTTTCGACGTGGTATAATTGTTAGCAAGCATGTCTCAAGAGACCGATTATGACTAAGTAGTGAATTCGGCCCTTACTAGGTGCTCCATATTTTCGGCCATGTGCCGCATCTAAGCGATGCTTATAAAATTGCTATATGTCATTAATTTTAGTCATGTGTGACAAGATGCCTCCTAATTAAAAACGCTACGGATTTTTGTTCCATTCAATATTGTATACATCAAAAACAAATCAATCGCTTTTATGTTATGAATCATTAAGACTGCTGCTTTTTTTTTATCTTTTTATTGTATATAAAAATATTTTTTCAGAACAGTAATTTCGAAGAATTAAAAAAGGAAACGTTGATATCCGTGACTTTATTTGCATGAACAGAAACCACTTATATAGAGTCAACCTTTCCTTATACTCGGCTGAACTTGTCAACTACGTGATATTGCTAAGTGTCTGGAGACCTCTTGACACTGATTTTCACCATGGAGCTATGACAGAGCTGGTTTTCACAAAAAAAAAAAAGAAAGGAAAAAGAAAACTGAACATCAATCTGAGAATTCAAACACGTTACAAGAATTGCCCCCTTTTCTGAGTTACTGTTCTCACTCCCACGCTCCTTTCACACTCACACAGATATATATATATATATATATATATATATATATATATATATATATATATATATATATGTAATGCCATTTGTAATACTTCCTTCTCTGGTTACTTGACTTTCTTAGCTGCCTTTCGGGCCAATTGCTGGACTATGTGAACTCGGCGAATTTTTTTTTCCGGTCTCGTCCGAAGTCATATGTATGACTTCCAGTTGTATTGTAATACTTGAACGGTGGTCATTAGATCCAATTAAATGCCAATGCTAGGAAACGCCAGACAACGCGAGAAATGCCTTCTGGTCATAGCATTAATTACATGCCCACTGCAAGTTAACACTTTCTCTTGAGATGTATTTCCGTCGTGTGCACGCATGCGCCGATTGACATGCTTAAAAAAAATCGAAATTAGAGCTACTGATGTCAATAGAGAAACGTCTGGAACTTGCCTTTTCTCTAAAACCATTTTTGTAAGTATTACTTGATAAAATGATGAAGACAAACCAGATGTTGACAAAATTGGACTTTCCAGCTTCAAGAAAGTACAGTCTCCCCTCACTTAACGACTGGACGAAACAAGCTGGTTACTAAGTGAGAAGTTGTACCTGACTGCTATTTAAGTCATACTACACCCATATTAATTTTGGATTAACCATCTTCAAATAGATTTAATGCAACTTTCGTACCATTTGTAGCATTTCTAATTTATTCCTAAATGTTTATATAGTACAGTACATAATGAGGGAAGAAGGCTTGGTAAATTTGATACTCACAGGACACGTCGAGTTACAGTAAATGGATGGCAGAACAGGGTTTAGGAGAGATAACAAAAAGGCAAATTTTATTAAGAGCTACAAAGGACAGGAAATTGTGGAGAGCCATGATCGCTTGAAGGGATATGGTACATAGAAGTGTACTGAACAGTAAACGTAAAAAACAAATTCGAAAGTTAGTTCTTTATTGTGTACAGCGACTAAATTCAGTAGAATTAAATTTTTATTTATTTTCCGCTTTATTGTAATTCATTTTGAAGAAAGAGAAATTTTCCCCGAAAATTTCTGAGAACAACGTACAATACTGATTATTTGGATTTATTTTTTTTATTTTATGAGAATTTATAAGTGCGAGCTAGTTAAACAAGTAAGTCGTTAAGTGAGGAGTTATCGTGTTCAAAGAGACCAGAAATCACCAAATGGCAGAATATGTGAGCTTTTGTTGCGTACTTCTTCATAGAGATATTATTAAATATGTGTACAATTGTTTTGCTCAACTCTATATAAGTTTGATTATTAATAACTTATTGTTATTGTTGTAAATATTTAAATCGTAGAGATCTTTGCTAATCTCAATTTAATTGAGGATTTGTAAATTTTCTTAATCCAAACATCCAAATTAATAAAACTTACCTCTTTGTCTGGAATGTCCGCATTTAATATACTAGCATTTAAAAATCTACTGATAGCACCTTTGGGAAAAACCCATCTCTCTCAGTTTCGCGACAGTCTCCGAATTATATGTCAGGGTCATGGAATAAGATTAGTAGTTTTTGAAAAGATTAGTCAATAGTATATATACTTACCTAGCCTAGCTAAAGTTCTGTCTGGGTTAAATCTCAGTATAATATGCTTGATCCTAAGTGGTTGTAGTCTTTTGGGCAATTCCTCTCTTACGAAAGGATCTAGGATTAATTTCTAGAGTTTGATGCGCCCCTAAAGAAAGATATATCTAGAGACAACTCGTGATCCATGTTACCAAGAGAAGAGAATTGCAAAGTGCGACAAGATTCCGGAGAAGAGGTAAGAGACACATTAGATTTCGGAGAAGAGGTAAGAGACAGATCAGATTCCGAAAAGGAGGTAAGAGACAGATTAGATTCCGGAGAAGAGGTAAGAGACAGATTAGATTCCGGAAAAGAGGTAAGAGACAGATTATATTCCGGAGATGAGGTAAAAGAGAGATTACATTCCGGAAAAGAGGTAAGAGAAAGATTAAATTCCGGAGAATAGTTAAGAGAGAGATTAGAATCTGGAAAAGAGTTAAGAGACAGATTAGATTCCGAAGAAAAGGTAAGAGACAGATTAGATTCCGCAAAAGAGGTAAGAGACATATTATGTTCCGGAAAAGAGGTAAGAGACAGATTATATTCCGGAGAAGACGTAAAAGAGAGTATAGATACCGCAGAAGAGGTAAGAGACAGATAAGATTCCGGAAAAGGGGTAAGAGAGAGATTAGATTCCGGAGGAAAGGTAAGAGACAGATTAGATTCCAGAAAAGAGGTAAGAGACAAATTAGCTTACGCAGAATAGGTAAGAGACAGATTAGATTCCGCAGAAGAGGTAAGTGACAGATTAGATTCCGGAGAAGATGTAAGAGACAGATTAGATTCCGGAGAAGAAGTAAGAGAGAGATTAGATTCCGAAAAAGATGTAAGAGACAGATTAGATTCCGGAAAAGAGGTAAGAGGCAAATTAGATTCCGGAGAAGAGGTAAGGGACAGATAAGATTCCGGAGAAGAGGTAAGAGACACACTAGATTCCAGAGAAGTTGTCAGAGACAGATTAGATTCCAGAAAAGAGGTAAGAGACAGATAGATTCCGGAAAAGTGGTAAGAGATTAGATTCCGGAAAAGTGGTAAAAGTTTAGATTCCGGAAAAGCGGTAAGAGACAGATGAGATTCCGGAGAAGAGGTAAGAGACAGATTAGATTCCGGAGAAGACATAAGAGACAGACAAGATTCCCGAAAAAGAGGTAAGAGACAAATAAGAGTCCGAAGAAGAGGCAAAAGAGGGATTAGATTCCGGAGAAGAGGTAATAGACATATAAGATTCCGAAAAAGAGGTAAGAGACAGATTAGATTCCGGAGAAGTGATAAGAGACAGATTTGATTCCAAAGAAGACATAAGAGACAGAGTAGATTCTGGAGAAGAGGTTAAGAGACAGATTAGATTCCGAAGAAGAGGTAAGAGAGAGATTAGATTCCGGAAAAGAGGTAAGAGACAGAGTAGATTCCGAAGAAGAGGTAAGAGACAGATTAGATTCTGGAGAAGAAGTAAGAGACAGATTAGATTACGGAGAAGACATAAGGGAAAGATTACATTCCGGAAAAGAGGTTGGAGTGATTAGATTCCGAGGAAGAGGTGTGAAACAGATTAGATTCCGGAGAAGAGGTAAGAAACAGATTACATTCCGGAAAAGAGGTAAGAGACAGATTAGATACCGGAGAAGTGGTAAGAGACAGATTAGAATCCGGAGATGAGCTAAGAGAGAGATTAGATTCCGGAAAAGATGTAAGAGACAGATTAGATTCCGCAGAAGAGGTAAGAGACAGCTTAGGTTTCGGAAAAACGGTAAGAGAGAGATTAGGTTCCGGAGAAGTGGTAAGAGACTGATTAGATTCCGGAAAAGTGGTAAGAGATTAGATTAGATTAAGGTGAAGAGGTAAGAGACAGATTAGATTTCGGAAAAGAGGTAAAAAACAGATTAGATTCCGAAGAAGAGGTACGAGACAGATTAGATTCTGGAGAAAAGATTGGTGAGAGATTAGATTCCGAAAAAGATGTAAGAGACAGATTAGATTCCGGAAAAGAGGTAAGAGGCAAATTAGATTCCGGAGAAGAGGTAAGGGACAGATAAGATTCCGGAGAAGAGGTAAGAGACACACTAGATTCCAGAGAAGTTGTCAGAGACAGATTAGATTCCAGAAAAGAGGTAAGAGACAGATAGATTCCGGAAAAGTGGTAAGAGATTAGATTCCGGAAAAGTGGTAAAAGTTTAGATTCCGGAAAAGCGGTAAGAGACAGATGAGATTCCGGAGAAGAGGTAAGAGACAGATTAGATTCCGGAGAAGACATAAGAGACAGACAAGATTCCCGAAAAAGAGGTAAGAGACAAATAAGAGTCCGAAGAAGAGGCAAAAGAGGGATTAGATTCCGGAGAAGAGGTAATAGACATATAAGATTCCGAAAAAGAGGTAAGAGACAGATTAGATTCCGGAGAAGTGATAAGAGACAGATTTGATTCCAAAGAAGACATAAGAGACAGAGTAGATTCTGGAGAAGAGGTTAAGAGACAGATTAGATTCCGAAGAAGAGGTAAGAGAGAGATTAGATTCCGGAAAAGAGGTAAGAGACAGAGTAGATTCCGAAGAAGAGGTAAGAGACAGATTAGATTCTGGAGAAGAAGTAAGAGACAGATTAGATTACGGAGAAGACATAAGGGAAAGATTACATTCCGGAAAAGAGGTTGGAGTGATTAGATTCCGAGGAAGAGGTGTGAAACAGATTAGATTCCGGAGAAGAGGTAAGAAACAGATTACATTCCGGAAAAGAGGTAAGAGACAGATTAGATACCGGAGAAGTGGTAAGAGACAGATTAGAATCCGGAGATGAGCTAAGAGAGAGATTAGATTCCGGAAAAGATGTAAGAGACAGATTAGATTCCGCAGAAGAGGTAAGAGACAGCTTAGGTTTCGGAAAAACGGTAAGAGAGAGATTAGGTTCCGGAGAAGTGGTAAGAGACTGATTAGATTCCGGAAAAGTGGTAAGAGATTAGATTAGATTAAGGTGAAGAGGTAAGAGACAGATTAGATTTCGGAAAAGAGGTAAAAAACAGATTAGATTCCGAAGAAGAGGTACGAGACAGATTAGATTCTGGAGAAAAGATTGGTGAGAGATTAGATTCCGGAAAAGAGGTAAGAGTGAGATTAGATTCCGCAGAATAGGCAAGAGACGGATTAGATTCCGGAGAAGAGGTAAGAGACGTATTAGATTCCGAAGAATAGGTAAGAGAGAGATTGTGTTCCGGAGAAGAGGTAAGGGAAAGATTAGATTCCGGAGAAGAGGTAAGAGACAGATTAGATTCTGGAAAAGAGGTAAGAGACAGATTAGATTCCAGAAAAGCGGTAAGAGAGAGATTAGATTCCGGAAAAGAGGTAAGAGACAGATTAGATTCCGAATAATAGGTAAGAGAGAGATTAGATTTTAGAGAAGAGGTAACAGATAGATTAGTTTCCGGAGAAGAGGTCAGAGACAGATTAGATTCCGCAGAAGAGGTAAGAGACAGATTAGATTCCGGAGAAGAGGTAAGAGACAGATTAGGTTCCGGAGAAGTGGTAAGAGACAGGTTAGATTCCGGAGAAGAGGAAAGAGACAGATTAGATTCCGTCAGAATTACGAGTAAAACAGAGTAGGTAAAAAAACTAATTGATTAAGAGATTAAGCATCTGGAAATTTAAAGAATTTAATGGTGAAATTCGGATGTTCATAGAACAATTCCGTGTCCGAAAGACAATTCACTTACCATCGTGTGTTTTCCCGGACATAGACCGATAGGCCATGCATGTTGTGACATGACCCTCGTTATTCATATTAACAATAATTAAGCTGAATTAAATCAATCATTTGAAGTATTGATATTTAATAGAAATAGCCATCCTAAAATTTAATAGTTTATCTTTTATTTATATCCTATTTCTCTGAAAGTCTATTTCTTTAAAAAAGAAAACGGCTTTGACCGCTTTCAAATTGAATCAACGGTCATTGTCAATTTCATATGTAGCGTTCGACGATTTTAATTTTATATAAGCATTCAACGGCAGAGTCTCGTCTCGGGAAACTGACTCCGTTTTTACCTGGTCTATAGGTAATTTTTTTCCCGAGTCTATGGGCTCGGATACCCCACTCGGCCTTGTGCCACATCTTGCTGCGTGGGGCAGCGGGTAAATAATTATACTAATTGATCAAAATGTTTGCGGCTGTTGTATTTAGAAATTCATCCTTTTTCCATGGGCTAGCTACGACGTAAAATTGACTACTAATATTCCATAAACTCTCGAGATTATCAGGAATTCAAAAGCTAAGGTTATGTATCTCCCGTGAATGAAATGCAAAGCACTTTCTGGTTGATAAACCCAACAAAGCACATTGATTGACGGAAACACTTCTACATATGTCGGGAAATATCTTAATATCTGTCTATTATGAACTGAGTCTGAAAGAAAAAGAAAAAATTATAATCGACAAAATTGTCGATAACATACGATAAATAAGTGGCCGTTGAACATTTCTCTCATAATAATTTTTACATTTTCATTCCTTTCTCTTATTCTTTGTTTGCTGTTTCCTTTTTCTCTCATCCCATGTTTTTATATATTAAATTAATTATAACTTTGCATCTCGTAATTGTTTTTTATACGTTGTATGAGTTGGAATTAGTCTCTGTGTAGAAAATCTCTTTTTTTCGTTTAAGTGAACTGCATTGACTGCCATATGTTTGAAAGATAAAATTCCTGACAATGTGCACCCAAGAATCCTTTCGATAACGTGAAAGGTAACCAGGATCAGAGAATTCAGTCATAGAGATTTTGAGAGTCTGGAGAGCGTTCCAAGAGAAAAAAAATCTACACTACAAAAACTGGTGAAAAATACCAAGCATAACAGTCACTGCTCATCGGCTAGAATGTGACGAAGACTACAGCATAGTGTGATCTCAGGTTTGACCATCGGAAGTGCTTACGAAGATACACTTATCTATGCGTGACATGGCACTACAATGACCCGGCGGGGGTGAAATATTCACGATAGATTGCAATAAAGTAGTCACCCGATCATTAAAGCGGGAGGCAGATCAAGGATCCGACCCACATCACGTGATCACACCACATACCATCATCGAACAACCAGGATGCTCTGATGACGAATGGTGTTCATGGGATCTGAAGTAAACTAGAACCATACCACCGACCTGAAACAACTGTAACCACCACAAATCGGACCACGCCAACCGTTTTCAGTCCTTCAAGTAGAATTAGCAAAGTTATGAGCCCAGGTAAGGCCCTGTGCTTGGTGTCATGTCGTCATGGCTTCATGGTGCCATGGTCTTAAAAAGGACACTTTTGTCGCTCTTCTGCTCTCATATCTTATGGAAGCTATAGAACGCTGGATTGACTTGCTAGGAAATTCCTCTGCTGCCACCTACATGAAATGTGAATGTGATTTGAACCAGTGTCGCTGGTTTATTACTGCAGACGATTCTAATCAGAAGCTGCCTCAGGTCACGATAATTGAAGACACATTGACAACCACTGCGTTGTACCACGGCGTACACTAAAGCCTTCATCAGGTGTTTCCAATACACACGTCAGACAATAAATCAAGGCATTTAAAAAATCCACATAATTTCAAAGACAGAATTCACAATTGTTTAGCACCAAACCGACATACCCTAATTCACTTCGCCTTGCCGTGAGCAGACGGGCCGGTGTTCATTTTGACTCACCATGTGTCAGAAAACAACTGATATAGATCTGGACATTTCCGTAACGTCAAGGTACAATGATGCCACCTTTTTATAGTAAATACACACAGTATAAGGCTCGTGAGCCACTCAAGGTAAAGGTTTAATGCTAAAATGAATATGATGGATGGTGGTAGGATGTGATGATTATACAGATAAGGTGGGTAGATAACGATTGACACTTGACGAAGTTAAAATCATATTTTTCAGGGAAGTATCCATGCGAATATAGGAATTTTCTGGAAGGCGTTGTTTGAGTGAAACTTTCTCGCTACATTTGGTATACGGGGGAAATCATGATTATTAGACTCTATGGAAGTAGCATGGCATCTCGTAGTTATAAAGTTATGAACTGGTGAAACTAAAGAATGCAACTCAACTGAATAGTTGCCATGGAAATAGCGACAGAGTAGTAGTGATAAAAATAATATTATTAGCCCACACTTGAGAGAAGGAGTCATAGCATGGAAATAGCGACTGAGTAGAGATAGGATTGCTACGTTGTGTCTGAGGTGAAAACTCTGCAATTGTCTTTGTATACTGATATCTAATAACATTTGGCACGTCAGAGTATATCAAAGAATCTCTTTCATAGAACTCATGGCACACATAAACGTATCGATCAGAATATTTTGAAATCATTTAACATCGACTGATATCGGACGGTTCGATGAACGGATTTTGTTTGTATCAAATAAAAAAAAACAAATAATCATGGAGACTTGCATTATTCAATAGTGTAAAATTCTTTTTTTTTTTCTTCTTTATAGCCTATCATTAATTTTAATGACAAATGGAGTTTGCTTATTGACTTGCAAATAAAACTGGATTCTCGTGATAAAAGTAAAGTATCATTGCAATTTTCTACCGGTCTCCTTCCATTAAAATGAGCCAATAATTAACGCGCCTAGATATACGGGGATATGTGGCTGGTATAATGGTTGCAATAGCACGGAGAGTGAAATCGGCGAGCCGAGTTCAAACTACAGGTTGGTCTTTTGCGTTCACTTTCGCACATATATTCTTTGGAAAGGAACGAATCCGTCTCTTCTCCCCCCCCCCGCTATGGAGTGAACAGCAGGTTAAATTAGTCATTCTAGCTATGGGTGGCAACCAGTTTTAGAGCAAGAAAATCAATTTCTCCCCACACACCAGTAAGGAGTGAAATAGTAGCGTAGACTGGGATCTACAGCCTTGAGAGGCAGCCACTTTAAGAGGAGGAAAAATCAGTCCCTTCTCCCAACGGCTATGGATGAAATAGAAGGGTAGACGGGGCTTTCTAGACTTGAATGGCAACCAACCCGAGCGAAGGACAACTCTGAATCTCAAAACGTGGATAACGTAACAGGAAACTACTTAAATATCATTCTCCAAAGTGCATGGTTATTCACAGATGATAAATAAAAGGGATTTGTGGAGAGTCATGATCGCCCGAAGTGATATAGTATTTTAAATAAAGATACGCAGATCAAATTGTGATTTAGCTTTAAATTATCAAAACTACTTTGGTGAATATAAAGGCGTTATTTCTCTGCATGATAGCAGCAACGTTAATCTTACAAAAGTGACATAGCAAGTTGAATGAGACGAAGATGGCAACTTTATTTCACTCTGCCGAGTCAGACATTCTTTTTTTTTCCTATAGACTATCTTTTTCCAATCCTTTAAACCATTTCTTTATAAGATTGAACCGAAGAATCTTTGAATGATTGTATTGGTTCTTTGGAAGAAATATTTTTTAGGAAGACAACTGACTGCTTGGTACCAAGTTGGAATGAATGTATACTTGTTGAAAGGGAAAATATTTTAAATAGTTAATATTTTCTTTAATGTAAAGATATCTATATCGATATCGTATATCAATATCAAATATATGTATATCAATATCGTAATTTAATAAGCATTTATATTTTAAATAGTTGACTTGATGTAAAATACTGTGTTTAAATAATTTTGTCCAATATTTTGTTTGAGATCCTTTTCAAAAAATATCTTATTTAAATAATTAATGTTTTCATTTGACGTAAAATATTTTGTTTGAATAGCTTCATTAATTTTTATTCCAATATTTTGTTAAAATATTTGTAACAAATATTTCATTCAATTTTTTTTGATTAAATAATGTTTTTATCTGACGTAAGCTTACTTTAATAAAATATTTTGATTCTTTTTAAATTTTTATCAAATATTTTGTCTAAATATTTTGATAAAATATTTTGTTTAAATAATTAATACTTTTATCTAGCGTAAATATATGTTATTAAATTATACCGATCAAATATCTTGCTTAAGTATTTATATAAAATATTTTACTCAAATATTTTGATTATATAATTAATTCTTTTATCTTGTGTAAAATATTTCGATCAGGTATCACGATGAAGCATGTTCATCAAATATTTTCTTTGAATATGTTTATCTCGTATTTTGAATAAATATTTTATCCCACTATATATGTCTAAATATTCTTATCAAATACTAGCAGTAGAGCCCGGCGTTGCCCGGGGATGTAACAGTAAGAGATAGATCAAGTATCGACCATCATAAAGACTGAAAAATAAAATTGATAAAGATTATTGTTTAAGGTAGACGGACACGCATGTCTTAATAAGTTTTTTTTTTCTTTTTTTTTCAAGAATTGGTCAAACCCAAACTCAAACAAAAACATTGTTTTCAATCGTTATGAGTCTACGGATTGAATAGAATTTTATTATAAACAATTGTCTTGTAAATGGAATTTTAAAATCATTCTGAATGTAAAAATAAAGAAAAAAGTGTGCAAGACAATAAGAAACACTACCTGCTAAAAAAAAAAAAGGGAAGTTTTGTTGAAATCGGTCAAAAAATGTAGGAAATCCGATCCCATATATAAACGAACACACACACACACAAGTTGGGTTTTATAATAAGTATAACTCGATATGAATTGTCCCCCTTTCATTCACGCGATAGCGATGCCTCGTAATCGTGTTTTCAAATTGATTTCGTGCAAAAACAATTGTGTTTTCCAATTTTGGGCGCTGTCAGAACCACCGCAAGGTAATTTTACGTAGTCCTGTGAAGTTTTGTTGAAATCGGTTGAAAAATGTAGGAAATCCGATCCAATATATAAACGAGCAGACACACACACACAACCTGGGTTTTATAATAAGTATGATTCTATAAAATATTTTACTCCAATTTTCCTTTCAATATTTCTATAAAATATTTTGTTTAAATATTTTGTTTGATGTTCTAATCTGTCCAAAAATATTTTCTTGAATTATCCTATTAAAATATTTCGTGTAGATACTTTTATGAAAAAATTTGACTTAAATATAATTTACGCAAACGACACAATGGTGAATAAGACTGCTGATTATTAACTGACATATGGCGCATAGAAAATGGAATGAGAACAATGAACTCCCGTGGAAAGAAATTCTAAAAAGGTGTACAGGTCGAAGGTAGTTATCTGAAGAAGACCGAAGTAGATAACGGTCGAAACTTTGCGATTATAACAACCAAGTCAAAGGATGGAGGTACGAGTAGAAAAACATATAATAAAGACATTTTGTTTAAATAAATCAGTATTTTCTTGTTGATCAGCCTGATGAATAAATTCTGTCTTTTAAATTCACCGTACAGACATCAGTTCCTATTAACAGGCGTGAATCAGTGAATGACCAAAAGATTCTTGCTTTCTGTTTTTACTGATTTCTAGCATACTGTTTCTACGCGAAGAAAGTTATGTTGCGGAGTATTGATTTTTAGAAAATGGTGCTTCTCTGGAAAAGAACAGATCTCAGCCAATCAAGACTGGATGGAACGTTCTGCGCATTTTGTCGAGAAGCTGACTCCAGCCAGTCAGTGTCTCCAGATTGATAAATCTTTTCCACAGTGACCTACCATAAATTCTGGGCAGTTTTCAATTTGTATAATAGGTGTAATTTTTTGTAAAGCACACACGCGCATGCGCACACACTCACACACGTGTGAGCGCACACACACTACAATACTGGCAGATTATGTAACTGGACGGATGTGCGGATGGAGTAATACATAGTGTTTGGAATGAGAATTTGGAGAGTCGAGTTCGAATTCCAGTCGAGTTAATGATATTCACTTCTGCGCAAATACCCTAGCATGAATCCATCTCCACGCCCCAGCAATGGGTTAAATAGTAGGACCTGTATCTGGAAACGGTAGTGTTATACTAAAAAATTGTTAGTTCAATATTCACTCATAAAACAAAATAAAAATTCTATCCAAAATAAATAATACACAAAAGTTTGAGAAGCCATAAAAAACAAATTCATCAATCTCTAACAGCACACCTCGACAAATCCCTTAAAGCGGAATATATTGTAAGCTCATCATATCAAGAGTCCCGTAACCCTTTAGCATCGTAAGCAATAATGGAATCTCAAATTTCCAGGAAGCGGTTCTATAAAGACAGGTAATGCTTAACAACCTATTCTGCTTATTTTCTCTTCAATCTGAGAAAGGAAGCAAATCATTTTACAATATCAAAAAGAATTAAAACTTTTTGATAATTTGATAGCAAACATTAATTTATTGTTCTCAACATATTTCTGTTCAGTATTATGATGCTTTTTTTTTTTTAACTCAAATGTCATCAACTGTGTTGTAGTTTGTTAGTCAAAATTGAAGTTAATCGCTTCAGTCCCAAAAATGAAATGAAGAACTATCGAATTCACGACTTGAGCATTTGCCACATTTTTCTTTTCAATACGATTTCCTTTGTCAGAGTAAATCATATTCATTACAGAAAACAATCTTCCAGACTCTGCAGAAATTACAGCAATGCTATTAATTATATTTTTAGCTATTATATATCAGCTTATTAATATATCAGCTTATTTTCTCATAATCCAAGAACCGGTTCTTTTATAATTTTAAGAATCGGTTAGCGAGAACCGGTGTGAATCTATAGGACGCCACCACTGGTCGTAAGGGCCCTACGCACTGCAAGCATAGCGGTATTGGTGTGCCCAAGGCAAGGTAACCCGAAGGTACCCATCCCTATTCAGACCCGTTTACTTTCTGAGCTGCCAACCGTTTTCATACCCGTATATTGTAGACCCAGTTATTTAAATAAAATAAAAGACCTTAAACGAAGGGGATGGATTTCAATCTCCTGTTGTATTTAGATCTTTTGTAGACCTTTGTTTTATTGGAGGGATCGATAAAAAAAGACCGTCGATGTGTGTCTACAACATATGCGCTATACGTTGCGGATATCAAAGATGTTATACATTAAACCTTCACATAAAAGTTCCAAACTTATAAGGAGTGAGAGAGGTTCAGCCTCATCACTTTTTACTGAAACTGAGAAAGAAAAATTAAATATGCTCTTGTAGCGATATCAGTGTCAGTCGATATCTTGTTAAATGGAAAAAAAATCTGGGCTGCACAAAATAATTTCACACTTTTATTTGCCCTTGTAGGTAGACACAGTTGTCTTCCCTTGGGTTGATCTCATGGGAGTTTTGGCCCCTTTAGAGTAGAGTTTGTTTTTTTTTTCGTCTTTGCTTCCGTTTTTGGAGGAACGGCCTCTTTACCTTCCTGACCACCAGGGTGTCCACACACTTGGAAACTGGTCAACATGTGCACGGCCTAGCGAAAGAAAAATAATTTCTATTCACTTATCTGCGGACTATCAAAGGCCATATAGCTGGTATGTTATTTTTTTCTCATTCTGTAAACCTCCTCGTTCCTTTGGGACAATATGGACAATCATTTGTTTTTGGACATATGTAAATCTTTTTAATATATGTACATAAGTTGTTTGCCTTATTAAATGTTTTGTTTGTTACGCCCACGTATTTCGTCTTTCTATATTCGTATTCAGTGTTAGTGTATCAATGGCTACACTAACGCCAATATTAGTATCGGTGTGCTACTGGAAGGCTAAAACACGTTATTCTTACTAACACAAAATAGTCGGTAAACTCTGTGTGGCAGATACCAGCATACTAATACCCTGATGATTATGAACTAAGTGGTCCTTACAAACAAAGAAGATCATTGAATTAAGATAAATTACTTTTTTAGACAAATAACAATGTTCACTGTTGGTTGGGTTTTATGGCATATCAACCACTGTGGGTCATTTAATGCCAAATTAAGGTATATATACATACATACATATATATATATATATATATATATATATATATATATATATATATATATATACATATATACATATATTAAATATACAGTACTATTAAACATATAGCTGGCAACATTATTTTTTCAAAAAACGCATAGCTGGCAACATTATTGTTTCAAAAACACATAGCTGGCAACATTATTTTTTCCAAAAAAGTATAGCTGGCAACATTATTTTTTCCAAAAAAAGTATAGCAGGCAACATTATTATTTCCAAAAAACGTATAGCTGGCAACATTATTGTTTCAAAAACGTACAGCTGGCAACATTATTGTTCCGTGAACATTATCTGAAGCCTTGTTGTTGGGCGTAGTTTATCGTCATACCCAGGACGCGGATGTAGTTTATCGTCATACCCAGGATGCGGACGTAGTTTATCGTCATACCCAGGACGCGGATGTAGTTTATCGTCATACCCAGGACGTGATATCAGCGGAAAACACATCGGTGATGATCTGGCCAATTGATTATATTTAAGTTGTAAACACTTGACTGGAAAAAGCTGCACTCTGAAAACGAACTTGGTGTCTGGTCTGAGCTACAACTTTACACTTTGTTAGCTTGAATCTATCGTACTGTTATTTTCATTTTCCGTTTATTTTTCCACATAACCTTAAAACGTTTTATATGTTTTATAAACAAGTCAGTATATTTAAAGGGTAAATGAATGAGGAAAACCAAAACGGAGATTGGAAATGAAATGATAATCTTTATAACATCAACAAAATACAATACTCGCCAGCGGCGTGAAGTAGGTAACCCACTGCTAGTAGTGGACAACTTAGACATCATATTACCCCCATTTACAATTGTGTTCAATGGATTTATTAGGATTGGGACATACATATTAGGTACGGTATATAACACACTAGATCTCATTGCAGAAAATAAGTAAAAGCGAAAATTAGGTATTTAAAATGGAAACAAATTTTTTTACAGAAAGATAACATATCTTAAAAAATATGCATTTTATGTGAGGATTAGAAAATAAATAGAATCACGAATCTATTTTGTGGTACCCTGCTTACAAAATAGCAATAATTACATTATATAATAACATACTATATTTCCTGTCATATAAAAAAGCACATGTGTATAACAGGTATGTGTAATTGGCAAAAATATTTACAAAAAAAAAAAAAAAAAAAAAAAACTGACAATATTCGGCTGGTGATTTAGACATACTTATTCGCCTTCTTTTTTAATTTAACATCTTTTTTTTAAAACCATAATGCAGTCTTATAAGGCATATTTCATTCATTAGTCATCACTTTGTTAAAAAAAGGTATATAAGTGTTAGTCTAATAACATTAATATCTACTTCAGGGCCTATCCAAGTCTAACAGTCTGACATGAAGTGGAATTTTGCTAGAACAGACACCAGGAACGTTTGTTAACTGTGTCGATCTTGACAATTCTTTCTCGACAGAATCTATGTTGCGCATTTATAAAGGATTGATTATCAGTTTCCTGCTTATGTTTTATAGCTACAGATTCTTAACAAAATACAAATAAGAATCTGTAACATTATCGGTCTAAACCTGGCATCTCGGATACAATCACTTTTCCATTGCCGTAACATAGCTTGCCTGTAAACTTTCTCTAAATATTTTCATGGTAATGGTTCTGATAACATTTCCTCTTTGGTATCTCAGCTTCGCGAAGCCTAATACTAGATCGATTGACAACTAGGTCTCATAATTTCACTGTTGAAGTAGATACAACTGTAAGTTCTATGCTAATAGTTTCTTCTCTCGCACGCCACGCTTGTGAAATCCTCTTTTTTCTTCCTGCTTTACTGTCAATTACAATATTTAACAACTTAAATATCATGACAATCGTCATCTTTTCTTTTCTTGAACCCCGCTCTTTTATTGTTCTGTAGGGCAGTTATAACTCTGATTAAATAATATACCATTTCGGGTAAATAAGATCACGTCGTGGTCACCAATATATTAGGAGAAAGCTATGGAAGAAAGGTTTATCCTCCCATTTACGTTTCCCCCATTATAGGCATTATTATATCCGTAATAAAATAACACCATAATTGACGGACAGAACGGAACAGGTGAATGGGAAAAGAATGACAAACATGATTTGTTCTCAGAGAGCGTTTTATAATGCTAGACCGTACACAAAATTATACACACACACACACACACACACACACACACACACACACACACATATATATATATATATATATATATATATATATATATATATATATATACGTCTCCCACAAAGAAAAGAATTACATCATATATCGTCATGGCCAGGATAACTAAAAATAGGGTCTTAGATATAATATGGAGATTCTTCTGTGTTTCTGGAGAAGCCATGTTTACGACTCCAGATTTAAGCGCACCGGATTCATTGTACCAGTCGAGGACATATTCTGAGAACAAAGCATGTTTATCATTCCTTTTCCATTAAATATATTCCATTCTGACCTTGAAGTACGGTGTTATTATATCACGGATATAATAATGGCCATGATGGGGGAAACGATAATGGGAGATAAACCTTTATTCACTAACTATTTCCTGATAGTCCATTCTCCGTTTGTTTCATTTTCAGTACCCACCACCCCGCCTTGCTTCTTAGTGGCTTTTATTATCTTGCTTGGTTGAAATGATTAAAAAAAAGATATCCTGAGAACTGGATCCATGGCTTTCATGCGGACGTGTATTATTGCAAAATAAGCATAAAATTTAGAATTAGAATTCTAGTCACCAAGTCCATTCTTTGCACTTTCAAATATTATAACGACTCTTTAATTTCATTAATTACTTCTTATCTCATGAATTTTAAGAGTTTAACCTTTAATGGTATGTAGCATATCAGCGAGATTGAAGATGTTTAAGGTTTTTAATTGTAATTTCTTGTAGAAATTCTTCAGGAATTGGTTTAAGAAAAAAGTTGCATGCATAGAGCCAACACACAGACACAAACAGATGCATTTTTAACATGCTTTACTCTGTTCTGACGGCTGGCCAAAAAGCGGATTTGATATTAAGAAGCACAAAAGATGATATTTAAAACTCTTAAGGGAATAAGCCCCCGCCCCTAAAAAACCATGACAAAAAAATTCAATATATATTTTATGCTGAGCAATTAAAAGCACTTATAGTATAGTTAACAAATTAATAACAGGGTTGTTCAATTCCAACTGGATCGGTTCATATTTCTTGGTATTTTTTACCATTTACACCATATCTTCTTAGCCTCCATTTAAACTGAGGCCTTCATCTTTTTCCCATGATTCCTTGGTGTGTCGTATTTGCAACAGGAGGATGCGATTTTGTGGTGTAATATGACTAAGAGAATTCCTTACTTATAAAAAGACCATTGTCTTTATGTAATCGACCCTAAGTTGGCATCTCGACTTCGGTTACTTTTTCCTTGACATGAAGTGGTTTATTTTGTCTTTTCTACAAATATTTCCATGGGAACTGCTCTGACGAGCTTTTCCCCTTCGTGCTCCCCCCCACGACTACGTTAATTTAAGCGTACTACTACATTGGCATGTAGGTCCCAATCCTTTTAATAGTGAAATAGTTAAATGCAGCCGCTACGTCAACTCAAACAGTTTCCTTTCTAGCACTTCTCGCCCGCGGAACTCGCTTCCGTTCACTTGCTTCCCTGATAACTACAATCTTCAAAAATTTAAATGCAACGTCATTCGCCATCTTCTATCGTCTTGCATCCGGTTCAACTTTTGTTCTTTCCTCAATCACCTCTATACACAATTTTTTCTCTCACATTCGCTGTAACCACCTGCGTATTATTTGCTTGGGGCGAAATAATTAAAAAAACAAAACAAGCTAACATATTATCACATGGTCCAGGCTCCAGCAATTCTAAATATTGCTTTTTAATATATATATATATATATATTACTTTAAACAATGTCTATTACGTCTATTGGCCTGCGAATTCGAGAAATCTCTCACAAAATGGAACGCAGGTTCTTTTCCTACTGGAAAGCACTTTTTCTATATTTATTAAAATTTCTCGAATACGCAGGCCGATAAAGGTAATAAAAATAGATAAAATGTATAATAAGCTAAAAAGCAAATAAGAAACAATTATATATTTGCTCGCGTTCGCCGATTGAGCACTATGGAGAAAAGGGAATTTTTAACGGCTGCTGCTGCTTTAATTCATCGCTCTTCGTAAGATTAGAGGGGTATGGCGGCTGGTATGTCGTTTATATAATGCGTATATAATGCGCTAAATACCCTTCTTTGCTGTGCGCCAATGGCCTAGGGGTAAAAGTCTCTGACTGATGTTAAATCCCGGCTTGAAGTAATCGGATGTCTAGCCACAATGATGACTTGTGACACAGCGAAGCAGGCTGTCTGTGGATGACTATATATATATATATATATATATATATATATATATATCAAGAATTGATGGATCTATTATTAATCAGATATTTTCATTACTACAAATGTTATTATAATGGATGTTCGTATTTGAAACAGACGTCATATGCATATTTTTTTTTTTTACTTTAAACAGTGTGTATTACGTCTATTGGTTTGCGTATTCGAGAAATGTCTTACAGATTGGAACCGAAGTTTTATTCCTGCTGGAAAGCACATTTTCTGTTTTTATTGAAATTTCTCGAATACACAGACCGATTGAGGAAATAAGCATATATAAAATATATAATAAAATAAAGAGTAAATAAGAAACGCTTATAAACTTAGCGTGTTTTTCATTTATTATAGCTCCATCAGAAAATGAAATATAGTGGAGAAAGAAAAAATCCTGATATTTTTATTTTTTGTGTTACTTGCATTTCGTTGGTTAGGTAGACCTCACGTGTATTTGTCTTGTTCGGCAGTGTTCTTGTGTATAATTCATGTGCCTATCTGTATTATAATTCTATGCAGAAATCGGCTGATAATGTGTGTGCTTGCGAGTTCGTCTCATGGACATATTCATTTCTGTCCCGTAAAATTCATGGTCTTAAGTGGGTGAGGTTTTATGTGAGATTAAAAAAGTTACGTTACACCGGTTATGGTTGTAGGAAATAAAACAACTGCTGTAACATTTTTTTTTCGCAAGATAAAGAAGGACGTGATATTCATTAAGCTTAGAATATTAGGACAGTTGATTAGATTGAGGTAGAAGGATGCCACCGTCATAATGTTCTACATCAAAAAGGCGTTATATCACTAGGATTAATGTCCAAGCGTCGTATCGGATCATAGATGATCAAAATTTGCTCTAAGGATAATTCACAAATTCGTTTCTAGATCTTGGGAGGAGACTACGTTGTCGATCATAAATGATTTACTAAGTGTAGCTTAGATGGGGAACAATGCGGAAAGTATGGATCAAACTCACTCTTCAGTCGTAATTGCTGTTGCTCCCAAGGTCCCCCTGACCCGGGGTGACAGCACCTGTTAGGGCCCAGGCTATGGACAAATGGTGAACCCCCAAACAAATGCAAAACATTATGAAAAAATGAACATTAAATTTTTTTATAGTAAAACCACCAGCAATACATTTTTCTAAAAAATGACTAACAACACCTATTTATAATAAAATGACCAACAATACATATGTAGTTGAAGGCATACAATTGCATTCAAAATGTTTAGATTTCGGCATTAAATGACCCACAGAGGTTGATATGCCGCTAAACAAAATCAACAACCAAACAAACAACATAAAAGATCTCTTTCAAGACATTAATCCAAATACTATCCTACAATTTCTTAAAGAGATCTAATTATATTTCAAAATATAACTTCAAGAAAACTACAACATAAAACACACTTATCACCTTCTCTAGTAATTATGTCCACGCAAACATGTATATGCACAAAAGCTGAGTATCATCTACCATGTATTCAATTGTGAAAGTAGAATGACATATATTTATAACTTCAAAGTTCCCAAGAAAATAAAAATTTGGCATTAAATGACCCATAACGAGTTGATAAGCCGTCAAACAAACAAAACAAACCAAACCATTACATAACGTCGGATTCCGAAACCATATTTTCCCGATGGCATTCAATGCGACCATCCATCATCGTTATTCTCTTAACCGCTAATTTTCAGTTCGGTATATGTTTTGTTTGCTTTATTTTGTTTAATATTGTATACATGACATGTAATCAAATTCCAACAGAATCCGTTTACACCTATTGCCAAGTACCTCTCTAGTTTCTGTGCTTCGAATGTCGCCAACACAACTATGCGATCGGACGGGCGCAGACTAAATTCTAAATTCCTTTTCTTTCTTTTTTTTTTTTTTTTTTTTTTTTTTTTAGTGAAAACTCTGGCAACATCCCTTTCCTCGGATCTTTCAGCACAACGTGATCACATAAATCATTCAAGTAGCGACACTGTGGAAACGAATTGGCTGAAGAGTAAACCGACACTACTCTTTATGTGCTCTATTCCGTCACCACAACTTCCTATCCTTTGCAAACTAAGCAGCATCCTTATTGGTATCCCCCATTAACACATGTTCTCGATGTATTAGGTTGGTGCAAAAATAATAACGTAATAATGTCGTTTTTTGACGTTAAAAATACGTCAAAAAACGACATTATTACGTCATTATTTTTGCACCAACCTAATATACCACTCGCTATTTTTCTAGGCCCCGCTTGACTTCAAAATGTCATCTGAGTGTCAAATTCTCCAAGTCCCTTTTTTCATGATTTTCCTCTTTGCGTGTGCCGGCAGTAGGAAGGAAAAAAGAAGCAGATATAGCCCTGAAAACCCCAAGTCGTATTACTACTTTTTAAGGGCAAAAGCTGGCGTGGCAAAGTAATTTCGAAATCCTGATTTTTACTTGGGCTCGAAAAGTGAGGATTGTCACCGAGTGAAAAGGAACAGCTACCTCAGTCGCCAAGTAGGTTTTTTTTTAATTATTTATTTATGGTTATACCCAAAATATGTGTGATATGAACTGAGCGAAGTTAAAACACCCTGTTAGTTCACATAATACAAAACCCAAGGGACACTCAGAGTAGAAGATTGCGAAGCTAGTTCGTTATAAAGGAGAAGAAGAGAAATTAAGATGTGCATGTACGACAGATATCAGTTGACCCTGGACTAGAAGAGACCATCATTGTAGTTTTCAGGGAAGCATCATCTCGGGAGTTTCTTCCACAAAGTAAAACTTCTGGAGAGAAAGTTGTCTGAGCGGAATTTACTCCTTACCAAAAGAAAACGAAAGAAATATTTGCCACCGTGAACATGATATGCCGAATCCTAGTTATGAAGGTTCGATCTGGTGGAACTAAGGGAGGTAACTCATCCGAACATCTGCCATAATAATAGCTACAAAGTAGTGCCGTTTCGTCGGGAAATCACTTACACAGATCTATTTCCGAGCTGACATGAAGTGGAAAGACTATATTTAATCCATTGATAGGTCAACTGCTAAAAATGTCGGTTCACTGCGTTGTGCGAGATAGTCTTTCTCTTCAGAATCGATCTTACATATTTATAAGTCTACAATTCCTCCGTGCTTAGAATATTGCTGTCACAATGGTCCGGTGCCACTGATAATTACCTTGAAGACTTTGATAAGATCCAAAGAAGAATCAGCAATATTATTGGTCCTGATCTGGCATCTAGACTTCAGTCACTTTCCCACCGCCTTAAAGTTGCCTCTCTGTGTCTTTTCTATGAATACTTTTTATGTTAATTGTTCGGATGATAACTTCGCTATGGTATCTAGACTTTATGAGTTTAAGCGCAGTACTGAACTGGCGTCAAGATCTCATCAGTTTGCAGTTGAGCTGGCTAGATGAAACCGTAAGTTCTATGCTAACAGTTTCTTTTCTCGCACTTCTCGTTTGTGAAACTTCCTTTCTTTTATAACTGTCATGGGTCCTTACCTAGACCGACAGAATGAACTCTTCCTAACGCTATATATACTACGCCTCTCAAGAGAGACGGACGGTACTGAATCGAGTCACCCGCAGTCTCTGACTGTGTACGACTTCTGTCGAACTCACTGCTTTGGCAGAGTGGAACCCGGACAAAGCTTTGCCGACGGGCAAAGTTTTGAGCGGGGATGTAGACAGGCCCTGAACCCGTCTAGGCGGGTTCAATGGGTATATTGTTGCTCGGAGAAACCCACGTTAAACTCGACCTTGTGCCATATACATTCCTCGTGGGGGGACTGTTAAATATCGATATTGAATCGAGTCGAGCTGATAGTAGTTCACTCCAAACCAGTCTGACAGTCATACTAACACCTTCCACTTCTTGTATTATTTCTCGTGTAACATATTCTTTGTTATTTCTACTCTTGTGTTCCGTGTTGTTCTTCCATGGTCCTAACCTTGGACCATAACAATAACCTAGAAAAGGTTACTGAATGAGGAATAACCAAAATGGAGGTTGGAAATGAAATGGTAATCTTTATAATAGGCATGTCCACTGTTTTCGCGGAAAAACAGCATAGCGTAAATGAAAAATGCCACAAAATTAAAGAAAATAAAGTATTATCGTCAAAATGTTTATGTTATTATTAAGATGAAAGAAAAAAGTATTTTTTAATTATTTTTTGAAATTTTTTAATATTTTCTAACACGTTCGAAATTTCGGTTAAAATCTTCTTTTGTTTACGTCATCGCGGGAACGTTAAAATAACATAGTTTTTTTTTGCGCTTTTTTCCCGTTGAAAACACATTGATTTGGAAATTCTTGTAAAATTAAAGTAATTGTCCAATTTTAATGAAATTATTTTTTAAATATTTTGTTCTTAGAAATTTTTGGTAAAAAATATTTTTTTTTAAATATGTTACCGCTCACTTATTTAATTTCATGAAATTTCGCCCGAAACCTTTTCGGCTCCTCAATTTTTTTTTTGTTAAAAGGAGGAGTCATTGGAGATGATAAATAACCTACTTTTTTTTTGCAAATTTGGGCTATTTAACTGAAAATCTTGTCTGAATTGAAAAATAATGAATCCAATAAAACAATGATATTACTTAATTAGAAAAGTTTTTAATTGCTTTTGTAAATAAGTAATATTAAGGACATTATTGTCTGAATAAATAATTTTTTTCTGATGAATAATTAATTTTTACAAGAATTTTTTCGTTTTTTAAAAAC
This sequence comes from Acanthosepion lycidas, assembly GCA_963932145.1. Lineage (NCBI taxonomy): Eukaryota > Metazoa > Mollusca > Cephalopoda > Sepiida > Sepiidae > Acanthosepion > Acanthosepion lycidas. The sequence goes on from OZ010584.1 coordinate 59,952,287, forward strand.
TTTTAATTATAATAATTTAGAATAGTTTAACATCGTGTAAAGCTCTGTATTAGGAGGGCTCCTCGATATTATGTAGTAATTAAGTAGAAAAAAAATTTACGAATCCAAAATTGCTAAGTTTAATAAATTTAGTTGAGCTACTTTTTTTAAAAATAATTTTTTATGTTGTATTTTTTTACTTAATACATTCCTTATTTCCGTGTATGATATACTGAAATTGCCAGTATTATTACAAGATCACGTGATTTAAGGGTTTTGTCCCTTTACGCGGCCTTTTCATAAAATTTTTTATTTTCCATTCAACTTTAAAAGTGTAAACTTTAAATTTTAAAGTAATTTTTCTTTTTTTCATTTACTATTTCACTAAATAATTTTATTTTATGTATTGTATTTCCATTAGTGTGGGTCATACTCAAATAGAATAATTTCTTTTTTGTAACTCAGACTTTTAAAAATTATGTCATTTATGGTAATCCGTAGTAGCTGTCATCGCTTCGTCAGTCAACAATCCATCAATAGTTGGGTCAGATTAACAGGATCGATCGTTAATAATTGGTTGTATATTATTTTTTTACGCTATAAGTAAGAAAGATTTCTTTCAAATCAGATTACTTTAACTTTAAATTTTTTAATTTTACTAAAATAACGTGTCAGAAATTTTTTTAAATATTTTAAAAATCGATAAATTTGTGTTTGTTTACAAATTTCTTAAAATTAAGAAAATGGCCGTTTTTAAGAAAATTTAAAAATTTAAAATTAAATTTGACAATCAAATGTATATAGTTTCTATCTGAAATACACCAGAATTGTTTAATTAATAGAAATCGTAAATTTAATCATTAAACTTTCAATTAAAGCTAAAATGAAATCTTCAAGTATGTTTTTTCGTTGTAAAAAATTCATTTTAAACTTCAATATAGAAAATTTATGCCGAAATAGTGGAGGTACCTACTTTATAATATCAACAAAATACAATACTCGCCAGCAGCGTGAAGTAGGTAAACCACTGCAAGTAGTGGTCTACTTAGACACCATATTACCCCCCCCCCCAAACACACACACACTTACAATAGTGCCGAACGAATTTATGAAGATTGAGACATATAGCCATTAGTGTTCATAGGTACAGTATATAACACTTTTGGTGCCATGCTTTGCAAAAATCTCCAAAAATTTAAATGCAATGTCAATCGTTATCTACTGTCCGCATGATTACTCTTTTCTCTTCCCGCTCGTTATTATTGTTCCTGTTCCTAGTTCTTCCCCGCCCTGTAACCCCCCTTGTGTCTCAGTGGCTTTACTGCCTTGCGTGGGGCGATACCGATCAAAAAAAATAATCATAGAGCCCGCTACACCGAAATAGAAGTCTCGGTTGTTCTAAATTCGTCCTCCTCATTCACGATGGTTTTTGTATCGATAACGGAAAGATTTTAAGTACGAAGCCAAGTAACAATCGCCAGATTTAGAAAAATAGGCGAAAATGTTTGGCTATCGACGAAAAGTGTAACCGCTTAGAACTTTGAAAACACGGACAAGCTTTACACGACTCGCCACGCAAACTAATGGAAAATAAATAAAACACCTGACATCTCTGCATCTTTCCCGTTGGCTTCGCTTTACACGTGTAAATTGCATGATTTGTTTCCTCTGTTTTCTTATAATCCAACACCCGGCTTTTGTGCTTAAATGCATCAACTAGAGAAATCCCCCTTTTTTTATGGCACCCTCTCCAATTTGAGAAGAGAGAGAGAAAGAGAGAAAGAGAGAGTAAGAGACTCGCTTGCTTGTGTTTATTAGTCAAAGAGTCGTAATGTTTTCATATTTATCACTCTACACAGAAGGCCTCGAGCAATTTCGTGTATCTCTATCATTGCGAATTATGTGATCTGCAAACTTAGCTGAAGGAAGGTGACTGATAAGAGTTAAGGCGATTCACTTGGTAGGAAACCTTAGCAATGGGAGATTTTTCCTCTGTTAACTCCGATCTTTTCACAGTATATTTAGCAAGTGCTTATCATTGTGTCCATCAGCGGAGGGCGCTTGTGATACAAGTCCTGGCGCGAAACTCTAACCGGAGGCGATAAACAGACAATTATTGCGCAGCTCAAAATTAAGAGATCATTCTTCGTTTTTTTCTTTTCCCTTTTTTTTCCGATTCCAACTGCAGTAGAATAATCGGTTGTTTGATTTACTTGTCCTCGTTTTTGCGATGCGTTCATGCGAATTTATCAAACTCAACTTAGATAGATAGATAGATAGATAGATATACTTCATCGCCTTTAGTCTAGTATATGGAATTTATATATTCCTCCCCACATATTTACACACACACACACACACACATATATATATATATATATATATATATAAAATATCAATCAGCTTAGTAACGAATTTTATATTTGTATTAATCCTACACACACACATACAAAAACACGCACATACACCCCCGCACACACACAAACACACGCAGACACACACAGACACACACACACATATATATATGTATGTGTGTGTGTGTGTGTGTGTGTGTGCAAATATATAGAAAAATAGGAAAGAACACGTTAGGTAAATAATCCGAAGTTTTTTAATATTTTTGTTTTTATTTTTAAAAAACAGGCTCAATACAAAAGTAGAGTCTAAATTATATTATATTATATATATATATATATATATATATATATATATATATATATATATATATATATATATATATAAACCAATGATTAAATATAGGTAGATTGTATACAAATGCCTATAAATACTCTATACTGCAAGAAAAACAAATAAAAATATAAATAAATGTGCCGGCACTTGATAATTACTTCGGCATGAAACTCAGAGTTATGCAATCAATTTAAGGTATTTTATATATTCCTTAATATATATATATATATATATATATATATATATATATATATATATATATATATATATATGGGTGGACTGTATGACAAAGTGGAAAAAGTTTACCTGTAACGTGTTTTGTCCTTCAGGAATTCATCGGACTAAATTTTGATAGGACTACACGTGCATGCACACAACAGAAGTTTGATGGGAATTTCATAATTATAATCCGGCTCTTTCCAAAAATTTTACCCAAACAATCAACATCTTTCGTTATACTGACGATGCACTACTTATGTATCCTCGTGATATATAAGTAGTGCACCTGACCTGGTAGATCAACTAAACAAATTCGAATGCACAATGGAATTTACATACGAAATGCAAGAACACAGTTCCTTACTCTTCGGAGATATGAAGCTACACCTAATTATTTTATATTCAATGTGAAACAAAAAGCCCATACAATATTCCAAAACAAAAAATGGGCCCTTCTGAAAAATCCAACGAATCAAAAAAAAATATTATCCTACCTACTGATTCTATTAGATCTACAATCGAAAAGAATCTATCTAAACTCAACATAAAATTTTTTACGACTACACCGAAAACAATAAAAGACCTAGTCAATGCTAAACAAAACAATAAGCTGTAACCTGAAGGAGTTTACTCGATCGCCTGTAATAACTGTCGCATTAAATACATAGGAGAAACCTCAAGAAATCACGATAAAAGATTATATGAACACAAAACAGTCATTTTACGAAATCATACATCAAATGCGTTGGTTGCCATCGTAACGAGGTTGACCACAATTTAACATAAAAAAGTCCTACTCTTCGTTTCGTAAAAAACGATTGTTATTTTATTGAAAAGGTGAGAGAGAGAAAGGGGGGGTCTCCCGAACATTCAGGCTCTGCATAACTGGGAGGTAATGCACACCAGATCAAACACTAGCTTCTCCTACAAATATGTGTAATTCTTTATATGTTTGTTTGGGTTTTATGGCACAATCAACCACTGTGGGTTATTTAATGCCAAATCCAGTTTATATGAATTTTAAATGCCTATTTTGTATGGAATAAAAAACGTCTAGCTGGCAACGTTACTCTTTTACAAAAAAACTTAAAGCTGGCAACGTTACTCTTTTACAAAAAAAAAAAATTAGAACTGGCAATGTTATTGTTTCAAAAACCTAGAGCTGGCAACATTATTTTTATGAAAACATTACGTGAGACCTTGCTGTTGGATGTAGTTTATCGCCGTACCCAGGACGCGGATGTAGTTCACCGTCATACCCAGGACGTTGTAATTCTTTATATATATATATATATATATATATATATATATATATATATATATATAATTGTGTATTTGGGCAGTAATCTCTCTTTTAAATAAATTTCGTTAAAAACAACTGAGAAGCTACTGATAATTTTTTTTAATTAATTTTTCTTGTGATT
>OZ010584.1:59959096-59961596 GCA_963932145.1 Acanthosepion lycidas
TATCCCCTAATTTGAGACTTCGTATAGACACCGCTTCGCTCCTCAGGCTCAGTTAAATCGCTTGTATTCATTAACAGATATCACATTTATTATTTACTAGCTTAAAAGGCGTCCTATCGGGTGGTATTTAAGCTAACTCCTGTGGCAGCTTCTTGATTGGGCCTTCGGCTTCTTCAGTAGTTTGAGAGTTCCTAAGTCGTTGCATATTTTCAGCATTGGAAGCACTCCTGGCTGCCGTTTGATTTGGGTTTTCATTAGCACGGAACATTCTTTTCCTCGTTGCAGCTTTAGCTCTTTTGATTGCAATCCGCTCCTCTGCCGGAGGAGATTTCTTTTTGCGAAGCACACTGCTGCCGTATTTGATAGGCAACAATAAACTACAGAAGAACTCAAAATTGATTTCTGCCTTTAATCATTGCCTTAATACTTAAACTTACCTTTTAAAAGTTCAATGATAATTTTTCTGCCGTCACTTAAAAACAATTTGAAGTAAAAAAAAAAAAGTCTCCGAAAAATATCCCAGTAATGAAAACTTGGGAAATCTCAAATTTCTGAATTCAAGGTCTAGATCCAGCCTGGAATATTTTTAATTTTCTCACGGAGTTGACCTGATTCAAAAATTGTATGACCTCTGGAAATAACATACTGACATTCGTATTTAGTTATATAGATTTAAAATACGTTACATAAAAAGAAGTTAATTATTGGTGTCAACTATATATAGTTTGGACCAAATTTAAATCTGGTTGACGTCAATAATTAATGTGCAGAACAGTTTCTCTGCAAAACTAAAAATCGGAAGATAAGGCATTTGACTTTTCATCTGTGTATGTAATCTCTCTCCATATATATATATATATATATATATATATATATATATATATATTATTATTATTAATAATAGAAATCTTATAAGTATAAGAAACTACACTAGCTCGGAAAACCTTCGGTGTGTTGATTTGCAAATAATCAAACCAATACCAAAGGGGAAAAAAAGGTATAAAAAAAGAAAGAACCAAGAACATATACGTTAGCCGAAAATAATTGTCCAGCATACGAGTTCAAGGCCTAAAGAAGAAAAAACCGATGCGAGTACCCAAGAGCCAGCCTTCCCTGACGATCCGCTTAGGTGAAACCTTGGTAGGTTTGTCTGGATCTCTAGGTTTAACTATATATATATATATATATATATATATATATGTGTGTTCGCAAACATAGATCAATATATAGGTTAACTGTAAAGTTCTTTGTCCGATTTAGATAACCTTTTTTATGAGAGTCTGATGTTTTAGTCATTTAGCTTATAGAGGAAGTGGGTCGCGTTCGAATTGATTAAATACTTTCAGATATTCTCAGGATCTGCAGATTAATCTAAACATGTTGATGCTCATGTTTTATGTGAATACACTGACACACTAAAAAATCATGGATAGGTACCTCGTGTTCCTGAGAGACACCCTGGAGTCGTGGTAGTCTCAACGTATCATTGATTCAACAAGTGGACCTTTCAAGAGATTTTAATATGTATCTTCAGCTTTCTCATATTTTTGGGTGCAGGATCTTGCGAGCGAATATACGACCCGCCATGTCAAATTGAGCTTATGTCGGATGAAAGTGTTAGCTTTAACTTATAAGTGATATGTATTCAGTTTTCCATAGCGGTTCTCAAAACCATTTCCGGACAACACGGATGCGGTGACCTGACGCATTTCTTGCCCTCGTCGCCTGTGTTAGTCTCTACGCGTTTCTTGCTTACCTGACTCCTACAATCTTCAAAGATTTTAATGCAACGTCAATCGAAATCTTCTAACTTTCTCAATCCTTTCGTTTATTGTTCTTTACACCGTGTTAGAGAGATTATCGCCTTGCTCGGAGTGAAATGATTAAAAATATCGCTTCAGCAAGACTGAACGTGGTGAGGACTTGGTCCTATTCACCATAGGGGAGAGAGAATAATTAATCACATTAGTCCTTAGAACAAAATGAACTTAATGCAAGTAAGACACAAGGGTTACTGAGAGTGAGTGTATTTTAAAAAAATTTCATTATTAAGGAAATAACAGGAATTAAAAAAACAGAAGATAACGATCAACATTACATTTAAATTTTTGGAGAGTTGACTGGAATGCAGAAGCGAGTTCCACAAGCTAGAATTGCGAGAGAATAAATCGTTGGAATGACATCGAACTTGTTAGACATTTTCGTGACGGTCGTCTTCGAGTATAGAATCCAGAGGTTGGCAGTGAATATTTCGGAGACAGTAGGAAAGCGTAGTTCAGGTTAGCAGTGGATATTTCGTAGCAAAGTAGCAGAGCGTAGATCTTCCTTTTATCATCTTCGCCTGTTAAGTTGGCACTGGTCTTTCTGGAGGGTAAAAAAAGATGGCCGCCTTTATACACGACGGATACAGTGTTCTGCGGCTTCTGATTGGTTAAACTTCTATTGGTAGACTATAAAGGAAGTTAAGTCATTTGGATTGTCTCACTAGTTATATATGTAT
>OZ010584.1:59966596-59991596 GCA_963932145.1 Acanthosepion lycidas
TTAAAAAAACATTATTTTAAAAAATTAAGACATTTTGTTGTATGGTGTATTGTATATATATGTGTGTGTGTATATATATATATATATATATATATATATATATATATATATATATATATATATATATATATATATATATATATATATAATAAATTAACTGATTTAAAATATGGTTTTTATTTGTTTGTTTTTTTTGGAGTCCAAAATTCGCTTGAGGATGAAATGGAACGAATGTCTTTAACTTAATTACAAAATTAAATTCTAAACTTTTAGCTTCCATTTTTGAAACATGGTTAGAACTGTGTAGCGAAAAAAACATATTTTAAATCAGTTAATTTATAATATTAATGCTCTGTAAATTTACATTGAGCACTATTTTGTAAAAATATAAATATCTATAAGAACACCGGATTATATATCTTACTATTCTTTCTTTTTATTTACACACACACACACACACACACACACACACACACACACACACACACACACACACACACACACACACATAGATATGTGTATATATATATATATATATATATATATATATATAAAGAGAGAGAGATAGAGAGGTGGAAGGAAGATTGTTATAGATTTAAGACATTTATTGCACACTGATTTGGGATTTAAAAATTTTACTCTTATTGTGTGTCTTTTTGGGGATCAAAATACAAATATTTTATGTTTTCAGAATAAGTAGAAGCAGAATGAAGTAGATATAGATGAACGGACGTATGAAAGATAACACGAAGATGATTTAAATTCTTGCACAACAATGATGACGTCATCAGTCACATGACAACCTCGAGAACAGGCTCACCGCCCATCCATTCATTTTCTTCCGCACTCTACTTCTCTTTCCTTGTCATTCTATTTATGATGCTTACTATCATCATCATTTCTCATTTCTCTCTCTCTCTCTCTCCCTTCACCCTCTCTCTCTCTCTTTCTCTCTTTCTCTCTCTCCAGTGTTCATTATATAATAATATTATTGTTCCCGCTGTTAAGTATTTTCAAACACTTCTTTGCCTTGTCCTGTATTCGCTTTTCTTTTCGTTCGTTTCTCTGCATCATTGCCCCTCCCCACCTTTTCTTCGTGTTGTTCTCCGCTATTAACATCATTTTGGAAGTTTCACTTCAACTTTTTATACGATTTTTCTTCTTTTTTTTTTTTTTTGCCACCATCTTCTCCTTTTTTTCCCCGTTTTCTGTCGTGTCTTCTCGTAAATGACAAAAAAGCGCGCACACACGTACACAACATAAAACAAACATTTCACTTGCTGCTTGACTGTGAGCGCATGGCGGTACTGTTGTCATGCCAACAACTTTTTTTTTTTAACGCTGATATTGCTTTTCTTCTATCGCTGTTATCGACGCCATTTTTACTTTTTTCTTTTCTTTTTTTTTTCTACCTTTATTTGCTAATGGTTACAAAAATAGTTTTTTCTTATCTTTTACCTTTTTCTGCTTTCATTTCTGTACAGTTTCTTAAATTTCCTCCATTTTTATCCTTTATTTGCACTTATTGCCTTCTTGGTGCTAGCGTTTTGTTTATAAATATTATTTCTTGATTGTTTTCTTTCAACGTAAGCCTTTTTTTAATATTTTTTTTTCTTATTTTGTTCATTTGTTTTTGTTTTTAACTTCGTTCATTCGCTCGTTTACCATTTCATTCATTTTTTAGTTTATTTTATTATCTTCTAATTCTTGCTTGTTCTTTTTCGGCTGCTTTTAAATTTTGGGTTCCCAGATTTTATTTCTATTATTAGAATCTTTCTTTTGTACGTACCGCGAAGTTTCGGTCGAACCGTTCTAAGGCACACAACCTTTTCTCTTACAAACACTAAAAAGAGACATATCTGTTACCACAGAGATCATACGCCCAAAGAAAGACGTAGAAGGGATAGACCGAAACGTTCCATTAATAACAAAAGCAACAAGCAGAACGAGTTCAGTAGAACTGGAATGATAACATGAACACAGAAAAAAGTTAGAATATATTTTTCTGTTGTTTGTCTTTCATTTTTCTTCTATTTTTTTCTTAATTCATTCTAAATGTTTTCTCCTTCTCTTTCTTTACCTCTCTCTCTCTCTCTCTCTCTCTATCTATCTATCTATCTATCTATCTATTTGTTACTTTTATGTTTCTGCGTTTGTTTAACTTTATTTAATTAAATTACATAAACATAAATCTTTCTGTCTATATTTCTGAGATGAAGTATTGTATTTATTTACGCTATCTGCATAGTCCTAGAGAGTACATGGCCCAATGGATAAAAGCGTGGTTCAATCCAGTGACTTCATCCAAAGAGTTGTGCGTTCAATACCTGGCTACAGCTGAGGTGAACAAAAACTTCGAGAGTTGACTTAAAAGGAGAGAGTTGAGTTCACTGGAGATAACTGATACTGAGGCATTGCACGAAGAACTAGAACAATCTATTCCAGTGGACGAAATAAAGGGTTCAGTTTGAAATTCCAAACACCTGAAGAAGGTCGGAGCGTACAACAGTCGAAATGTCGTTGATGTGGCGACGAAGATGAGGATTACAGTCCGAACAATAGAAATAGTGTGAATAAACCTTTAGGGTTTTTTTTTATTTTATTTCTTTTCCGGTCTCTCTTTCTCTTCACACTGTCTCCCTTTTTATTCTTCTGATTCAAATCCATTCACACAATCTTCTGTTACGATGGATGAAACGAAAACATTTTAGAATAAAGACTCGCTCTTATAGAGGTTACTGGCGAATAACCATAAAACAGCTGCCGATTCCAACCTTCTGAACATCGATGGCGTTTTTTTTTGTTTTTTGTTTTTCAAAAACTTAAAATCCAAAGTCAGGTACTGTTCAAGTTAATAGCTAAAAGCTTCAATATTCCTTCTCTTTCTGGACCAAAATCGTTTATTGAATCGTCTGAACAATTTTGCGAGATGCAATACGCTCCTTCATCCGAGCAGCAAATATTGCCTTAGCTTCGTTGAGGACACGCTTACCCTCGTTACGGGCGGAGTTAAAGAGACGTCTATTGCAGACCGACATGTCGCTACGAAATAGGCGAAAGAAGTGGTTCCTATGGGCGATGGCGGATGAGCAAGCAGCGGAAAACCAGGGGGAGGAGCGCGACTTGACCCTATATTTCCTTGAGGGGTGAAAGCGTCGATTCCAGTTTTAACCCAGGATGAGACGTCAGAAGCACATTCTTGGACGGGGAGCGTAAAGACAACATCCCAGGTGACATCGCGGAGGAAAGCACGGAACGCGTCCCAGTCAGCTCGTTGATAGTAGAACGAAGTTCTAGTGGTAGGAGGTTCTTTACAGGGGGGGTGGAGTTGAAGGATTATATAGCGAATAAAACTTAGATTCTTTTTAATGTTTTACATGTTTTAATCTGATGAGCTCTCCTCTTTCTTACCTCAACTTCATGAATTTAAGCATAGTAATATTAGGTTGGTGCAAAAATAATGACGTAATAATGTCGTTTTTGACATTAAAAATACGTCAAAAAACGACATTATTACGTCATTATTTTTGCACCAACCTAATAAATCGGCAGCTAGAACAGATCATTTTACTTTTCAAAGGTCCATGAAGATCGTTGTGTATAGTCAGTCTTCTGAAGCCGATGCTCTACACTAAATTCGTCAAATATTTTAATATATTTTCTGTTTAAACGTTATTTTTTGTAAATACAAATATTTAAGTAAATGCTCTGTTCATAATAAACAATATTAACTACATCTAAATGTCCCAGAAATTTCATAGAAAATACGTGTCCTTCAACAGGAATCGATCCTGCATCTTACACGGAACCGTCATTTGGTTATACCACTTAGCTCCAGAGGAAGCCTCTAGCTAGCAAAGTCATATTACTGTTTTTAAACAACAAATTTCCCATGATTTTTCTCGAACAATCATATCTGCTCGAAGCATATCTTACCCTCAACAAATGACAACATATATTATGAAATGGACTAAGAAAATTAATGAGAAATTTGTTGTTTAAAAACAGTAATTTGACTTAGCAAACAAGATGCTTCCATCTTCAAAATCCATTCAATAACAATCAAGAAAACGGTGAATAAGTTTAAAAAAGAGGGAACAGTAGAGATGAAAACTAGATCAGGAGGTCACAACAGCAAGAGAGATCATCATTTCAACTTAGAGCTAAAGAGATCGATTAGAAAAGATGCAACTCAGTCATAAGATGTTTTGCACGTAAGAGAAGAGTTTCAACTATGACATTCTAAAGAGAAGTCAAAAACTTGAAAATGAAATCGTACGTGAAACAGGTGAGATAACTTGTTACTCTCGGACAGAAAGTTAAAAGCTTAGAGAGGGCGAAGATCCTCTGGAATAAGTTGGAAATGATCCTGGAAGTATATATATATATATATATATATATATATATATATATACTTTATTTCAATAATTCATGAGCTTCCAATCCTTACCAATAATTAATTAATGATGAACATGTCATTTTCGTTTATTATCTTATTGCTCAAAGTATAGTCCAATAGTGTTATAGAAACCCTGGAGATTTCCAGTAAGATATCTTTCATCATTTCTAAAATACAGAGGTTCAGAACTTAATATAAGAATTGGACAATTTTGCGGTTACACCCAGTATATGGTATGAAAGTTACTGAATAGATTTGTAAAATAGTAATTTATATAATTTTCGATATATATATATATATTAAAGGAAAACAGACTACTTTAAGGTTTCATTATAATAATTTATTTCACCAGATCCCTTTTAAAGGACGCCGGATCATCAGATAGCACTTCCAAAAGATGCAATGAAAAATGAAATGAAAATTGATGGGTAGTGTAAGTTTTTGTAATTTAACAGAGAGTGTAATAGGGAGTGGTTAGAGAGATATGGTAGAGTTTAGGGAGGGTTTAATTTAATATCTTTCTCAATCATACTTAGTATTGAGGGAGGAGGAGTGACCAGACCGTGAACTATTTAAACGGTTAACTTAACGGAAGTGATATATTGAAATGGGAGGGGAGAAGAGAGAAAAAAAGGAAAAAAGAAAGAAGGGGGAATTAAAGAAAAAGACGCTGTGTTTTATATATGAAGGCGAGGGGTGGTAAGTTTTAGCAATTTAGGTAAAAAATAGATTTTAATGTTTGATAGTAATTTAGATGTCTAAAAAAAATCCACGAAGAAATTAATTTGATGCTTGCTAGCAATTTAAATATTCAACTTTTTTACAAATAATTTAGGGATATAATATAAGTTAAATACTGTATTTATTAACACCTTCATAGAGAACACAATAAAAAAGTTTTAAACTGTAACAGTTTGTTTACCCGACCAATAGTACTCTTTTAATATTGTAAAAGACAGTTATGGTAACATCTTTATCAGTTTGAATCTAATTCAGGAATGTAATATATATATATATATATATATATATATATATATATATATATTAGAGTAAGTAAAATATGCATGTGCGCTTAGAAATATATACGCATGCGCTTTGAAATATATAGGCCTGAATTTTCGCCCGTAAAGGAAAACCACGTAATAAAAATCAAAAACCAAAAAAAGCAAGGAGAAAAGTTGAAACCAACATTTAAGTAATTATCAATATTGCCATCTGCATGAGTAGTTCTCTCGTTTGCCGAAGAGAAGGAAACCTCAACAGAAAATCTAGGACCTGGAGTACATACAGATGAGGCAAAATACTGGCATCTTCCCATTCCAGTGTAAACCCTTCATTTTAATAGTGCATATTTTACAGTTAAACTGCGTTCCTACAACCGTCTTAGGACACCTTGTGGTTTCTCTGATTTGTGTCAAATCGACGCAGACACCTATAGCGAAATACTGTTGTGCATGTATTTGTGCGTGTGTATTTTTGTGTGTGAATTTATTTGTGTTTGCTTTATTCGAAATGTCACGAAAGTCTATAATCAATTAATAAGAATTTTGTTTGAGACTTATTTTCATTTATTTTGTAAAAATAAATTATAATATTTGAAGATTAATATACTTTTTATGAACTTATTGAAATCACATAATATACTTTTCTATACACTCTTTATGAACATTATTTTCAATAAAGTTTTCAATTTCTAAATCTAATTTTTTAATCTATTTATTTCTTTAAAAAAAACTTGCATATATTATTATTATTATTATTATTATTATTATTATTATTATTATTATTATTATTTGTGCATGTTATGTTTCCTGCTTTGTATCCTGTAGATCCGGGTCCAAACCTTGGTCTTTACGCCGTATAGGAGAATTGTCATTTAATTGGTAGCGTTTTTCTTAGTATATGGGATATTCCTAGTAGAGCGATCTTCTGGGCAACATGTATATTGATGCTACCTGGAAAACTGTAAGTAAAATGTTCCATTGCTTTTTTCACGAGGCCCAGAGCTCCGATTATTATTGGTACAGACTCATTCTTCATTCCCCACATCCTGTTAATCTCGATTTCCAGGTCTGTGTATTTGGACTCGATATATCCATTTTCATGGAAGTGTTTCTCTCAGATGGTACTGTTATGCCAATAAGCATACACTTCCTGAATTTCTGGTCTTTTATGATAATATCAGGTGTGTCAGCTATTATTTCCCTGTCAGTTTGAATCCTGAGGATAGTTACATCGTTATTTTGGGTGACTGTGTTTGTTTGGTGCTTATACCATATCTCAATGATTTCAATTTTGTGCTTCTTTCATACCTTGCAAATATGTCGTTGCCTTGAAACATTGAAATTAATATGAAATAACCTAGATCGAGAAATCCTACGAAAGAGAAATGTAATTCCCGAAAAGAATCGAATTTATATTCCGTTTTCAATCAGGGAAATCAGTCCTATGGGAGAAATTTCTCGTTTCCAATTTGGCCACGGGAGATGTACAAGATTTAGGAGTGTTTGAATTTCTAGTAAAAGCAAGATAAACGCTTAAAAAAATGCTCACTCGAGTAAGAGTTGCAAAAAGTCTGTTGAGCTCTCTACACTCTTAGAAAAGGTTACCCACTGTCACATCAAAAATCAAGAGAATATATATATATGTGTGTGTGTGTGTGTGCGTGTCTAATTTTCTAAAAATGTAATGTAATAATCCGATAGTTTTTATCATTTTAAACGTGATTTTTAGTGGATACTCATATTTAAATAGAATATTCAGTAGACAAAAATAAATAAATATACTACTTAATAAGTAACGGGATTTTCCACCAACAAAAACACTTAAAGTGATTATATATATATATATATATATATATATATATAAATACTTTTACAAAATTTGCGGACAGGCTCGTCACGCCAATACAAGGACAAAAGTCTATATATATATGTTCGCAAATTCTTCGTTTTTGAGTTAAGTTTAAAGTTTACGGTAGACGCTGCTTCTTTTTTTTTTTTGTTTGTTTGCTGTAGCATACCTACGGACGATAATGGGAATGTCTCCATTTACATAAATACAGTAGTAAACACTGTATGTTGGTCTGCAGTTGGAAATTCGTGTGCAGCTGTGTTGGTCAAACTCTCTGTATCCGGGCAGAGAGAATCTCCAGACGGAGATGTTGAAGGGCAGAGTCTCGTCTCGAGAAGCAGCTACTCGACCCCGTTTTATATGGGGTCTACGGGGAATTTTTGGCCGAGCCCATCGGCTCGGTACCGCACATTAAATTCGGCCGTGTGTCACATTTGTCCGCGTGGGGCGGTTGGTAGATATCCTGCATTTGGAGATATAACTTTATTAAAGAGTTAACTTTATTAAATCGTTCATAATTGTTAATATTGTAACAATTGCATATCAATATAACGTTTTCAAGGAAATTTGTCAAATCTGGCGTATTTTTATTGATTTCTTCTAACATTGAAAATAAGCAATATTTTCAACCTATTACGCTGTTTTTTTTTATTTTAAAAACGGCAAAAATGGCAACACTATCGTCAAAGACAATAAGACTTTTTAAGTTTATCGAGAAGATACAGTAAATTATTAAACGTATCAAATTCGTTTGCGATGTTTCTTCTTTGATATCTCTCACTTGAAGTCGAGTAAATCAAGTGAGACTGATAGTGATCAAATATTACATTTGAGTAATCAATTTTATACGACATACTAAAAATCCTAACTGAAAGTTTGAAAGTAGAGTGATGAAATATTTATACTTTATAACAACGTGAGAATGACTTCATGCGTAACAGTTAATGCCGGTATAGAGCAAAAAATTCTTGCCTGCCACACTGACAACGCCCAAGATCTTGATAATGTCTGAGACGATAAAAAATATTTGACCCTAACAAAACAAAATATAAACTTGGGATAGTTTACTTAATAAATATAAAGAAATTTTGCATTAACTAAAATATAGCTTCTACGGAAAGAGTGATAACAGCTACTGGATTTGAGAAACCTATTTTCCTGAATAATTGTTTTGAAAGAAAGATTTTATAAATTTTATCCGAAAGGAGTACTGACTGCTCGGTTAATGAATGCCAAATGTTTGCATAGATGTTAACGACTATTATTACCACTGTAATTTTTTGGCAACACGCTGACGCGTTTTGAAATGGCGGATTGTTGAAGCTATCGCAAACATTTTTTTTCGAGATTTATAAACTCTACGTTTCGTTCAATTTCGCAAAGCAATCGATGAAATTTGAATAAAGCTGATTTGTTTGTGAAAACGGATCAGCTTATTTTGACAAAAAAACTACTTCGCGGTTAATTAATTTCTGTAATTTAATTTAATTTTGTAGGATTTCATGGTAGACAATAGTTTTTAAGAAAATTCATTTTTTCCATTTAACAGTGAAGAATAAATTCTAAGGAATTCTTACTCTTTAGCATACAACATACAACGGGCCTTCAGTAAATATTTCTTTCTGGGGCCAAATTCTAGCCCTTTGACGCGTTTGGTCTTGTGATTTGGATATAGTTCTCGCAAACGTAGGGCGAGCTGGAAACTGGATTCTTGTATATAAAATAAAATTATAGAAAAGAAAAATATTAATTTTTTATTAAATAAGTATTTATTATTTTAATCATTAAATTGTTTTCTTCAAAATAATGGTAGTATTTTGTTTGTTAAATAATAAAACTTAATTTTTCCAAACATTTTAATGAGAATTTATTGTACTAAGCTACGCATCCTAATAAAACTAATTGTACTTTGTACTCGCTTGCCTGTTTGCACTTCTCCTCAAAATTTGGTTTCAATCAGTCAATGTATGGTTATTTTAGATGATGTAACGAAAGGACGGACGGACGGTCTAACGGAAGTTACAAAATTTTATATATAGATTAACTTTGCCATTCCTCAACTTTATAATGTGTAGTCTCTAGAATCAACATGAGGACCATTTTTGTATAAATTTAAATTGTGGTCCAATGAATAGGAAACAGAGGCAAATATTAATTTGTCATTTAGGAAAGGAAGTGATAAAGAATGAACAATACAATGGGGTTTTAAAAATTTCACTACGGCAATGAAACCATTCAAAATTGACCTTGGGGAAGACTGTCAAGATGCTGTTGATGACGACGAATGTAGAAGAATATGCGAAATATGAAGTGAAAGACGCATTGCGATAAGGAAAGTTGCCTTCCAAAATCTAAGCAAAGTATTAAGAAATGGGAAAAATATCGCTAGAAACAAAGAAGGATACTAAACTGTTTTGTAATATTAGTCATCCTATATGGCAGTGAATACTGGAAAATCTCATTCAAAGACAAAGAAGAGTGTTGAAGTAAGAGATTTGTGGTTCTACAGAAACATACTGAGAATACCATGAACCAAAACTGTGAGTAACGATGAAGCTTTAGAGAAAATGGAAACAAAAAGAAATTATAATTAACATTAGGAAGAGAGAACTGAAATATTTAGGGAACATAATGAGGAAAGAAGTCTTCGAAAATCTGATACGCACAGGAAAGATTGAAGGCAAGAGGGAAATCAATGCATAAACTGCCGTGCTTGAGTAAATGGATGGTGAAACAAGTATTAGGGGTAATAACAAATGAAGATGTAGAAGACAGTGGAAAAAAAGATGAAACAAGAGAAAATAGAAACAAACTAAACGAAAACGACAACGACGACGAAGAAGAAGAAGAAGAAAGAAAGAAAGAAAGAAAGAAAGAAAGAAAGAAAGAAAAAGACAAGAACAAGAACAAGTGAAAGTGAAAGTGAAAGTGAAAGTAATAGAAAGTGTAATGTAAAAATGTGAAGGAATAGTTGAAACTATCTTCCAAACAATGAGGAGCGTATTAATAGAAAATAAATTAAACCGCTATATAATATCTAATATTCTATATGCCAATAAATGCTGGACAATGACGTCACATTTTGAGATGTGGTTCTACAAAACAAATACTAAGAATTCCATGGACAAATCCCGCGAACAACAAAGAGGTTTTACGGAAAATATTAGGTTGGTGCCAAAATAATGTCGTTTTCTCACATGTTACTATGTGAGAAAATGATATTATTTTTGCACCAACCTAATAAGAACAAGGAAATTTATACGTACCGAAAGAAACAATGGAAATTTCTGAGATGAATAACAAAGAAAGGAGGTATGGCGAAATTAACACTTATAGGACATGCTTAAACCAAGAGAGTCAAGAGGAGACATATTTAAATAGTTCTAGTGAAAGACTGACAAAACATGGTCAAAAAGCATTGTAAACGGTCAACACTTACTTAAAACAAAAAATCACGAAGTCATGAAGAGACATAATCACCTACGTCCTTAGTGGACACGGCATATCAAAGAAGATGAATTAACTTATCTGAATTCTTGTAAAATTATTTTTTATCGATCTGTACCCCCCCCATACACACACAAACACACAGAAAACGCTTGTAAGCAACGGCAGACCTTTTTAACCTCTTACCGAGAAGAAAAACGCCTATATAGAATCAAATTAATGACATGTTTACTGGGTTCAATTTCCCCTATTAAGATGGCTGGGCTTGTGAGACGCAAACGTGAAGACGCTATCAGATTCATCAATCAGAAATGGCAGTGCTTTATACCCCATTTTCACTGACACACTTCTACTGAAATCTAAGTCTGTCACAGATGCGAGACTGGTAACTAATTGTGTTGGCCTCAGTTGGTCATGGGGATTGAAATTATACACTGACTAATTAATTACTAACGGGGTACAGATCATGTATAATGATATGGAAGAATACAAACCTCCACTCCACTACCGTGACCAAGGAGAGATCAACGATGTTTGTATCTTAACTTTGTTTGTGTCAGGAAATTTCTAATGGTTTCCTCAATAGCAGAGAGTAGCAACAGGTTTTGCTTTTACCAGTGAGCATGCGCAGTCTGAACGACTCTTACCGTTAAATGATCCACTTGCAAACACGCATATGATTATTATATTTGATCTCACACTGTTTTCAATAGAAAGTTAATCCTCTTAGGGGATTTATCTAAAATTTAACCATAGCAAGGGTGATTTATGTAAAACTGTCTTTGCTTTCTCTCTATTATGTCGTGCAATTGAATTACTTCCAGAAGTGGAAGTCGTACAATATTTTTATGGGGAGTTCTCTAAGAATGTTAGTTTGAAACAATATTAGCGGTCGATCACTAGAATATAGTTTGTCATAGTGGGAAAAAATCCTCCACAGAAAATAGGTGAATTATAAAAATTCAATCAACAGTTTTATTTACAATTGAAAGGATTAGTTAGAAACTTTTGATATTGATCCATTAAAACCTTTCTTAAAAATCCGGTATTAATTATAAGAATTAAAACAAGAAAATAAACATTAATTATTCGTTTTAAATACCACGATAGACTGGTCTCTCTAGCCTTGGCAAATATTCTAAGGGAAGAAAAAGACTGAATTCTAAACTGTGGAGAAGCCAATGAGAAACGGCTTTATAGAAAAGCACAACATCAGTTGTAACTTGATGAAAGTCTAATGAATCTGCAAAAAGGATTTACCTATTTCTTACGAGCAGAAAAGTCAAAGTTGTACTCGTCTTCCAATTCCGGTTGAAACTCTTTTGTGTTTATTTTGTACTATAGCTGTGATTGGCAGAGCAGACTTGTCTCTTCTTTGTGTGTGTGTGTGTGGAGGGGGCAATAAGTCATGGCGAGGAAAATTATCTGAATTCAAAACTATGGTGAAATCAACAAAGGCAAAACCACTACATTTTCCCAGGAACAGTTTGAAGAAGAACAGAGCCATGGTCACCTACGTCCTGAAGTGAAATGACAGAGAGAGAGAGAGAGAGATAATGAGAGAGAAATAATGAGAGAGAGAGAGAGATAATCACCTGAAGACGTTCAAAGAACTGAGTAGTTGAGGTTTTTCAAAAAATGAGCTAATTGAATAAGATGAATAATATGAGCAAAGTTCCCACATTAGAGATTTAGAGATCCTTGATAAAATCTAAAGAAGAATCTGCAATGTTATTGGTCCTGGCCTGACCCCTCGGCTTCAGTCACTTTTCCACTGTCGTATCGTAGCTTCTCTTTGCCTTTTGTATAAATACTTTCATGGTAATTGTTCTGATGAACTTTCCTCTGTGGTACCTAGACTTTACGAATTGAAAGGCAATACCAGATTGGCGGCAAGACAACCGTAAGTTCTATGATAACAGTTTCTTCTATTGCACTTTTCGTTTGTGGAACTCTCTTCAGGCTTCTTGCTTTGAAGTCAACTTTGACCTACATAAAATTTAATGCAACGTGGATCGTTGTCTTCTGTCTTCTTGATTTTTGTTCTTTTATTGTTCTCACCCCTTAATAATGTTTCTTTTTCCATATTCTCTCGTACTCTGTAATCACTAGCGGCCTTATTGACTTGCTTGGGGTTAAATATATATATTTGTAATATAGTTTAAAAAAAAATAATAATTCCAAGAATTAATTACACATTCCCCCCCGCCCCATGGAACATCTAACCACAGCCTCAGCACTTTAGATGTTGCTTCCGCGGTATTTTTTGATCATATCACTCCAGGTAAGACGATAACTAACGTACATAAGGTTAATGGGAGTGAAAGAAAATGAGAAAACTTTATTGAGAGGAAAGAAACAATAAAAGAACAGGTCTTAGAAGACAGAAGATGGCGATTGATATTTCATTTAAATTTTTGATGAATGTATATGGAAGAGAAACAAGAGACCGGTAGTGAGATCCACAGGCGGGAATGGAAACTATCAGAATAGAACTTGCGGCTACATCTAACAAATTCAACAGTAAAAAGATGACATCTTGTAACTAATCTAATAGTTCGCTTACATTCATGCATTACATTCATGATGAAGGGAAGCCATAAGTTGGGAAAATAATTAAAGTCGAGATGCGAGATAAGGACCGATTACTTTACAAACATTTCTTTAGATTTTGTCGAAAATCTCGAGATATATAGCAAGAGAACCAGACCAGATCTGGCAGAAATATTCAATGAAAGGACGAATGGTAAATTTACAAACATGTAAGTTAGATTTTGTCAAGAAAAGTTATCTGGCACGACATATTGAACCCACTTTCCTAGCGGCTGACGTAACAATTGATGCACTATAATTACTCCATTTCATGTCAGTGGAATATGAGAGACCAAGGAGGTGCAAGAAGTTGGTCACTTGGAGATTAGCACCAAGACTCAAATGGGTTGTCCATCGCAGGAAAGGAAATTTGGACCGTATTGACCCTCTATCACAATACCGACCACATTAGTATTTTAACTAACAAAATGCCAGTTTGTAACATTTTCAAGCTCTTGGTCTTTGTTTTACACATACAGCGCTGATCTGAAGTTCTGCAATGAGAAGGGAAACATCCTAACATATACTAATCTTCTACATATATATATATATATATATATATATGCTTATCCCTTTTGTTTTTCACTGTTTTCAGTTGAAAAAACACATTGATTTGGAAAATCTTGCAAAGATCAAGTACTTGTTGGATTTTAATGAAACATTCAGAACTTATTAACAAATGAATGAAATTATTTTAGAAATGTTTGTCTTTTTGAAAGTCATGGTATAAATATTTTTTTATATATATATTTTACACCTCTCGAACTTATTTTTATGAAAATTTATTTTTGCAACCTGAATTTTTTTTAATTAAATGCACAAGACTCTGAAGATTCTAACTCATCGATTTTTTTGGTAAAAAAACGCGCAAAATTGTCCAAACTTTTACCTCAATTGTAAAAATACAAAACCCAATAAAACTAAGACAATATTTAATTAAAAAAGTTTTTTATGACTTTTCTGAATAACATATACTAAGGTAGTTTTTATCTGAAAGAAAAAATAAATTTTTGGTGAAAAATGAATTTTTACAATAATTTTTTCTATTTTAAATACACAATATGACAAAATGTTGTTATATATTTTAAAATTAAGTTTCTTTATGAAACCCTATGGAAATGGCATATTATGTCCTCTACCTTTTAAAGATCATAAATTTGAAAGCTTATTAAAATCTGACAACCGTTGATATTTTTAAAGTAATTTTTTAATATTCTAAAATTGTATTTAAAATCGTCTCCAACGAAAGTATGGATGCACAGCTTTGAAATAATGTCACATGAGGTAGACTTGTTTCTCTAGATAGAAGCAAGTTCTTTTTACTTCAGAAATTGCTTTGCATTCGTTCACTTAACAACACAGCAAAGTTTGAAATCGATTGCATAGCATTTCAATGTTAATTTTATTAATAAATAAAATATGTATAAAACTCCCATGACTGCCATATCACATGTATTAATAAATAGAAAAAAAAGTCTGCCTTAATAAAAAGAAATAAAATCTCATTTCATTAAGTTAACCTGTTTCAATTATGAAATTTAATGGTGTTTCATGTAATTTTTATATTCTCAGAAAAATATTTTATGACAAATAATACAACTCAATTTAAAAAAAAATGTTGTTACTGTTTTATTTTTACTTGTAAAATTTGATTTTTTTTCATAATTTAAATGTTATTTTCAGTGCAGAAATTTTTCCTCAAACGTAAGGTTAAAAAAAAAAATTTGAAAGTGAATTTTCTTTTTTTAAATTTACTAAACAGGTTCACTTAAAATTAGAACGAATTACAAAACTTCTGCGCTACCGTACGATAAATTCCCTTGAAGTAAGTTGTCAATATATTGATGTACATTAATTAACGCCCCTCAAACACGCACCAAAGCAAGCACCACGTTTGGAAATATCTCTATTAAAAAATTTCTGCTAAAAAAGTAAGTAATGTTTCTTTCAAATTACATTAAGTATACTTTAATCATTCTAAATTTCCTAAGATAACAAAAGAAAAATGTGTAACTGAATTTTACATGATTTTTGTTTGATACATTTGATTTTTGTTTACAAACTCGGGCAGAAATGGCCGATAAGATCGAATTTACGAAATTTTTTTGATTCGAGAAAAACAAGATTTTTAAGTAAAATTTTTAACATTTATAGGAAGGATTAAAAAATCTGAAAAAATATTCAGAAAATACTTTGCTCTTTCCTCTTTAATACTAACATAAACACGTTACATTTTTGTTTTTTATCAATTTAGGGACCTTTTTTCTCCAGGGTATACCACTTTTTTTAGCGTTATATTGGACAGACCTATATATATATATTAAGACATTTTTATGTTTAACATTCTTTTTATAGATAAAAATATTTGAGTAAATGCTCTTCTTATAATAAAATTATCCTCTCCTATCCATACAAGCTGCCTCCTAACGTAACCCTCTACATCGAGTCGCCCTGTGGGATTTGTACAGGATGAACCTTACTGTAACTTCCCTATATATATATATATATATATATATATATATATATATATATATATATATATATATATATATATATAATGGACAAAGTCCGACAATTATTTTAAGACATTTTTATATTTAAAATTCTTTTTATAGATGGTATTTATCAATTTTGCCCAGCCAAAAATAAATAACCATCAAACCCCCCGAGGTGGGGCCAGTTCCGTCAACCTCCCCCAACGAAACCCTACCCTTCGGCGGAGCTTCGTCAGGGTTCCTCCCTGCAAGCAGAGAGTTCGACAGACACCCGACCCGGCAGCTCACAAAGCACAGATACTACACTTTGATCCTAGCCACCGGGCCGACCGGGTATTCTTTTTAGAGATGGTATTTATCAATCCACCCACGAGAATTGAATGTGGCACAAGGCCTTTTTAATGTGGGTATCTCCGAGCCCGTAGGCCCAGCCAAAAATAAATAACCATCAAACCCCCCGAGGGGGGCCAGTTCCGTCAACCTCCCCCAACGCAACACTACCCTTCGGCGGAGCTACGTCAGGGTTCCTCTCTGCAAGCAGAGAGTTCGACAGACACCCGACCCGGCAGCTCACAAAGCACAGATACTACACTTTGATCCTAGCCACCGGGCCGAGCGGGTATTCTTTTTAGAGATGGTATTTATCAATCCACCCACGAGGATTGAATGTGGCACAAGGCCTTTTTAATGTGGGTATCTCTGAGCCCGTAGGCCCAGCCAAAAATAAATAACCATCAAACCGCCCGAGGGGTGCCAGTTCCGTCAACCTCCCCCAACGAAACTCTACCCTTCGGCGGAGCTTCGTCAGGGTTCCTCTCTGCAAGCAGAGAGTTCGACAGACACCCGACCCGGCAGCTCACAAAGCACAGATACTACACTTTGATCCTAGCCACCGGGCCCGGCGGGTATTCTTTTTAGAGATACAGATATTTGAGTAAATGCTCTGTTTATAATAAACAATATTAAACAACATTTACCGGCCTGAATGTCCGAGAAATTTTCACATAAAACATTCGTCCTCCGAATTGACTGTATTTAAACTTCGATCTTCCATGAATCTCTCACGTACATTCATGTCTGCTCATGGCGTATCAAATGTAAACAAATGACGTCACACATTATGAAATGGAAAAAGTCCGACAATTATTTTAATTCGACCTTGCTAACCGAACGCTCCTTCGTGGCCAAATCGATAAAGGCACGTCAAGCTAAATGACTGTTCCGTATAGGATACAGGTTTTCTGTGAAAATTTCTCGGACATTCAGGCCGGTAAATGTTGTTTAATATTGTTTATTATAAACAGAGCATTTACTCAAATATTTGTATCTATAAAAAGAATGTTAAATATAAAAATGTCTTAAAATAATTGTCGGACTTTGTCCATTATATATATATATATATATATATATATATATATATATATATATATATATATATATATATATATATAGGGGGGTTACAGTAAGGTTCATCCTGTACAAATCCCACAGGGCGACTCGATGTAGAGGGTTACGTTAGGAGGCAGCTTGTATGGATAGGAGAGGATAGTAACAGTTAACCCGAGGCTTGAACAGGCTAAGATTGTAGTGATCAAGGAAACATCCTTTTGGGAGTCGGTTCTACATAGCAGTGGTTCGCGGGAAGAAGCAGTTCATATTTGCTGAAGAAGGAAGATCAATCAACATGTACAACATGCAAATCCGTACTCAAGGTGAAACACATTTTGACTTAATGTAACTCGCTTAGCTCTTGTAAAATATAAATACAAGGAATATTATAACACCTACAATTGATAATCTACAAACTATATATCTATAAAACATATGTTTACACTGAAAGTATAAAATTATGTACAAAATATCTGTAGTTGAAGGCATAAATTCTATGTGCAGAATATATGTAGCTGAAATCACAAAATTGCGTACAAATCATTTAGATATCGGCATTAAATAACCTATAAGGGCCCATATGCTACTAAACAAAAACAACCAACCAATCAAATCCAGTTTGTTTAATCAATCTGGATCCCTGTCTTATTGATATTCAAATGATTATTGATCGACTAATACCAACTCCTTTCATTTCGTTTTGTTCTTATGGTAATTTATGCATTTAAAGCGTTATCATTAGCTGAACTGGATCAGACGTCTCAAACGTTGATCACCTCCATTACAGAAGTTAATTCCAAAGCTGACAGCGACATACTGGCTGGACATTCAGTCTATTGACCATTAAGAGAATAAAAGGTTAGCGATTATATGCCTATATGATTTGTACACTAATAGAAAGAAGTTCCTTTATTGAGTAGAAATGGGAACAATTAAGTGGGACAAATATTTCTGATATTGCTCTAGAAATTATCACCGTCTCACAAGATAGCAGTAACTTACGATAACTACTGACTAGTATTCAGTATATAGCTAACCCTTCCGAAAGAAGCGATTTATATAGGGTTAAGAACAGCACAATTAAGAGTAATTTTAGTCGTATAAAAACAAGGGTGAATATCTATACGGATGACACGGGGTTACTTCGCCCAAAACTTCGATGAACAGAATTTAGGAGCTGATCTCTCCTCTGACTTTGCCCAAGTGGCTCATTTGTGAAAGGACTGACTTGTAGAATTCAATATGTCAAAAACTAAACCATTAACGCCCACCATCAGCAAACAGACCCTTAACTTTCACCTATAATGATGGATGGGTGTTCTCCCAAGGAGGCTCTTTGCATTGAACGTCTATTGCGACTCAAGCCCACCCCCAAATGGATATGGAGGTATTGATAATGGCTCGGAATTGATAGTCGGAGAGGCGATTTCAAATTCCCGTTGGGTTCGTTATATTCACTTACGTACAAATAAAATTGGAAAAGGTAGGAATTCAACTCTTCTCCCTCAGCTATGGGTTAATTAGTTAGACTTTTATCATTGAACCATTATTATCTCAAAAAAAATTCTTACAATCTAAAAATATATTCTGGTTTTAAATAACCAGCAATGGGTTGATAAGCCGTAGAAAAAGAATCAATTAATCATTGATTCTATTTCAAGGGTACTAGGTTGTGGTGCACGGGAAGAGTCCAAGGGAAGAGATTTCAAATGAAAGAGGAAGAGATTCAAATCTAAGGGAAACGAATTTATTTTGAGGAAGAATTTCAGCCAGGGTAGAAACGCTGATTAATTTCAGTCATTTGTATTTTTTATCATTTCACACCAAGGAAGGCAATAATACCACTAAGAATGCAACAGATTACTGGGAGTGAAAGAAAATGAGGAGACTTTAGGAGAAGGGACCAGAAACCCAATCCTAAATAAGAAACAAGGAATAGACATCTTAACTTTTGTTCAAAAGTTGAGGAAGAAGTGTGAAAACAGCGAACATATTAGGAGTTTGTGAATTCAAAATAGGGGAGGTATAGCTGAATTCGGGATCACAGGGAGAGGAATATGGTCCGACACTTGGAGAACCATTGTTCAAATCACTTATTAGGATCAGAACATGACCTTCGGAATTCACCTGACAGTAGACTGTTACTTCCCGTATTTTACCGTCGCGGTGAGGCGACGCTGCAGTGTCCTCTCCAGGGCGCAAGCCTGGACAGCGTTTTATGAGAGACCGGCGGTTGCTTATGCAGAACGTCTCCCCTCTCCATGCCACCGAAGTTCTCCAAGGGAAAGGTAGAGTCCAGTACAACTTGGATACTCGGCGCCGTCGCAGGAGAACAAAATGGAACATGACGTTGGACTGGCTTAGGGACTCCGACTCAGGATTTACTACTACCAAACCCTTTCCCAAGATTGAGCATGGCCGCAAAGTAGCGGAGGTTTAAAAAGAAAGATTTCCTCTCAAATGGACTATCCTTCCTAGCTGACGAGATCCATCTACTCGAAGTATATATATTCACGGATAAACATACTTTATTTTACACTACAATAAACAGTTAGTCATCAATTGTATAATTTTAAGAATTATTATTATAATATTATTATTATTATTTTTATTTTCTTTGATTTCTGGCGTTTACACATTTCTTTCCGGGTCCCGCCCAGGGACCTAAGGTTAGAAATGGCATCATGACACTTTCCACTGACAAAAAAAAAAAAAAAAAAAAAATTACATAGATAAAGCCCTTCGTAGAGTGTGGGCTGTACTTGTCAGAACAATTTTTGTATCTCTTTGAGGCATGGACTTCCAGGAATCCCTTCAATTAGTCTACTGCAATCTTTTCCAACCAGTCCTAGGGCTCCAACTACAACAGGGATTGTTGATGTTCCCATATGCCACATTTTCGAGATTTCTATTTCAAGGTCCTTGTATTTTAACAGCTTTTTGAATATCTTCAATGATACATTGCAGTCAGCAGGGACTGCCATATCAATAAGGAGGCACCGTTTTTGTTTGTGGTCTTTAATAATAATATCTGGGCGGTTGGCCTTGATTGTTCTGTCAGTGTGAATTGTGTAGTCCCATAGAATTGTAACAGGTCCTATCTCCGTAACCGGGTCTGGGTGGTGTTGGTACCAGTTTCTTTCAGTTTCCTTCCCGTAGAAGTTGCAGATTTTCCAGTGCAGATATTGGCCCACTCTGTCATGTCGGGTTTTATATTCAGTGGGTGCCATCATCATGCAACCTGATACAAGATGATCAATCGTTTCTGGATATTTATCACAGAATCTGCATTTTGGGCTGACACAATATTTTAGTATATGTGCTTGATAATTCCTAGTTAGCAAGCATTGGTCCTGCACAGCAAGGATAAAACCTTCAGTTTCCGCTTTCAACCCTGCACTGCGTAGCCACTGATGAGTACGGGTTTTATCTACATCAGCTTGTTTGGTACGGGCAGAATATTGGCCATGAAGTGGTTTATCTTGCTTCTTCTTCTTCTTCTTCTTCTTCTTCTTCTTCTTCTTCTTATTATTATTATTATTATTATTATTATTATTATTATTATTATCTTGAATTTATTATGAGATGGAGCATTGTCAATTAATGTTTCTATTCCCGAGGAGAGTGTTATAACGAAGTCACCTACCAAGGTGCACTTATTGAACCAGAGTGGTTTTACGTGCATGTGCGTGTTTGTGTATGTGCATGTATCTACAGTTAAGAGAGTTTACAGTAGAACATCCAGGTTCAGTAAGTGCACATTGGCATGAGAAGTTCGTTATAACACTAACCTCGGGAATAGAAACCTTTTTCTAACATAAAAAAAAACTAAATCCAATGGTAACTAGCTTTTATAATACAGCCTTAGAACTTCCTCGAAATACTTAAATTAACTACAGAGAGAAAGGAATCTGTTGACGACGACTCTCAGTCGAATAATGCATCCAGCATTTTATAATGAAGTTTATTCTTTTTCTTCATCAAACCTTCCTCCTCACATACGACAGAAATAGATTCAATTGTTGGATCATCATTGTGTTTTTTTTTGTTTTTTTTTTTATCTTAGCAGCACAGATGATTCGAAAAGATAACCTACCAATATCTTTGTTGCAAGTCTCAAAATAAAACACGACCTTACAGTTAAATTCATTAACTTAAAAATAAATTATAATACAAGTAAGCTTTAAGTATAACTACTTGCATATATAAGGACTTACATATATAAGCACTTACTGACACAGGGAAACGTTAATATACGCGGGTTCGACAATTTTAAAATGGCTTTTTATAGAGCATTACAAATACTTTGAATTTTAATTTAAAAATTCAGGCTTTCAGATTATATATATATATATATATATATATATATATATATATGGGAAAACTATATATATATGATTATTTATATAAGGGCAAACAAAACATAAACTTTTATTAATATATATATATATATATATATATATATATATATATATACACCAGTGAGGAAAAGCACTTATATTTATAATATATAGTTTATAGCTCTGATATATTGCATAGAGCAATATCATTAAAAGCAGCACTCAGTGTGTCATATTATAAGTTTATAATATATATATATATATATATATATACACGTATGTATATTTGTGTTTGTGTGTGTGTGTGTGTGTGAAATAAAATCTCATGCGAGGCATTTCCTTCTTTATGACGTGACGCGTGACGGGAAAACTTTTTCAAATTGGTCTTAGTCCTTCCAAAAATTGTTTTTAAAATATAAAAATTAATAAAAATTAATATACCTCTTTTATATATTTATATATATATATATATATATATGTGTATATATATATATATATATATATATATATATATATATATATATATACATATATATACAGTATATACATCCTGTATATATATATATATATATATATATATACAGGCACAGACACAAATACACACACAACACACACACACACATACATATATATATATATATATATATATATACATACATATATATTTAGTTATAAATACAATAAATATTGACCTAACTGTCCCTACTCTGAGTCTTGCAGAGATTACATACACACTTTAAATGCTATTATCGGAAAATTTTACATTTAACCTACCTGAGGAATGTATGTCATCTATGCGAAAATCAAAGTACTGGCATATAAGGTGGCATTTATATTTATTTGTTACAAGTAATTCTCTATGGATAGTTACAATATGTACTTCTTTCAAAAGTGCTATCTTCCAGAAATACGCTGGTCGCTGGGATTTTGCAGAAACAATCATTATCTATCTATCTATCTATCTATCTATCTATCTATACTTTAGTACTCGATGCTTTTTAATGTTTCATGCACGTAGCCATCGTCTAGTACAAATGCACAATCTCCTTTACCATTACAATCAGCCCCCTCTGTGCGCTCTTTCCTACGTATATTTATATATAACCACAACATTCAACTCATCGCGCGCCCGCGCACACATACAGACACATAAACAGGAAAAGATCAAGCAGGAAAATAACGAAAATGAGAAAATCCGCTGTCGAAAACCTAAAACCCCTTGTTGAGTGAACGGAACGATTACAAAATGTTCATCTAAGTGACAGATTTCATGTCTGTTACAACACACACACACACACACACACACACACACATATATATATATATATATATATATATATATAAACTATGTTGTTGAAACCAACAGACAGCTTGCCAGAAGACCTAACACTTTAGACAAAAAGATATACTGAAATAGGAAAGAAAAATAACTAAGGGGCAAATACCTACCTACTCATCAAAGCGCTCAACGTCCAAATGATCTACACAGAAATATATATATATATATATATATATATATATATATATATATATATAGATGAGATGACGAACCGATTTAAAAAGACAAAGATGTCGTTCTACCGAAAAATACAAAGAATATCATCGACAGTGCATGCAAGTAACAAAGAAGTTGTGAAGGAAAATAGGAACTACAAGGAAACTGATACTTACATACAGAACGAGACGATTCAACAGTAAATAAATCACTGCTAACGGCCAGAATGCGACATAAAATTTTGAGGCACATAATGAGGAAAGAAGGCTAGGATAATTTAACACCCACAGGGGATAGTGAAGGCCATAGAACCAGAAACTCTCAGGATACTACATAAATACCGAAACAGAAATTTTATGAAGGTTTTCCTACGTGTCTCTAATTTAATCATTTAGCCAAAATTATATATATATATATATATATATATATATATATATATATATATATATATATATATATATGATAAGATAAGGAACAAATAGAAAACGTTTATAAAGCGTAATGTGTTTTGCTTTTATCAAATTTTCATCACATTATATTTATAAACGTTTCCTATTTGCTCTTTATCTTATTATTCTGTCGAGATTGGAATTCATATTTGATCTATATTTGGTCCCGATTCATATATATATATATATATATATATATATATATATATATATATATATATATATATATATATAAGGTATGCTATATTTACGGGTTAAATTGCCCAACACGAAACATAGAGCGTTTGTAAATATAAAAGTGGACATTGACGTCAACACCCAGAGGTGAGAGTTTCATCCTTAAAAGCTTTTGTCAGCCCATATGGGTGTTGACTTCAATGTCCACTTGTATATATATATATATATATATATATATATATATATATATATATAGGTTTTCTTTTTGAATTTGTAGGTCTGATGAATTGGATCGTATTTACGATTCCAATGGAATAAATTATGACCATGGAATATTAGTGTTTAAGCCTTTTTATTTTATATATATATATATATATATATATATATATATATATATATATATATATATATATCTTGTGTTCTTTATTGCGCGACCGGTCATTGTTATCCACAACTCCCTCTCCTTCTAGTTTTAAGAGATGTTCTTTCCTTTACTATCCCTTCCAGTTCATGTTCTGTCATACATTTATAAAAGCCCGTATGTATGCTACTCGATGTGTACCTCTGGTTCTCTTGCTTCTTTTCAATACGCCTTGTGGGTGCCAAACTTTCTAACCCTTCTTTCTTCATTATGTGTCCCAGATATGCCAACCGTCTCTTTCGGATTTTAGGAAAACGTATTTTTTTTTCCTTTCTCATTCTCCTAAAAGATCTCCCACCCTGCTCACATGTCCCGTCCATGGTATTCTCAGCATACTTCTTTAGAAGCACATTTCTGTTGCCTGAAGTATTTTCATCATCTGCGAGGAAATATTTCATAAAAACTGGATAATATTATCTTTCTTTCCAAAGAAATTTTCTTCTTTCTCAGTATTTTGTCAAATTTCTGAAAAGCATTTTCGCTGTTCCAGTGCATCTTCAGGTTTTTCTCCTCCCTAAAATGCATGTCATTCATCGTGCAGCTAGATTGGCAATTAGGTCTCATCGTTTTGCTGTTGAAATAGCTAGATCTAACCATACGTTTTATTCTAATAGTATCTTTTCTCGTCTGTGGTTTTTTGATTCCCTGTCACCTACGTTCTGAAAGAATTTAAATGAAATGTCAATCGCCATCTTCTGTTTTCCTTAAATCCGTTCTCTTATTTCCTTTGTCACCACTTTTCACTATTTTCATTCCGATTAACCAATGCGTCTTGGCGGCATTATCACCTTTCTTAGGTTGAAATGATTAAAAAAAAAAAAGAAAGAAATTAAAACTTCGGAAAATGGTGGTTATCCTTTCACGTCAATTTTTTTTTCTTTCAAGTGAAATTAAATAATAAAAAAATAACCGTAAGCATGTCTTAATGTTTGATATTTAAACT
>OZ010584.1:59996596-60021596 GCA_963932145.1 Acanthosepion lycidas
TTCTTTCTTTCAATTCAGTCATCTATTTTCATTAATTCTTTCTATTTGGTTATCATTTTTTCTTTCTTTATGGCTTTCTCTTTTCTCTTATTCTCTCTATTATGTTTTCTCTTTTCATTCTTTTCATTCTTTCTATTCAGTCTTTCTTTTTATTTCGTTATCTCTTTTCTTTGTTTCTTTGTTTCTTTGTTTTTTTCTGTTTGGTTGTCGCTGCTTTTTTTCCTTCTCTGTTTAACTTTCTATTTGGTCTTTTTTTCTTTTTGGTCTTCTCTTTCGTTAGTTCTTTCTTTCTTTCTTTCTTCAATTTCGCTTTCTTCCTCTTTTCTTTCTTTTATTCTCTCTTGTTTTCTTTTTTCTTTGCTTATAATTAGTTTTTTCTTACTTTCTTTCTTTTATTTTGGTCTTTCTTTTTCTTTTGTTTATTCTCTATATTGCCTTCCTTCTTCGTCATTACTGTTTGGTCTGTCCGGCTTTCTCTCCATTCGATCTTTTATTTTCTTTCTTTCTTTTTTCTTTCTTTCTTTACTGCTACTACAAAATCTTCACAGGAAAATCACCAATGATTATAGGTCACCATTTCTTTTTTATCAATGCATCAGCATTCTCATCTTTATAACGTTGTTTTCCTATAGCCATTAACAACGTTCATATTCTTCTCCAACATTTTTAATTAAAGAAATTTATTATCCTACGTCACTAAAACCTGATCCAGGCTACTGGTCTGGGCTTCTACTCTGAGCTTTTGGTCTGGATAGCATATGACGAAATTTCTCAGATTATAGTTATTATTAATGAGTGAGATAGCAGCAAGCAAATGGATACTGGTCTATAGATATACGAAAAACAATATACCTATTATAACACTCAAACTGATAAAGATATACCAGCTACATGCATCACAATCAAATATGCGTGATATGGCGACAGGTTTTGATAAAAGTAGCATTTATAAACTTGCTTGTAGGGTCTCAGCTGGTAACCTAGTCTGCTTAGACAGGTTCCGATTGGGGATACAGGCTTTAAAAATAAACCTACCGAAATCCGACAATGGCACTCTGACACTGCACCCGTTCATGAATCAGAGAGGCACAGTGTATCAACCCAGAGAGGACTTGCCCAAAATTGTTATGGTCAGACAACTGAAATTCAAATCTGTGGTACTTAATGTGATATTTACTGTAGCCAATCTTAATTCACCAAGAAAAAAAACAAGTACATGTTATCACCTTCAATAAATTAAGATCAGAAACTATGAAAGCCCTGGCTGGTGTAACATTCATCATCATCATTATTATCATTATCATCATCATCATTATTATTATTATTATTATTATCATTGTTATTATTGTTATCATTATCATTATCATTATAATTATTATTATCATTATTATTATTATTATTATCATTATTATTATTATTATCATTATTATTTCTTAAATTTGCATGTGCACACCAGTCGAACAGTGACTGACAGCAAATCACCTCAACATTTCCAGCACCTTACGTAGTATCTTCTCAGATATCAACACTGGTGTAATCTGTTTGAATAGGGTGGGTGATCTTGATGAAGAAGAGTAAAATAAATAAATAAATAAATAAAAATAAAGAGTCGGTTGATAACGTTTCGGGCTTCATACTTTTTGGTTCACCCATTTAAATCGGGATATCAATCTGATTATTAATATTTCATTTGGTTTTAAGATTCTATTGTCAGAAACATTATCAAAATAACCATTACTACTGCCATAATTCTGTCTATTATCCGGACAGCCACCATAATTAAAATTAAATCCTTGTCGTAAAAGTTCGGCATCGACATCATCTACATTTGCGCGGCCATCTTTGTTATTACATTTTCTTCCTCCTCTTCTATCGCTCTCCACCTCTTCCTAGTCCTCTACCTGCAACTACTCACCATTGTCACCATGTCCCTTCTCTTGTTAGTCTCCGCTGCAATGAATATTCACGTGTCTGTCCAATGAGCGCAGTAGCTGCTGATTCCAGTGAGCCACGGGCAATGATTCCTCGTTAGACCCATCATTTTCTGAACATCATTTATCATGGCTTAATATGACTGCTGTAATGGGTACCCCCTAAATTGGATCACTTTCCGCATGCCGGAAGCAGCGGCGATTTTTGTCAGACTTTTCTCTTGTTCGCATATAAACGGCGCACAAGCACCAATGGTTTCTATGTAGATCGCTGGGCACGTATGGATCTCGCGCCATAAAGAAAATGTCAGATTTTATTATACAAGAGAAAAATATTGTATTAAGACACTTATATTCTTTAAATATTCAGGACATATATATATATATATATATATATATATATAGTAAAATAGTCATTCAAAGAATATACACTTACAATAATAGAAATTGTGAATTACTACATTACTACACTATACAAAAATCTAGCGTCACATTTCTACACGTTCAAAAAATTCTTAACTGTTAATAATACCACACTTTTTAACAAAACATCTTTCGACAAGTATCAAGTTCATTTTCGCCTTCGAATTTTACCCGAAATTACCTGAAACTGAGAAAAAATATCTTTGCCTGAGGATGGTAAATATTTTTTACCGAAAGTACTTACAAGCAATATGGACCAAATATCTAATCCATGGTGCAATTAATAAAAACAAAGATCTTCTCATTCAGCGAGTGGTCAGTAGGTTAATACCGTTTTAATCTGTTAGTGAATGAGTTCGCCATTAATTACATTAACTTTATTGATTTATTTATTGAATGACTATTTTACAATGTTAATTAAGCTGCATTATTTAATACTATATACAGAGAGTTCCAGAATCAAGAAGGATTGTCGAAACTATTAAATGTAGCCGTCTCTTCTACTCCAATAGCTTCATATCTCGCACCTCTCGCTTGTGGAACTCCCTTCCCTATTCCAGTTTCCCTGAGAGCTATAATCTCCAACTATTCAAATGTCATGTCAATCGACATCTCCAGTTGCCTTGATCTATCCACTATCCTTCTCCTCATCCTTTCCTCTATCACTCCTATCTGCTCTCGCTCCAAATCTTCTGTAACCCCTTGCGTCCTAGTGGCTTCCCGCCTTGCATAGGGTGAAACGTTTAAAAAAAAAAGAACTTACGGTTACATTTCGACAGTAAAATGATGAGATCTTGCCGCCAAACTATAAATACACTTAAATTCATAAACTCAAGGTAGCATATTGCAGAGTTCATCAGAATATTTACTATGAAAGTATTTATAGAAAAGGTATAGGAAAATTACATGACGGCGGTCGGAAATTAACTGAAGTAGTGATGCCAGGTCAAGACCAACAACATTGCAGATACTTCTTTGGATTTTATCGGGATCTTTAAATATAGAGCAGGAGCACCATACCAATATTCTAAGCATGGACGAATGGTAGACCTGTATAGGATCAATATATCATGTGACTTTCGGCGCAAATTATCGATCTTCATGAAAAAATATTGATAAATAGTTTTAAAAAGTATGAAAAGTTATTTTAAAATTTACAAATATAGCTTCATATTTGGGTGCTCTTAATTCTGTAACCCACAAAATGATTAATTAAAAATAAAAAGGGTGTTTCATTATGACGGATTATATATAAAGGTGTTTCATTAAGACGGATCAAAGTCCGTAGTAAATAAATCAGTGTTATTGGTGAAAATTTATTTATTTCTCTATTGGATCATATTATTTAAGCCATGGCAATTATGTGTGAAAAATAACATCAACCAAATGTCCGCCAAATCTGAAAGAAAAAGAAAAAAGCATTAGACGCTTAAACTTAATTCACATTAAAATCGGTCCAAGTTATTGGATCACACTTTATATACAGGGTGGCTCACAAAAACTGAGAAATTTGATGCAGTTTATTTGAATGTTGGAACTTTTGTTACAGTTCTTTTAAACAAAAGCGAAGTCTAGAAATTTAGCAGCTTAAAACAGAACAAAAACACAAATGTTAGATGTGGTGTTCAAACTAAAGAACTCTGGCCAAATTTCCTTGCATTTTTTAGTCCCCAATTTGGATGTTATTGTTAAACAAAACCATCACCTCGTGTTGAAAATTTTATAACTGTGACATCCTGGAATAACAAGTGGTTAAAAAGTATATATTTTATTTTTTTTTTTATTTCATTCATATTGTAAAATATTTATTTAATTTATTTTTTATACATTAGTTAATTTTTCTTTTTCGTCAAATAGTAAATGTAAAATTTACTGTTTTTTTTTTGTGGGGGCACTCTGTAATGACGTAACTTGTATACGATATATGGGTATTTATAAATGCTAGTATGAAGCTAATAAAATCTTTTCCCTTTGACACTGACAACATTATAATAATAATAACAGACGAAACTACTCAATCCAAATATTATGCTCTTTGGGCAGTATACCATAATTAAATCCGGATATGTTGTACCCTTATGTTAGAGAAATACATCACAGCAAAGCGAGGATCAATCACTCTATTTAAGAAATAGGCATCGATCGTTCGACCTTTCGAAGTCTATATCAGCTGAATTTATTTTCGTACTCGAAACATAATGCAAGAATTTGTTTAGTAATTAATGGATTTTTTCATCCACCAAAATTTCTTATTGCTATGAACATTAAATATAGTGGGTACACGTACCAGTGAAAATAATACCGGCATAGAAATTGAAATTCTTACTAATTGTGACTACCAACAAGAAACGAACCTGTATTCCATTGTTTTTCTTTATCTGAGAAACCACTTTCAAGCCAAACTTGATTTAAAATTAAGCTACTAGAAGGCATACAGCAAAGCAAATTTTAACTATCTTATTTCAATAAAAGTTATTTAAATCTACTAATGTCTTAAAAGAATGCATGTATCTGTATATGTGCATATACGCATATATATGTGTGTGTGTGTATGTGTGTGTGTATATATATATATATATATATCAATATATATATATATATATATATATATATATATATATATATATATATATATATATATATAAAAGAAAGAGGTTATATTGGTTCCAACGAGAGAAAAGTGTGTATATTAAAAAGAAGTGGTACCCCAAACGTTTTTGGTTGTAATGTGGATATTTTTTTTTTTATAAAATATGCTTTATGTTCCATAATTTTACTACACGTGTTTCTGGTCTCGTGACCGTCTTCAGGTAAAAGGCGAAAATTTCCACATATTATTAAAAATAATTGATCTTTTTCCTTTATGTTTTTCGATGTTAAATATTCTCGATATGAGAGATTCTCTATTTTTGTGTTGGTAATCGGAATGTCTTTCTTGAATTGGCAGAGAAGAGTTCTGCTTATATATATATATATATATATATATATATATATATATATATATATATATGGGGGGGGTTGTGAATGAAAAGTTATCACTCCAACAAAGAAGCCATTCGAAAGCACATTCTGTTTTGTGATTTGCTCAGATTTTCTGAAGTAAGGCTGGTAATTTGCTCCAAGAATGCGACGGAAACCTACAGGAAGATATACGCTGTTTATGGAGAGGATGTTGTTATAGAACGTGCGTGAAAGTAGTTGTTTTCAAGGCTTCGATCGAAATATTTTTCAGTTTATGATGCGCCTCTCTGTCCTCCTTTACGTCAGTGAATGATGGACGCTCTCCTCAAAGATGAAGAGGAGACTCGAGGGGATGGACATGTGGTTATATAGAAGGATTCTAAGGATATCATGGGCCGAGCGTGTGAGCAACGATGTGGTCATGGCGAGGATGCAAACAAGCTTGTATTTAACATCAGCAAGAGGCAGCTGAATTTTCTGGGACACGTAATAAGAAAAGAGGTCTTGGAGAATATGATACTGACAGGTCGAACAGGGGGAAAGAGAGACAAGGGAAATCAACGCATGACGTACCTGGCGGGCTTAAGCAAGTGGATGACGGAACGTGGTCTGGGGGGGGGGCAGAGGTATGAAACTTATTGAGAGCTACAAAAGATAGTGTAAAGTGGAGAGCCATGATCGCCTACGTGCTGAAAGGACAGGACACATATAAAGAAAGTAAAGATGCACCTCACTCTGGCCAGCCAACTCACCCCCGTTATAACGATCAGGATGATCGGAGATATTCTCTAAATATCCAAATAGTATTGAAAAACCATCTGGATCAGCTTAGTTACATCAGCAGGTTTGATGTTCGTGACCAACATCAGTTGAATGAGACTAACCTCGCCCAACGATTAGTTACAGGAACGTGAAGAAAACGATTCGTTTTTTTTTTAAGAGAATGGAGACGGGGAATGAAAAATGGATCATCTTTAACAACGTGAAGCGCAATCGATCGGGGCAAGGGGTGGGGCCTGCGAACCCCCAGAAACAACCTCCAAAGAACTTTGCTTTGCTGTATGCCTTCCAGTAGCTTAATTTTAAAACAAGTTTAGCTTGAAAGTGGTTTCTCAGATAACGAAAAACAATGAAATACAGGTTCGGTTCTTGTTGGTAGTCACATTTAGTAAGAATTTCAATTTCTATGCCAGTAAGTCGACTGAACATGGCTCGGGCAGGGCTCCCTGGTGAACAGATCCTGAAAGTAGTCGCGAAAAGCCTCACATATGCTTGCGATTGTAGTCACGTTCCCCTTATCTGGTAATGTGACGCATGCAATATGTTTATTGGATGCACTTCTAACTTTCTCTGCACGCAGTTGAGAGGCCATATTCGTTGCTTCAGAAGACGTTCTTTTTAACATAGCCCTAATTACAAAAGCTTGATCTTTATTGATTGATTATCTTATCCGTCCTTGCTAAGGCTACTTCCCCACTATCACGGGATTTAATCACCCGATCAACTTATTCTCAAATACCACTTATTCCCAACAACAGTCCCCGTCAACTCCCGCTGTAGCATTAGTAGGAGCTGGTACAGGAAATCTTGCTCACCAACTAATGATGCGTTCAATTTCCAGTAGCCAGCCATCCTAACTTTAGGATTATCTATGTTTACACCAACCCGGACGATTCTATGATCCGAGTAAACTACAAAATGGAAACTTAGACAACCTAAGAGCCCTAAATCGACTGTCTTAAGCAGAAATCGGCCAATGTTGCTAGAAGGCACCCAGAATCCGATCCGCGCCTATTAATTAGTCCAAGACCACACTACTTCCTAGCTGTGCTCATTACGATACTTGTTGCAGTTTTTTGTGTATATGTAACTAGTGAGCTAGCCCAAATGACTTGACTCACTTTATAGTCCACCAATAGAAGGTTAACCAATCAGAAGACGTAGAATATTCAATCCGTTGTGTATAAAAGCGGCCATTTTGTCTACTCTACCCGAATGTCCAGTCCCAGCTTGTCAGACGAAGAGAAACAGAAGGACGAACTACGCTCTGCTACTTTCACCAAAATATCCACTGCTAACCTGAACAACGCTTTCCTACTGTCTTCGAAATATTCACTGCTAACTTCTGGATTCTATACTCAAAGACGACCGTCATGATGAATAACATTGGTTATGAGCCCAGATCACGACTATAATTTGACGGGAATGAATCGAGATATGAATTGTGGGAGACGAAGATCTTAGGCTACCTCAGAATACAAAAACTCCATGACATCATCCTTTGCGAAGCCGACCCAAAGGGGGATGATGATTTTATGGAAAAAAATGCAACCGTGTTCGCTGAATTAATACAATTCCTGGATGACCGGAGTTTGTCTTTAATAATGAGAGAGGCCAACCCCTACAAATTTTGCGTGAACACTACTTGTCAAATGGTAAGCCTAAAATCATTGCTTTATATACTGAACTAACCGCGTTAAAGAGACGAGAAAATTAATCTGTAACAGATTATATTATACGAGCTGAGAATGTCACAAATGCCTTAAAAATTGCTGGTGGGCTGCTAATAGCCATGGTCTTAAAGGGTTTACCACCGACATTCAAACCATTCACGACTGTTAAAACTCAAAAAGATAAACAATTAACTTTCACTGAGTTTAAAATGGCGTTACGTAGCTATGAAGAAACTGAAAAAATGTGTACCCCACAAAATCAAGGCAATAACGTAATGCAACTGAGAACGACATTTAAAAAATTCAGAAAACCAGTCCCTCAAACCGATTAGACTAGGAATTATGTTATTAAGAACAAGGGGCTTAAAAACAATTATTACAAGAACTATAACAAAATATACACGGAATGATTTTTGTAAAAATGTAAAAACTTCTTCGAGTGGACGAACATATGCCTTTTCGAATGGATTGGATACTGTAGCCAGTAGTTATAACTCTTACCTAATCGATACGGGTGCGACAAATCATGTAATTACAGATGAAACAAAATTTATTAATTTTGACTACAATTTTGAGCCCGACTCACATTTTATCGAGTTAGCTGACGGGACCAGAGCTAATCATTTAGTTTTAAAAAGAGGCGATGCCTGTATTTATCTACGAGATACTAAAGGAAATATTTATAAATGTTTATTAAAAAGGGCTTTATATATTCCTAAATTTAAATAATTTTTTTTTTTTCGATTCAGTCTGCAGTTAAAACTGGCGTTAAAGTCAATTTTCACCGAGACAATTCAAAGTTAATATATCCAGACGGAACTGAATTTAATATACAGCAAAATGAACGTTTGTATTATTTGAAAAGTATTAAGTCTGCGAAGACAGCCACGGACGACTTAAGGACTTGGTATAAAATATTAGGCCACTGTAATAATTCGGATGTTAAAAGATTACAAGAACACATCACTAGAATGAAAATTAGATGAGAAAAAATCAGACGCAAATCTTGAGTTAAAAGAAAATACAACTGATGATGGGGACAAATTCCGCGTTATCCGACAAGAAATATAAGAAAGCCAGACTATTTTGGAATGGGTTAATGTAATATCTGTGACATTGACTGTTGCTATTCGGTACAATGTATCCCAAAGAACTATCAAGAAGCCATACATTCTGTCAATTCCAAACGGTGGATAGCTGCCATGCAAAAAGAAATTAAATCTTTAGTATCAAAGGACACTTTTGAATTAAAAAGGCCCCGGATGATAAAAATATTATCAGCAGCTGTTGGGTTTATACTGTAAAGCGAACTGAGAATGGATCGCCAGTGTACAAGGCTCGTTTTGTAGCTAAAGGATTTTCGCAGATATACGGGGAAGATTATGTAGAAACATTCAGTCCAACAACAAACATGACAACAATTAGAATTTTGATGCAAATGGCCGCACATTATGGTATGGATATACACCATATGGATGTTAAAGCAGCTTATTTGAACGCTGCCATCGACTATGAAATATACATAGAACCGCCAGGTTTTGAAAAAGGTGATAATTATGTATGGAAACTTAAAAAGTCACTATATGGACTCAAACAGAGCGGAAGAACATGGAATAAATTAATCCACTCATATTTAATTGAACAATGATTTGTGACGTCGTCCCCTGGTCGCAGCGCCAACCGTGTCGTTGTATCCCAGTCTACCACGGCACCAACGGTGACGTCCTACTTTGATTCCCAGTCTGCCTACCCACGTTGTGATTTGATCTAGGCAGAGAAAATCAATCAGTCATCGGGGCCGTACTGCAAACCGAGTCCAACGGGCGTGATACCACAAAAATACGCATAAAAGGCAACAAAATGAAAACTCAAAAGTTCGAAGTATCAAAGAAAAAGGTAACAAACTTTATGTCTAGTTGTTCGATACATAGGACTGCATCTATCTCCCGACCCGTTCTATGGATTGTGGCACGTCGTTTTCCGCTAGGCAAGTTTTAACACTTCAAGTCGTCTGCTTTTTAAGAAATTGGCGTTTCGGTGGGTCTTTGGACGAAAGTCAAAAGAAAAAACTTATTTCGGTGATCTGGATCTAAGTCGCTCTTCAAAATAATTGTTCTTGGTTTGAAGATGTGGGTCTGGAAAATGTGCGGGAATCTTGGTCAGCTATTTGCGAGGCTTGCCTTAACCGAAGACTGAATTGCTCGTTGTGGCTTCGTTTATATGGGCGCCGACCAAAACCGGGGTGGGTTTGTCGGCGCTGGGGGGTTCCTCGATAATTCTAAATACATATCCACCTCTCTGGTTAGGAATTTCCACCTTTTTCCATTTTTGGGAACCTTTCCTCACTCCCACCTTCTCATCATACTTCAGAGGGGCGTGAACTGCCCTCTCCACATCTTCGTGGCAACCTCTCTTACTCATCCTCCAGATGGGCGGCAACAGCCTCCCTTGTGCATCACGTGATCACCACTCGACCAATGATGTCTCAGTCGGGCGTGGACGAATCTTCGGCTTGTTTCAGAAAAAAAAATATCTTGCTTAAAAAAAAATTATCTCCTTTTTCTTTCCCTTTTCTTCCCCTTAATAGTTTATCATTTCTCCAGCCGCGAACGGGACAATATGACAATGGCGGTCATAACTCTTGTTCTACACGTGGTTTACTTCAAGTATTTTATCGCTAATTATCAGAATGTGTGGTCCTCCCGACATGGTCTCAAAAAAGGATATCTCCAAAGCCCGAGTCGGTCTGTCGCCTCGAAGAAAGAAAAAAAAATTATTTTCTTTCGGCACAATTCCTGATAACAAAACTTTATTATCGCAGGCCAAGGATGCTCGGGGGTGTTTTTTTTTAATTTTTCATATCTGTCCGAGTCTTTTTAGTTGCTGTTTTTCGTCACTTAACGAAACAACATTTTCATTTGAATTTTTCTTTCTCTCTCTGGCCAGTCGGTCTGTAGCCGATAATAAGATGTCTTCCGTACCAATAGTTTGTTTTCATATCTTTAGATGACACGGCCGATGCCAAAACATATCTGATTCCTTCCTTCCCTCCTTTTCTTTTTACTCAGAATTTCCCTGTCATTGTAATGACACTCTTTCGCCATTTGTTACTTATCAAAATATCCTTTTATCCATTGTCTCTTAGCTGTGTATGTGTTCTTGTTTAACACTCACGATTCAGTTCTTAGCCTCTCTTTTTCTTCTTTTCTTTCTTTTCCTTTTCTGCCTCGTTAAATGGTGCCACAATCCTCCCCTAACCGAATTTGTCATTTACCCGTAAATGACACCTAAACCCAAATACACCATTTAACATGCATCATGCATTTGTCCCATGCAATTCTATACTACTTTCCTACATGCAACGTAATGTTCTCTTTAAAGTTCTTCTGTTCTACATGCGATGTAATGTTCTTTTTCATCTTCTTCTGTTCTACATACAATGTAATGTTCTTTTTCATCTTCTTCTGTTCTACATGGCTATAACTATGAATGTACCCATCACTATTGGCCAACTTATCGCGATCTGCTCATCGCCTTCCCAAGTCATACCTTCATTTCCCAACGCACTTAACTTGTCCCTCAATTGATCCATATCGATCTTTTCTATCGGCTTCATTAGTTCTGGCATTTTATTCAAGGTAACATTGGGGAATCCCTTCACTATTGGCTTCCATAATTCTGTACAATTGACTAAGCCTCTGCCAATCATTTCTATGATTGAATCTTTCTCTTCATATCTTTCTTCTTCCTGGTAATAGGGGGGTAAGGACATAGATATCCCAAATGCCAAACATCCCATGGGTAACTTTAACAGGGATAATGGTGGCCTTACTCTTAATTTCCTTGTGGACTCTCCCCCACACACCCTAGACAAGCTGATAGGTTTCTGTGTGGCTACTGCCCACACCC
Organism: Acanthosepion lycidas; assembly: GCA_963932145.1. Taxonomy (NCBI): domain Eukaryota; kingdom Metazoa; phylum Mollusca; class Cephalopoda; order Sepiida; family Sepiidae; genus Acanthosepion; species Acanthosepion lycidas. The sequence goes on from OZ010584.1 coordinate 60,008,274, forward strand.
CGTCTGAAATACTGATAGCTTGTGGTAATGCCGTGTTTGCTAATACCTCTACTTGGCAAGTTCTCTTAATTCCCTCTCTCTTCCCTTCAAACAATTCTAGTATGCACATCTTGTGGTTACCAGTTATATAGATAGGGCTTAACGAGGTACATGTCCCTAGAGCATCATCTCTACACTTTCTAGCTTCTTCAGCTGTTAGCAACATGAATTTCGTTCTCCCTGAATTTAAAGCCATGGATTCTGTTTCCAACTTGTACCTTGCTATCATTCGTATAGCTACCATCATCATCATGATCATCAACAACCCTTTCATTTTGATCTTTCCTCCAACAAGATTCTCCTGTTTTTATTCTTCATAACCATTCAGTTTTGCTCAGTTCTTTACTCAATTATTCCATAATTTCTTACTACGTCAGCTCTTCCCTCCTCCAACTAAATCCTAGTAGACAGAATGGCCCGGACAGGTGTGCGTGGCGCTCACTCCCAAAGGTCGTACTTCATGACACCACTGATGGCCAGTCAGCAATGCCAATAATCTTCTTCCGTCCCTCGTGAGATGCATCCCGAGACTCCATCCCCTCCATCCACATCCACCACAGTCAGCCAGCAGGTTTTTTTTTGGATGAGCCAGTGTCGTTACCTGTCGACACCGAATTCTTTCTATTCTGCACAGCCTTCTTTGTTCTACTGAGATTTGGGGTTCTTCACCCTTCTTGATCTCATCTTCCGAGGTGGTCCCTGCTCAACCTCTAACCTTCCCTCTGTGTTTAATTCCCGTCCAGGAGGTGTTTTGTCCTCTTCTTCCTACCCTGATTCTTCCTTCTGTTTAGAGTCCTCGCCTTGGACGTCTTTAATACCTCCTGACTCTATGTCTAGATCTCTCCTGTTGCTTAGCTTTTCCTTGAGCTGGGAAAGGGGTATTTGATCCTCTTCCTCCCACTCGCTGGGCCCTTCGTCCTGTTCAGGGTGCCTCTTTTTTAGAGCCCTTGGCTGCTTGATTGGATCTCCTCGTCTTTCTCTTCCTTTCCTTTGGACATGGGGGTGCGATGGTGACCTCGCAGGGTCTTCTCCACCGATTCAGTCGACGACTGAACACCGCTGATATCCGCCGAGGGTTCCAACCCCGTCACTCGGATCGCTTCGTCTATCTGGCCAAGTCGATCTATCTCCTCATTTTCTTCGGAATCTTCCTCCATCTCCATTTCTTCCGGCTCAACCAGAGTTACCTTCCTTGTCCTTGCCTTCTTAGGCCTCGGCTCGCTCATTTCCAGGTTAGCTATTTCAGCCTTCTTTAGATCATTGGCATGGACCCTCCTTGCTCGTCCTGCCACTTGATCCCATATTACATATGATACTGGACCCGTCTGCTCTACTATCCGGTAGTACGGTTCCCATCTTTGGTTTAGCTTTCCTTCTCTCTGGTGGATTTTATAGTAGACAGGGTCTCCAACCTTCAATTCTTTTACCTTTCTTTCAGCATTCACTCTCTCATTTCTTCTCTTCTGTGCCCTCTTTATTCTTCTTCTGGCCTGAACAAATATTTTATGTTGTTGTTCCAGCAACAGCTGATGATGATCTTCTCCCATATACTTTCTTCGGGACTTCAATAGGTTATCAACAGGCAGGACCACGTCTCTGCCAAACAACATAAAGTAAGGAGAAAATCTGGGGGTTTCGTTTATCGTAAACCTCACGGCCGCCAGAGCCTGTGTCAAATACAAGTCCCAGTTTCCAGTGTTCTCTCTGACCAGCTTGGCCAATACATCTCCCAAGGTTCTATGAAACCTTTCCACTTTAGCATTTCCTTGGGGGTGATATGGAGATGTTTTTACATGCTCTATATTCAAACCTGTCAGCACTTCTCTCATTATGCGGTTTATATTCTCCGTGCCATTATCTGTTACCAACTGCACAGGGGCGCCATACCTAGGGAAGATTTCACTTATTATCAAACCGGCCACAGTTCTAGCCTTCTTGTCTGGTACTGCAAATGCCTCAGGCCAATTTATTAGCCAATCGACAAAACTCACTATGTAGTTGTTTTCCTGCGCAGTTTCCCCATATGGTCCTGATACATCCATACTCACTTTCTCGAAGGGGAAGTTCGGCACGCCCGTCTCCTCCAATGGTGCCATTTCCTGCCTTCTGCTCTGCGACTGGCACACTACGCAGCTCCGAACATAGTTAGTGACCTCTCCGTACAATTTGGGCCAATAGTACTTTCTTCCTATTAGATCACATGTCCTATCAATTCCCATGTGACCCAACCTCTCGTGGCACTGTTCCAATATCTCTGGTCTTAAACTTTTGGGCACATACAGCTTGGGCTTGACTTCCTCATCCCTGCCTGAGAGATAATACAGCCTTTCCTCGATTATGGCATACTTGGTGGTCTCTCCTGCCTTCACCTTTTCTCTATTCAGCTATTTCACTGTCTGCCTGCTCCTTCTCAATTCCTTCTGTCCCCTTCTTCGTCTGATTCTAACATAGGGCGATCTTTTAGCTTATTAGAGTTAATTACTCCTATTCTGTAGGCTTTATCATCTACTCCCTGCTCTACTTTTACAGATCTTTCTTCCAGTTGTTTCGGTATTCTTGAGAGTAAATCTGCGCACGTGTTTTCCTTCCCTGCCAAATACTCTATCTTACAGTGGTAGCCACTTAACTTGAGGGCCCACTGTTGAATCTTCTTATTATTTGTCCACTCTGCCTGCAATAGGTACTGCAGAGGTTTGTGGTCTGTTTTTATAGTAAAAACCGCACCATTCAAGTAGTAGTCCAGTTTTTGGAGAGCATACATGATAGCATATGCTTCTCTTTCTATTACTGGCCATCTCTGTTGTGTCTCTGAGAGCTTATGAGAGAGAAAGTATATCGGTACTTCCTCTGGTATGCCTGGCACTGGTCCTTCTTTATCGGGACACGGCTGGGTAAGAACTGCTTCTACACACTGCTCACTGGCATCAGTGTATAGTACCAGGGGCTTGCTGAGGTCTGGGTACGTCAGCAGTGGGACGGCTGTCAACTGTTCCTTTAACGTATCAAATGCCTGTTGACAATCCTCTGTCCACTTGAACCTAGCGTATTTCTTCGTCAGGGCTACTAGTGGTATGGCAATTCTCGAAAATGCCGGGACGAAGCGTCGGTAGTAACCTATAGCTCCTATAAAACCTCTTACCTGTCTCACTGTCTTAGGTTCTGGCATTTCCCTTATGACTTCCACCTTATCCATGACGGGTTTAATACCGTCTCCGTTTATAACAAAGCCCAAATATCTAGTCTCCTCCTTCAGAAACTGACACTTCGACAATTTCAATTTTAAGCCGTGTTTTCTTAACCTTCCCAACACTTGTTTTAGATGGAAAAAGTGTTGTTCTACTGTCTCCGAAAATATTAAGATATCGTCCAAATATGCCATGGCAAAGCTCTCGTATCCTCCTAACACTATTGACATCAGCTGTTGGAAGATTCCCGGGGCATTAGCTAAAGCAAATGGCATCACCCTGAACTGGAACAGTCCTAGGTGACACGCAAATGCGGCCTTCTCCTTGTCAGCTTCATCAAGGGCTTCCTGCCAATACCCGGACTTCAAGTCCAACGTAGAGAAGTACTTTGCCTTCCCTAATAATGCCAATATGTCATCTATTAGTGGCAATGGCACCGCCAACGGCTTCGATATAGAATTCAGTTTCCTAAAATCTACACAAAAACGGTGCCCGCCATCTTTCTTACCTACTATTACGATTGAGAAGCTCCAAGGGGAGACCGATCTTTCGATCATCCCAGCTTCCAACATCTCTTCTACTGCCTCTTCTACAAGGGGTCTTTTATGAATAGGTGTCCGGTAGGGTTTTAATTTCACAGGGGGGGGGGGTGATCTCCGGTGTCGATTTTCATTTTGACTGTGTGGGTCTGGCCCAATTCCTTGTCTGACTGGGCTACCACATCTCGATTATCCCTCAGCAGACCTCCCACCCTGGTTCTAAATTGATCCGGTGCTAATATATCTTCGTCCACTATTCCTTCTGTTTGCTCTACAAGTTTTCTTCGTTCCTCTTCGAATCTCACCCGATTCAGAGTCCGTAGGGTTAGCGCTTTCCCTATCTCTTCCCCTCTCCTAACCTTTATAGTCTTTTGGGCCTGGTTCACCATCATAATGGGCACTAATTCAGCTGCCTCCACCACCGTCTCACACAGAGTTACCTCATTTTCTTCTAGGCCCTTCCCCTCCACAGGGACCAACTGCAGGGGTCCTTTTCCTATTTTCTTCCCTGACATTAACCTACCCTTTCCCGACACCGCCGTTCTAGGGGGTAGCTTTACATCTTCCTCCACCACTATTATTATATCTTCTTCCGGTGGGCATCCCAATGGCGTTCTCTCGCCATTCACTATCAGCACAGTGGGGTTGGACCTTATCTGGGCCCTCTGGCTCCGGAGCCAATCTTCTCCCAAGATTGCCTCCATACACAGGTCGGGGGTTACGTAAAAATTTTGGGTACTTCTCAATTTCCCAATCCTCACAGGGAGCCTCACCATCCCTTTTATCTTCAGGGGGGCTCCATCTGCTTGCGTGACCTCTATGTCCGCTTCCCGTAACCTACTCTTCCGTTTCACCCGCCTGTATGCTTCCTCTCAGAGCAATGACACAGATGCTCCTGTGTCTACCAGAGCTTTCATCGCCTTACCCCCTATCTCTGCTCCACAGGATAGCTCCTTCTCTTGCGTCAGCGAAAAGAACACTTGGGCTTTCCTCTTCCTGGGATCCCACCCTTGGGTCATCCCAGCCATAGGCGCCGGCAGCAATAAATCACCTTCATTATTCTTACGGGGGGAAGTTCTGCGCTTTTCGCACCTGGGCGCGCCCGGCTGGACCTCTCCCAGTCTCCCGCGGCTGTTCCTAAGGATACAGCTTCTCTTCAAGTGCCCTGGTCTCCTACAAAACCAGCACCTTCTTGCCGGACAGTTCGCCGTAAAGTGGCCCACCTGACCACATGTCCAACATTTTGCTCTTTTTCTCTTCAACTGGGCTAACCTCTCGTTTACTCCCGGGGGACCTGTCCTCTACCCAAGCGGCTCGCCCGACCACTGGTTCAAGCTTTTATTTCCCTTCTTTTTAACTGGGCCATCCTCCCTCTTAATTCCGGGGTGGCCCGCTGGCTTTTCCCTGGTCTTGTCTCTTGGGCTCGGCCTTCTTTGTTAACATCGGTGGGGCGCCTTTTCTCAGCCCGCACCACTTGGCCAGGTGTCCTTTCTTTCCACACCTGGTGCACCTGTCCTGTTCGAAGTCTGGGGGCAAACCCCACTTCGTCGGACATTCCGCCGTATCTACCCGGCGTGGGCTTATAAAATTCATGCCTGGTTGACCATGCCTTTCTATTGGGGTCTTCTTCCCACACCTCAGGCTGATCTACTTCTAGCTTGACCCTCCGATTCCACGCGGGGGGTCTTCCGCCTTTCCCCCTTTTTCCGACCTCTTGACTTAGTATCTGGTTCCTTCCACACCTTTTTACCTTTTCCCACATGCGCTGGCTCTCCTTGGCCAGTTCTATTGCCGCCGATAGTCTCACCGGCCCCTCTTTCAGCACGTCGTGACGAACACGCTCGTCACTTAGGGCCTCCACATACAGGTCTGCTAACTGGGCCTGCATGGCCCCATTGTCTCTAACCACATCTGGGAAGGCCAATGATGACAGCTTCCCCGCTCGGGCCCCCAATTCTCCAGGGGTTTCGTCCCGCAGCTGTGTCAGCTTTAAGAGGGCCCTCATGGCCTCTATAGCCGTGCCCACGTCGGTGAATTATTTGGTCAATAGTCCCTTTAATCTTTCCCAAGACAAGTGGGGTTGACTCTCCAAGAGCTCCTTCATAAACTCAGAGGCTTTCCACTTTGTGGCGTCATACGCCAGATACAGGGTCTCCTGATCTGTGAGTTCATATATAATTCGGCTCTTCTCCAGGATTGCCAGCCAGTTTTTAAAATCTTTCCCACTGCCGTCAAATGCTGGGACCCTCGGTCTACCCAACAACTTTCTCAGGTCAGCTGACAACCCTTGTCTAACTGCCTCTTCATCCCCCACTGCTCTATCTAAATCATAGTCCGACATATTTAAAGAGAAAGACAATCAACACAGCAACAATCGAGGTTGGGAAATCAAGAAAAGTGTCCTACCTTACAGACGATTCTGTTCTCGTTCCTCTCGGTCCCGGGTCGTTTTGAGTCCTATTCGAAATTTCTCAGCAACAGCGGTCGATCCAGGATCATGTCCTGCTGTCACGGTACTAATTGTGGCAGTGGCTGTTCCAGGGTCCTATCCTGTGGTCACGGCACCAGTTGTGACGTGGCTGTTCCAGGGTCCTATCCTGTGGTCACGGCACCAGTTGTGACGTCGTCCCCTGGTCGTAGCGCCAACCGTGTCGTTGTATCCCAGTCTACCACGGCACCAACGGTGACGTCCTACTTTGATTCCCAGTCTGCCTACCCACGTTGTGATTTGATCTAGGCAGAGGAAATCAATCAGTCATCGGGGCCGTACTGCAAACCGAGTCCAACGGGGGTGATACCACAAAAATACGCATAAAAGGCAACAAAATGAAAACTCAAAAGTTCGAAGTATCAAAGAAAAAGGTAACAAACTTTATGTCTAGTTGTTCGATACATAGGACTGCATCTATCTCCCGACCCGTTCTATGGATTGTGGCACGTCGTTTTCCGCTAGGCAAGTTTTAACACTTCAAGTCGTCTGCTTTTTAAGAAATTGGCGTTTCGGTGGGTCTTTGGACGAAAGTCAAAAGAAAAACTTATTTCGGTGATCTGGATCTAAGTCGCTCTTCAAAATAATTGTTCTTGGTTTGAAGATGTGGGTCTGGAAAATGTGCGGGAATCTTGGTCAGCTATTTGCGAGACTTGCCTTAACCGAAGACTGGTGGAACTCGACTCTCTGAATTGCTCGTTGTGGCTTCGTTTATATGGGCGCCGACCAAAACCGGGGTGGGTTTGTCGGCGCTGGGGGGTTCCTCGATAATTCTAAATACATATCCACCTCTCTGGTTAGGAATTTCCACCTTTTTCCATTTTTGGGAACCTTTCCTCACTCCCACCTTCTCATCATACTTCAGAGGGGCGTGAACTGCCCTCCCCACATCTTCGTGGCAACCTCTCTTACTCATCCTCCAGATGGGCGGCAACAGCCTCCCTCGTGCATCACGTGATCACCACTCGACCAATGATGTCTCAGTCGGGCGTGGACGAATCTTCGGCTTGTTTCAGAAAAAAAAATATCTTGCTTAAAAAAAAATTATCTCCTTTTTCTTTCCCTTTTCTTCCCCTTAATGGTTTATCATTTCTCCAGCCGCGAACGGGACTATATGACAATGGCGGTCATAACTCTTGTTCTACACGTGGTTTACTTCAAGTATTTTATCGCTAATTATCAGAATGTGTGGTCCTCCCGACATGGTCTCAAAAAAGGATATCTCCAAAGCCCCAGTCGGTCTGTCGCCTCGAAGAAAGAAAAAAAAAATTATTTTCTTTCGGCACAATTCCTGATAACAAAACTTTATTATCGCAGGCCAAGGATGCTCGTGGGTGTTTGTTTTTTTTAATTTTTCATATCTGTCCGAGTCTTTTTAGTTGCTGTTTTTCGTCACTTAACGAAACAACATTTTCATTTGAATTTTTCTTTCTCTCTCTGGCCAGTCGGTCTGTAGCCGATAATAAGATGTCTTCCGTACCAATAGTTTGTTTTCATATCTTTAGATAACACGGCCGATGCCAAAACATATCTGATTCCTTCCTTCCCTCCTTTTCTTTTTACTCAGAATTTCCCTGTCATTGTAATGACACTCTTTCGCCATTTGTTACTTATCAAAATATCCTTTTATCCATTGTTTCTTAGCTGTGTGTGTGTTCTTGTTTAACACTCACGATTCGGTTCTTAGCCTCTCTTTTTCTTCTTTTCTTTCTTTTCCTTTTCTGCCTCGTTAAATGGTGCCACAATTTCAAACCTCCCAAGTTGACCCATGTCTGTACACAATAATGAAATATTAGTGGTCTTAAAATTCTGGTTATTTGGGTCGACGATATGTTAATTGCATCAAAGTGTGAGGCCGCTCTATTAAAAATCAAAAATTCCTTAGAAATAAGGTTTAAAATGACCGATTTGGGCTGACTGTCATGGTTTCTTGGTATACAGTTCGAATTTAACGGCAACACTATTACAATGAATCAATCTAGATACATCGAGAGGCTCTTATCTAAATTCAGCATGCAAAATTGTAAAACAAGAACAACTCCATGTGAAATGGATTTAAACACAATTATGAATAATGAAGATGGTATAGCGGCGTGTGAGAAAGAATACAGAACATTGGTCGGAAATCTTATTTACGTGATGACATCAACCAGGCCAGATATCTGCTATACGGTTACTAAGTTGTCCCAACACTTAAATAAACCGGGGACTGTGCATTTAACAAGAGCTAAGCAAGTATTACGTTATCTAAACGGAACTAAGAGTCGGTGTCTAGTATTTCGACAATCAGATAAAGCATTAAAATTGGAAGGATTAGGTGCTTATTAGTCCTGGGCAAGACGTAAAACTCAATCCATTAAGTCCCTCTTAGGTCCTTATTAGTCCTGGGTAGGACGTAAAACTGCATCCATTAGTTATTGTCTTAAGAAACGTCAGTTCAATTTTTGGTATGAATGTGAGTCCTTAGTTTCGGGGTATAAATGTAAATAGTCCTACTTTTAGCCCAATCTTCTTCTAATGACCCTCAGGATCACTCTGACCCGGAGTGAAAGTGACTGTTTTAATGGGTCCCAGCTATGGGTAAAATAACAATTTTTCACTTTTTAGTGACTCTCAGGATCACTCTGACCCAGAATGATAGTGACTGTTTAATGGGTTCCAGCTATGGGTAAAGTAACAATTCTTTCCACTTTTTTTTTTGTGATCACAACCCAAACTTGTAAGGTTATTGTTAATGTTTATTAACCTGAATACTTAACTGTTTACAAAGTGATATGACTAATTTTTGTGGATATCAATTTTCTTAAAAAATAAAAAATAAAAAAAATAAAAAAAAATAATAAAAAAAATAAAAATAAAATGTATTTTATGAATGCTAAAAAAAAAAATTTCGGAATACTAAAGTATTTGTTACATATTAATATTGACTTTACTAATATTTTGAAAGAAGATTCCATAATATACCCAAGGGTTGCAGTTTTTTGTGTATATGTAACTAGTGAGCTAGCGCAAATGACTTGACTCACTTTATAGTCCACCAATAGAAGGTTAACCAATCAGTTGAATGAGACTAACCTCGCCCAACGGATTTCCATCTGCGATTAGTTACCGGAACGTGAAGAAAACGATTTTTTTTTTTTAGCTTGAAACTGGGTGAAAGTGGTTTCTCAGATAACGAAAAACAATAAAATACGGGTTCGGTTCTTGTTGGTAGTCACATTTAGTAAGAATTTCAATTTCTATGCCAGTAAGTCGACTGAACATGGCTCGGGCAGGGCTCCCTGGTGAACAGATCCTGAAAGTAGTCGCGAAAAGCCTCACATATGCTTGCGATTGTAGTCACGTTCCCCTTATCTGGTAATGTGACGCATGCAATATGCTTATTGGGTGCACTTCTAACTTCCTCTGCACGCAGTTGAGAGGCCATATTCGTTGCTTCAGAAGACGTTCTTTTTAACATAGCCCTAATTACAAAAGTTGATCTTTATTGATTGTTTATCTTATCCGTCCTTGCTAAGGCTACTTCCCCACTATCACGGGATTTAATCACCCGATCAACTTATTCTCAAATACCACTTATTCCCAACAACAGTCCCCGTCAACTCCCGCTGTAGCATTAGTAGGAGCTGGTACAGGAAATCTTGCTCACCAACTAATGATGCGTTCAATTTCCAGTAGCCAGCCATCCTAACTTTAGGATTATCTATGTTTACACCAACCCGGACGATTCTATGATCCGAGTAAACTACAAAATGGAAACTTGGACAACCTAAGAGCCCTAAATCGACTGTCTTAAGCAGAAATCGGCCAATGTTGCTAGAAGGCACCCAGAATCCGATCCGCGCCTATTAATTAGTCCAAGACCACACTACTTCCTAGCTGTGCTCATTACGATACTTGTTGCAGTTTTTTGTGTATATGTAACTAGTGAGCTAGCCCAAATGACTTGACTCACTTTATAGTCCACCAATAGAAGGTTAACCAATCAGAAGACGTAGAATATTCAATCCGTCGTGTATAAAGGCGGCCATTTTTTTTACTCTACCCGAATGTCCAGTTCCAGCTTGTCAGACGAAGAGAAACAGAAGGACGAACTACGCTCTGCTACTTTCACCAAAATATCCACTGCTAACCTGAACAACGCTTTCCTACTGTCTTCGAAATATTCACTGCTAACTTCTGGATTCTATACTCGAAGACCACCGTCATCATGAACAACAATACTTATGGATCGAACTTGTCTGTAAAGTCACGAAATGGCTTCACATCCGTGTTTTCCCCCTATACGATCCATGTCGACATCAGGGATGGCATTCTAATTGCCCGCCAAAACTACCCGAGGAGACGTCGTCACAAACGACTCGATCCACCGAAACAAATCAGTCCGTTCTGTATGATCACTGGGTTTATAAACCACAATGACGAAAAGACTTATCCTTTATGGTATCATCCATCGCACAAAGCCTGCTCGCCGGATCTGTGAAGACAAGAGCACACGCCGCATTGAAAGAATTGCTCACGAGCTAAAAATGAAAAATAAAATACGAAAATAGCAACAGATACAGCAAATGTAAAATAAATGTAATCAAAATAATTTAAACTTTGTTTTTAGCAGTTTTTGATAAAATAAAGTAAAATGATCGTAAAATCGTTGGTAGGATCTATGTAAGACATAAACGGTCAGACACAAAGGCAAAAAGTAATCGTCAAGCCATATGCGTTGTGTTTTTCTCGATTATTTCTATAGAGAGGTTAGTGATGCATTGTGGGTAGTCTATGGTATTATTCTAACGGTTATTTTAGTGGGTGGCAATGATTATGCTTCAAATTATTCTAGGAGCTATTCAGCGGAAATAATTGTGGATCTCGGGAGAAATTATTTAAATCAATATTCACTCGCAAAAAAAAATATTCTGACAATTCAAAAATATTTTCAGCTTTAAATAAGCAACAAACAGTGGATAAATCATAAAAAGTTATGTGATGGAATAATCTGCCACCGCCATAAGTGGCGGCACTATAGGTTGTAACTAGCTATAAGTATCCGTGAGGACATCGAACGAGAGAGTCGAGGTGGGATCTTTCCCAGCTGCGCTAGTCGAACTCTCTGCCTTCGGACAGAGAGGAACTCGAACGAGGCTATGCCGAAGGGCAGAGTTTCGTCCAGGGAGGTAGACAGACCCGATCTCATTTATGCGGGGTTACGGGAAATATTTGGCTGAGCCTACGTGCTCGGGAACCCCACTTTAAATTCGGCCTTGTGCCACATGTGACTGCGTGGGGAAGTTACTAAATAGCGTCGAGCTGGGATCTTTCCCAGCTGCGCTAGTCGAACTCTCTGCATTCGGGCAGAGAGGAACCCGGACGAGGCTATGCCGATGGGCAGAGTTTCGTCCGGGGAGGTAGACCGACCCGATCCCGTTTATGCGGGGTCTACGGGGATTTTTTTGGCCGAGCCCACGTGCACGGGAACCCCACGTGCACGGGAACCCCACTTTAAATTCGGCCTTGTGCCACATGTGACTGTGTGGGGCAGTTGCTAAATAGAGTCGAGCTGGGATCTGCGAGACTAGCGTCCTTCCGATAGCAGCACGCACAGACTCTACTGACTTGCGACGACCGTGCGCATAGCTATTACTTCCTTGCTTGGTGTACTGGTTTCTACAATAAACCTGTTACTATTTGTCCATTCCATATTCCTATTAGTACGGAATATAACAAAAAGCATATCAATCAATCCAATGAATTTCAGTAAGCAACAATTTAATGCAAAGAAAAGCTCTACACTAAAAAACCCTTTACTAAATGCTCTATCATCCATGCTTGTTGGAGAGCGTCTGTTCTCACTGCTGCTCTCCAGAAAGTCACTTCCTCCCCTGGACAACATCCTATATCTTGTTATAGAGGGAAAACGCTTTCAGCCAAATTTTACAGAATATTAATTATTAAATATTATTATTACGTATCATTTATGAGATCAGTAGAGAAAAAAATGTATTAATGCTTGATAAAAGAAAACGTCAATTCTCTGAAACGATCATAATATTTCATGCAAGCTAGACACACATTTTAGAGCGCATGCGTTTCTGTATACAGCCTCATACGAATAAATTGAATACAAACACCATATATAAATTCACACGTCTGCCTCTACAAACATTTCGAGATGTGAATAAAGGAATTTAGCGCTTTGTTTATTCTCTGAAGTGTCTTTGTAATATGGGCTAACATCAGAAACAGTATTTATTCTAGAAATTGGTTTGCATTCACTGAGAATGTGACATTAAAACCAATACGTCAATATCATATGCAATAAACACACACACGCACATATGTATATATATATAGTGTGAGAGAGAGAGAGAGAAGCCACTGTTTGATTCAGCGTGCTTACTGATAGATCACAGTGAGTGTCACAGTTCAGTCGTATAGTGATTTTCCAAGCGTAACTTACATGTGACACAAGGCCGAAAGTGAGGGGGGGGCACCCAGTGAGGATCGAACTCTACACGGATGCAATGGTTGTAGCGAGACAAGCTTGTTATATATACGTGTATATATGTATGTATGTTAAAAATCATTACACCAGGTGTATATGTATGTATGTATGTAAAAAGGATTTAGGCGAAGTTCATTTCATCTAGTATGAGATGTTTGGCGCGTTCATTTTAAATTTCTCTGAAATCACACACACACACACACACACACATACATACATACATACATACATACATACATACATACATACATACGCATTCACACAAACAAACACACACTGTTCTTATTTTTGTATATAATTCTCGAATTTCTCGTTATGTGTTTGTACCCGAGGGGTTAGAAGGTTAGCGTTCCAGGCATGTGACGCGGTTTTCGAATCGCGCCATTGTCGATTTGCCTTCTTTTCTACGCATGTGGCGGGAGATTCGATCCCAGCGTCCAGCGCGTTGTTAAGTGTCGGAAGAGCACACCGCGGATGAACTTCAAACTTGTGAGTGAAATTGTGGTAGATAACACCGTTCGGAAGCAGTTGATGCCTTCTTTTATACATCCTCATGCGTATAGGCTGAATATA
>OZ010584.1:60026596-60029096 GCA_963932145.1 Acanthosepion lycidas
ATTTCTTCAATTTAATTAATTTACCATTTTTTACATTTTATTTTTGAATTATTGATTTTCTTTCTTTCTTTCATGTCTTATTTACTACCAATATATTTAACATCCCCTATACATAAGTGTATACATAATAACCTTTGCATATATGTACATATATACACATATTTATATATAAACGTCAGTATCGATGTAGGAAACAACATTGCATGGAGACTGTCATTTTATATTTCTGTAGATCCCCCGTGACGTGAAACTGAAAATCATTATACTGAAGATTTAAACAATATATATATATATATATATATATATATATATATATATATATATATATATATATATATATATATATATATACACACCGGGTGTAACAGCAAAAAATCGTGTAACAACAAAATTGTCCAATTGTTAGATTATGCTCTCAACCATTGTATCTTAGAAATGATTAAAGATATATTACTGGAATTCTCTGAGGTATTTATAATACTATTGGACTCTACTTTGAGCAATAAGAATGTGTAATTATTTTCCAAGCTTAATCATGATGAAAGCGATCATAAACGAAAATGAGATGTTCATCATTAATTAATCATAGCTAAGGATCGGAAGTTCATGAAGGATTGAAGTAAAATTCAAATTGATATATATATATATATATATATATATATATATATATATATATATATATATATTGTTTTTTATAAGCATTTCAGGCCAAGCAAGGCTGGAAGCCACTAGCATGCAAGGGGTTACAGAGGATTTGGAGCGAGAGCAGATAGCAGTGATAGAGGAAAGGATGAAGAGAAGGATCGTGGATAGATCAAGGCAACTGGAGATGTCTATTGACATTACATTTGAATAGTTGGAGATTATAGCTATCAGGGAAACAGGAAAAGGGAAGGGAGTTCCACAGGCGAGAGGTGCAAGATATGAAGCTAATGGTGTAGAAGAGACGACTACATTTAACAGTTTCAACAGTGAAAGGGTGAGAGCGGGATGCCAGTTTCATAGGGCGCTTGAATTCATGAAGCCTGGGAACCAGCGAAAGCAGCTCCACGGAGCAATTATCATGAAAGTATTTGTAAAAAATAGAGAGAAGCGAAGACACGTCTGTGAGAGAGCGACTGCAGACGAGATGCCAGATCAGGACCAATTGCATTGCTTATCCGTCTCTTGATCTTATCAAGAACCCCGAGGCAAACAGAAGGGGCACCAGACCATATATGGCAGCAATACTCTATGCAAGGGCGAATGGTTGATTTGTAGATTTGAAGGATCGATTCCGGGGAGAAAAATTTCCTGACGCGGCACAGGGAGCCAACTTTCCTTGCGGTGGACGATGCAATTGACTCAATGCATTTGTTCCATCTTAGGTGAGCAGACAATGTGAGACCGAGCAGCCGCAGAGAGGTGCTCTCGAGAAGTTATATATATATATATATATATATATATATATATATATATATATATATATATATATTATTCCAGGATAGTTTTTCAATTAATTCAAGGCGATCTTCACCCTCTCTAACCTTCTAACTTTCTGTTCTGGACTAAAAAGGGGCCTCACACGCTTAACGTACGATTTTCAAGTCTTTTTTCAATGTTCTTTGGACTGTCATAGCCGAAACTCCTTTCTCGCGTGATAAACGCCTTATGGATTGAGTAGGATCTTTTCTAATTGATCCCTTTAGCTCTAAGTTAAAATGATGATCCTTCTTCCTGTTGTGACCTCCTGATCCATTTTTCCTCTCTACTGTTCCATCTTTTTTAAACATATTCACCATTCTCTTGATGGTTCTTTAATGGACTTTGAAGATTGATGCCAGAGTATGAATGATGGTACTATTACTGAAAAAGTGAATAATTGTGTTCCTCTCACCATTGATCAGTTGAGAAGACAGTTGGGCTGACACAAAACGATTTTAACCTACTCTCTTTCTAGCTGAATAACTCAAAAGGTTTTTCGGTGATTCTTCCGATAAATGGCATCAAGATGGCTAAACGTCTTATCAGAAAACCTTGTTAAAAGAAACTCATTTAGTTTAGCGGTTTTTTAGATATTAAACATTTGAGTAGTTTTTTAGATATTAAACATTTGAGTAGTTTTTTTTATTCTTTAGCCCCATACTTTCTCATGAAATTTAATCTTCAAAAATTTAAAGGAAATATCAATCGTTTCATCCAAGGCGAGTGATTTTATTAAATACTTTTATTAGGCATTAAATTGCGTCACGTAGCATCATTCAAAACTTACCGAGACATTTCAGTTAACCTGATGAATATTTATGAGCGTCTCTTAAATTTAAGAATTTCGATAAATTAACAACTATTTACTTTTTTTTATAAATAATTTTTGCAAAATGAAGTTCTTACATTCGCCGTCAGAATTTGAAACGGTTCGGCTAAGATAAGTTTTTCTTTTGTCTTTATTCATAGATATAATAGATATGGTTATCTATAGATTCTTGATTTATTTTCCTTTAGTCATGAAAATTCGCAAGAA
>OZ010584.1:60031596-60226596 GCA_963932145.1 Acanthosepion lycidas
TCTTCTAATACAAGAACCTGGAGATAGAGATCAACATAATGTGGGGAATGAAAACTGAGTCTGTACCAATAGTAATCAAAGCTCTGAGCATAGCGAGAAAAGGAATGGAAAATTTTACTGACAGTGTCCCAGGTAACGACTTCATACAGGTTGCCCAGAAAATCATATACTAAAAAAAGTGCTATCAATTAAATGACAATTCTATAGGGCTTTAAGGACCATAGTTTGAACCTGGCTCTGCAAAGCAGGAAACATAACATATACAAATAATAATAATAATAATAATAACACCGTTAATAATCAAATAAAAAGCTTTACATTTGGCTTCTATTAATGTTTTTAAAACAATTTTTTAAACTATGATGTCAGCATGTTTCCAGTAACACCTGTTAGCTTGTCAAGTTTTGTCATTTTTAACTGTTGTTACTTTGTTCTCGATTAATATTCCCTTCTGTTATGGTCCGGTTCCTTGTACCACGGTGATAGTCCAAGGTAGAACCAATAAAGAAGAACTCGAAGGCGGATATGGAATAACACAGATATATTACAAACAGGAATATATACAGAGAGGTAGAAAAGTGTTAGTACGAACAATCAGGTTTAGTAGTAATTGTCTGAACGCGACTCTGTTTCGGACTGCCTCTGACTCGACTGACTGACGCGGTCGCTCTGACTGACAGACTTCTGACGGACTTCACTCCAAACTTCAGACTGAACGGTATTTAGTCACCCCCTCCACGAGGGCATCATGTGGCACAAGGCCGGTTTAATGTGGGGTTTCCGGCCCCGTGGGCTCGGGCAAAAATATGCTTTTTGAACCCGTATAAACAGGTTCAGGGTCGGTCTACCACCCCGAAAGAGACTCCGCCCGTCGGCGTAGCCTCTTTCGGGTTCCTCCCCGCCCGTAGGCAGAGAGTTCAACCGATCAGCCGGTCGACCGACTTCGGACTGAACTCCCTGCTTCCTCTTGAGGCGCAGTATTTATTGCATATGGAATAGTCCATTATGTTATTATGGGTAAGGTCCCATAACACCTTCTTACATTATCATCAAAAGTTTGGTTTGGTTTGGTTGATTTTGTTTAGCGTCATATCAACCGCTATGGGATCTTTAATGCCGAAATTTGAATATTTTGAACACAACTGTATGTCTTCAACTACAGATATTTTTGCACTAATTCTATACTTTTAGGGTAAATGTATGTTATGTAGATATATGATTTGCGCATGGGGAACCTCCAGGTGGTGTAATGGTTTACAAGTTTGTCTCGCTAGAACAATTACGACTGAGTAGTGAGTTCGATCCTCACTAGGTGCCCCATAATTTCGGCCGTGTGCCACATCTAAGCTACGCTTGGAAAATAACTATAAGATTTGCGCATGATCTGTTGTCGTCCTCAAAAGTGACACATTAAAAGTTTCATATCCTTCTGATGTACTGAAATGTGTATACAGAAAAAGATGTGTATGCTTCATAAACCGCACGTACTACTTCTTTATGTGCCGTGTCCCGCTAGGACGTAGAAAATCATGGCTCTCCACAATTTCCTGTCCTTTGTAGTTCTTAATAAATTGTTTCTTTCTGTTATTTCTCCTCAAACCTGTTGCGCCATCCATTTACTTAAGCTCACTATGTTATGCGTTCTTTACCTGTGTCCCTCTTGCTTTCAATTTGTCCTGTGAGTATCAGATTTTCCAAACACTCTTTCCTCATTATGTACCTTAGAAATTTCAACTGTCTCTTCCTGATTTTAAGTATAAGTTTCCATTTTCTCTAAAACTTTGTCGCTCACATGTCCGTGATATTTTCAGCATCCTTCTGTAGAACCACATTTCTGCTGCTTTAAGTCTCTCTTTCATCATTGAGGAGATTGTCCAGCATTCACTGCCATATAAGAGGACAGATATCACATAACAATTCAGTACTTATCTTTGTTTGTAACGAAGTTTTTTTTCTGTTTAATAGTCTTTTTATCATCTTTGGCTATTTCAATGTGCCTTTGAATTTCAGTGTCTCATTTTCCGTCCTCTGTTAAAACAGATATTTAAATTTTCGTAGTTGTTTGAATTTGTTATCTCTGATTTGTCATTTGCATTTTGGGCTCATCCTTTTGCTGACAATCATGCATTCTGTCTTCTTGCAGTTGATGTTCAATCCTTTCTTCTCACGTTACTTCAATACCTTCTGTATGTGTTTTTGTAGTTTTCTTTCTGTGTCTGCTATCAACACTGCATATCTGATATTGTTAAGATTGTGGGCGCCATTAATGAATCATGATAGAACCTCTATTTCTCTCAGAATCCCCTCTCTGTATAGGTTGAATAAGTGTTATGGGAACTTACCCATAACAACAATGGACTATTCCTGACGTTATAAATACTTCGCCTCTCAAGAGGTATGAGGAGATTGTTCGACGAGTGTCTGACTTTCTTCTGACCGGAGGCGGCGTGATTTTTGTAATTCTATTCTTTATATCGCAGATTGACGAACTTGTTCGACGGACTTTTCTTCGTCCCACGAGGATTTTCCTTAATGTTTGTTTATTGCTTAATTGACGAACTTTCTTCGGCCCACCAAGTTTTTTCTGTTTAAGTTAAGTTTTTGCTTTAGTTTTCCTTTTTTCTTTCTTTCATTTCTTTTGTTTGATTTTTTTTTCTGGGCTTCGGCCCACATTTTTATTTTTTTTTTTTTTAGTCCGGTTTGGCAAAGTCTTACCGGACGACTGCTTTTTATCTCTGTTTATTTCTTTTCAGTTTTTCGTTTTAAAACAATAAGTACCGTTTAGGAAAAAAGAAAAAGAAAGCTTTGGTTTTATTTCCTTTTTAGTCTATACCCTCCCTCGTTTTTATTTAATTAGCGACTTCGGTTGCAATCTTTTCATTCTTTGGTTTGACTAGTTTGTTTTTGTTTTGCATTTAATTTATTTCTTTCGTGGCTTCAGCCGCAAACCTTTATTTTTTAATTTGGTTTGACTAGTGTCAAACCAGACTTTTTATTTTATTTTCTTTTTCTTTCTGAATTTATTTGTTGACCAAAAAAGAGAGGAGTTTCTTTTATTGTTTTTTCTTTTATTTTCGGCAGCCTTTCGGCGCCATTTTTTTAAAAAAAGTCTTATCTGTCTATTTATTTCTTTCAGTTGATCTAGTTTGTAGTTTGTCTTTTATTTTATTTATAGGGTTTACTTTTAGTTTTCCCAGTTTATTTATTTTTAAAGTTTATTGTTTTTGCTTTTGTAATTTTAATTTCCTGGTGTATCCAGGTTTTCCTTTATTTGTTTAATTTTGTTTGTTTTTGCCTTCTCCCAACTGCTTTCCCCATTGTTAGATAAAATATAGAGAGGCCCGCAGGTGGTAGTCTGCACGCTCTTTCAATATGGCCGACGAAGACAGTCGGTCAGGTGTTAAAAAGGACCTTTTCGGGGCGGCTGCTAAGGCCGACCCGCCGGATAAAACTAAATCCGCAAAGAAACGGGAAAATGCTGCCCCAAATTTAGAAGAACGTGCGAAGGATGCTAGTAGCACAAAAAATGGAGAGACCAGGCAGATCTCAAGCCAAAATGACGAGGTGCCGAAGGAGGCACAAGCTAAGACAGCCGAGGAATTGCCCTCTTGTTGGAAGTCCCCCCCCCAAGTTGCATAGTGAACATGGCGGATTTCTTGGAAAAGGCCAAGGGTTATGCTCATCTTGTAAATAAAGATGGGCTCCTTGAAGATGTCCAAGAGCTCGATGTGTTCTCAAAGAGAATGGTGTCCGTTTTCGTGGTGGACAAGCGAACTCGCAAAATTTGTCACTTTTGTCCCTGGGGATAAAACCCCAAAGAGTCAGTAAAGGTGCTGGGTTCTTCTTGTGGCACATTCTGCTGCCCACGCCAGAAGATTGCCTAGCAATGGCAAAGAAAGAATTAATCACCAAAGACCTGATATTAAGGACGGAATATGAGGGTCGGCGAAGGACCAGGGTGGCCGTTTTTGAGGTCCCTCCTCAAATTTCTGGAGAGCACCTGGCTGCATTTTTTATGCAGTTCGGCCAGATTTTAGGGACTCTCTCCGATAATTTGAACGGGGGATGGACTTTCGATATTATGTTAGATCAGGCGGCCTTGAAGTCCATCCCCAACTGTTTGGATTTAGGCGACCGGAAAATGCCGGTCATTGTGACCGGTAGGAAACCTACTTGCTAGAGGTGTGGAGAGACTGGTCACCTTTCCTCATCCTGCCCAGGGAAGAAGGCCTCCGGAGTTCCGGTCGCAGGCAACCAAAATCCCCCTTAGGCCGAGAATGTCAAATCCGTGGCACCTGTAGTGGGCCTAACTACGAAGCGGACCGTTGGGGAAAATCCATCGGTTGGGTCCTTACCCACATTACCCACTAAACCGACGCCTCCCACAAGTGTGGATAAGGAGAAGGATGCGTGGGGATGGCGCCTCGTAGTTAGGGGCAAAGGGAAGATTCAAACAGCGGGGCCTCTGTCCCATCATGACCCCCAGGTATAAAAACAACTACAGCCCTATTCCGTCTACCAGCTCTGAACGGGCCTAGGCGACATATAGCGTGCATCACATTGCCGGATATGCGTACAGTGACTACAAACGCGGGCATATGTGAGGTCTTTCGGGATTACTTTCAGGATCTTTTCACCAGGGAGCCCGGTCTGAGCTCTGCTCAGTTCGACGCCTATTTAACTGACTTTCCCTGCCTCGAGGCAGCTGAAGCGGCTAGGTGCGAGGGTCCCGTTACAGAGTCGGAAATCTGGGAAGCGCTGAAGCAGGTTGGCCTGGATAAGTCTCCGGGATTAGATGGTCTTCCCTACGAAGTGTACTTGAGGTTGTCGCACGTTTTTGTTCCTTTGCTGATTTTCAACCACTGGATGAAGCAGGGGTCTACACCTCAACGCTTCACCAGGGGTGTGATCAAGTTGCTGCGTAACGACAAGAACGGTGGGGATGGGTTAGGGAACTTTCGCCCTTTAACCATGTTAAACACTGAGTTAAAGATTTTGGCGAAGATCTAAGCCAACCGTTTGCAGCTTGTCCTGTCTAGTCTGATTGGCACTGAACAGACTTGTGCTGTGAAGGGCAGGACTATTCAGGATAACCTTCATATGGTACGCTTGATCTTAGAACAAGTCGACAGTGAATCCGCGCTGATTAATTTAGATCAGTCCAAGGCCTTCGATAGGGTTGACCATCCCTTTCTGGAGGCTGTCCTCTCGGCGGCCGGTTTCAGAGCCGACTTTCGCTCCTGGATCCGACTTTTGTATGCGACCCCTGGTGCGCTGGTGGAAGTGAATGGGGTAAGATCGAAGCCTTTCGTATTGTCTCGCTCCATTCGTCAAGGTTCTCCGCTCTCGCCTTTGCTTTACGTTTTTGCGTTGCAACCATTCCTTCGCAAGTTAAAGGCGAATCCGGTCCTGTGCGGAATTTCCCTGCCTGGGGCTTCCACCTCAGCCAGGTATTCTGCCTATGCTGACGACGTTTCGGTTCTTGTGTCGAGCAGAGCCGAGATTGACGAAGTCAGCAAAGAGATCAGTGGGTATGAGATGGTGACAGGGAACAAGATCAACCGCGATAAGTCTGTGAGCTTGCGGTTGGGTGCGTGGAAGGGAGTTTCTCTTCCCGGACCTTTCCTCTTTATGAAAGGTATGGATACTTGTGTTGTTTTGGTGTTAGGAATATTGTTGGTATGTTTGGGTCCGTGTCTGTGTCTAGCTAAGTTTAGAATTAAGACAGAAGAAGACTGTCCTTCCCCAACCCCCTTTTAGGCCTCGTGCCACATTTTGTACATTTTTGCAAATAAATATTAGATTGTAAGACGAGGAGAGATAATTGAGAGCATATTGTAAGGGCATTGGAATAGTGATACTTGTCGAGACAACATAGTTCACTCTAACCAAATCTGATAGTTATTACTAATACTTCTATTTTGTATTATATTTCTGTTGTAATATATCTTTGTATTCCATACCTGTGTTCGTGTTATTCTTTCATTGGTTCTAACCTTGGACCATCACCGTGGTACAAGGTGTTAGACATTTTGACGTTCGTCTTCGAGTATAGAATCCAGAGGTTAGCAGTGAATATTTCGGAGACAGTAGGAAAGCCTAGTTCAGGATAGCAGTGGATATTGCAGCAACGTAGCAGAGCGGAGTACTTCCTTCTGTCCTCTTCGCCTGACAAATTGGCACTGGTCATTCGGCTAGGGTAAACAAAAATGGCCGCCTTTATACACGACGGATAGAATGTTCTGCGGCTTCTGATTGGTTAACCTTCTATTGGTAGACTATAAAGTGAGTCGTATCATTCGAACTGGCTCACTAGTTACATTATATACACCCCCTCTCTAGTAGTTTGAAGTAATATTGTGCTATAGTATTGTAGCCAAAGACCAACAAGCAACCGATAAGTTATTCACCTTATTTTGTTGAAAGTTTCAGTTTTTTGTGTTAAGTTTTTCTTTGCATTGTACAGATTTGTTTTTTGTTTTGGTTTTGTTTCCGTTTTAATCCTTTGTTGTGCTCTTTTTTTATTTCAGTTTTATTTTATTTTTGTTTGATTTCAATTGTTGCATATTTATTTTTAGTTTCCATATTTTTTGTATTTGGTTTCTTTTGTTTCTCCCTTTGTTTGACTTTTTCTTTTGTTTCTCGTGGAAAAAGCAAAAACCTTTTAAGGCACAGCTACAATTGCAAGCCATGGTGGAAGAAAATTCCACCATGGCGGACAATACGGAAGAAGCCACGGTGACGACACAAAACAAGTCACCAGGGAAGAAATCGGCCTGTGACGAAAAGAGGACGAAAAAGGACGAAGCATATTATGCCGACTTAAGAGCAAAGAATGAAAAGTACTTCCAGGGGGATGAATTTCTCACAATTCCCGAAGTTCTACTGGCAGTGGAAAAGAAGATAATTGGTCTGCTTAGTTCAGATTTGAAAACTAGAAAGCTGATTGGAGTAAGCAGGGAAACAGTGGAAGAAGCCCTGAAGAGCCTTCGTATTGCCCCCAAGATGTTGGCGAGGATATCGCTTGCAAAGTGGGAGATTTTGCTAGGCAGTGAAGAGGAAGCAAAGAGTCTGGCGGGGAGCACATTGACCACAGCGTCTCTAAGGCTCCAGACTGAATACATGGGCACAAGAAAAACCAAGATAACGGTCCATGGGGTGCCAGCTGATATTAGTGAGGATCAGATGGGGGCCTTTTTCTCCAAATATGGTCCAGTGGAAGAGGTGTCCTCCATTACCAGCAAATCGGGAATAGCAACAGGGGACATGATGTTGCAGGTGACACTAAACAGGCAGACCTTCGCCAAAATACCGAATGTCTTGGTGTGTCGAGATAGGAGGGTGTTGGTGGTGGTGGTGGTGGTGGTGGGGCGCAAACCATTTTGTTGGACCTGTGGGACTCTGTGACATATGGCGAAGGCATGTCCTAACAAGAACTCTAAGCCTGCAACTCCCTCTGCAGCCCCCTCTGCAGCCCCCCTCAGCAACACCGGAAACAACAAAAACTCCAGCAACGACGGTCCCTGAAACTGTGGCAAAGTAGAAGGGGTCAGGTATTGAATGGAATACAATAAAGGGTCAGAGGAAGGACAGGGCAGCTTCTCCCCCGAAAGAAGATGAAGCGACCCCAAAGAGACAGCGGAAACCCGAGGAGCGGCCCGTGGAGCGGCCCGACGAGCGGCCCAAGGAAGGGCAGGAACAAGGAAAATCGGAAAAGAAAAGGCAACAAAAAAAGCAGCTGCCAAAGGAAAAACCACCAAAGCAGGCCCCTAAAGAGCAGCAGACGAGGCAATTGCAGCAAAAAAATATGGAGCAAAAGCAGCAGCATGAACAACAAAGCAAGCAACAGCAGTCTGACGGGGAAATGGAGGTGGAACAAATGCCTCCTCCTAGTGCCTCCGTAGTAAACAAGAACGTGGAGGAAAAAGAAGAGGATGGGCACTCAGACACATCCAGGTCCCAATCCATCCCGGCATCCCTGAATCAGGCTGACTCCCAAACAAAAAGTCGTCCCTCCTCCCCATCTCGGATTTCATCTCCCACCTCGTCAACATCCTCCTCCGCTTCTTTATCCACCTCTCCTGGCACGTCCACCCCCACTGATCACATCTACCCCTTCGATCATAGAGAGTGTAAAAGACGACGAAGCCGCGCTGATCAATTTGGATCAGTCTAAGGCATTTGATAGGGTCGACCATCGCTACCTTGCTACTGTCCTGCATGCCGCTGGATTCGCACCCAACTTCTGCCGCTGGATTAGCCTCCTGTATCGCTCCCCCAGTGCTGTGGTACAGGTGAACGGAAGGTTGTCGGACGCTTTTGTACTGTATAGGTCTGTTCATCAGGGTTGTCCGCTGTCGCCTCTCCTCCGCCGGCTGAAGGACGAGACCGGCAGTCCGGCCCTACGTGGAATCGCCGTTCCTGGAGGGTCTCGAGCCAGGGTACAGAAGGCGCTTGATCGGTACGAGAAGGTGACAGGGGCCAAGATAAACCGCGACAAGTCGTCCGGCTTGCGGTTAGGTGCCTGGAAGGGGGTCGCTCTTCCAGGCCGCTTCGGTTGGACGGACGGTCCTGTCCGAATTCTTGCAGTGTGGTTTGGGCCCGACCTCCAGCTGGAGAAGAATTGGTCTGAAGTACGAGCAAAGTCAGACTTGGAATCGACGGAGGTTGTCCGTGAAGGGCAGGGCGGAGGTGTGTGCTACATACATTTTCCCCCTGATTCTTTATCGATTGTCCGTACTTCCTCTCTGTGAGACCCACTGGAAGGCGCTCGAGCAATCGTTATCCTCCATTTTATGGAGGGGACGCGTGAATAGGGGGCTGGGAATGCCGCACCTGTTGAGTCACATCCGTGCCTCTAGGTTGGCTTTCCTACGCCACGCATTGACTGGAGGAGATCCGATTCTGGAGGGGATTGTTAGGGACGCCTTCCCTAGCCTTACCATCAGTCCCCCCATCTCGACGGTTGAGCGCCGTCGTAAACCCCGGGATGAATCGGATTTCCTTCGCGAGTGTCGGTTGGACTTGAAGGCCATTCCCCGGTCCAGTGACCTTTCACGGCCTAGGAAGGTCTTCTATCGTGGATTAGTGGAGGGGCCCGCGAAGGATTCCCTACGAGATACGCTCGGCTTGTGGGAGGAGGAGTATCGCTCCTACTGGTCTTGGGGCCAGCGGCGAATTACCTCAGTAACCCTGAGTTTTCGCTTACCTGGCGATTGGCTCGGAATCGGCTGCCTCTCAATGACAAGGCTTTCATATGGGGTTTGGCGGATTTGCCAGACTGTGAACGGTGTGGTCTTGGTTTAGAAGAAACGGCTTCGCACACCTTCTACCATTGCCCCCGGGGCCGCCCCTTATGGGACCATGTGGGCGAGCTGACGGCTCGTCTCGCTCCCGAACAGCTTGTGTCCATGGATCGCGCATACGCGTGTGACAATGTGTCGCCCACGTATTCTGGGGTGAAACGGATGGTGTTTCTGACGCTGCTGGCCACGGCTCGAATGGTGATTTGGACGACGCGAAAGGAGGAAGTCTTGCGGGGCAACCGTCTTTCTCATCAGTATCTGATCCAATTCTTTGAGCATCAGCTCAAGATGAAGATTAGATCTGATAGAAAACGATTGCATTCGACAGTCTTTAGCGAAAGGTGGGTAAAAGAGGCGAGCTTGGTTCCTGTGGAACCCTCCCCTTGGTTAGGTTAGACAAGCTTCAGTGTACCTAGTTAATGTGATTAAGTGTTGTTCCTGGCCTGTATCCCGGCCGCTCTTTGGTTATGATCCAAGTCGAGATTCCCAACCTTCCCAGTTTGTTTTGGCCTCCTTTTATCTCGACTGGGTCAGCTTTATATTTTCCCATTCCCGCATAATATTGTATCCTTTTCCCACTTCCTTAGCGAGAGTTGCCTCTTGATTCTGTCCCCTGGGCAGAATACAGACGGGCCCTACTAACATCAATTATGTTTAGTTTGCATTTTGTGTTTTCTTTAGTTATTATTGGGTTCATCTCCCTCCCCTCTCATTCTATTATTATTAGAATTTTATGTATATCATTTATATCATCATCAAATTATTATGGATTAGGGCGCGTTTTTGTAGGTCCCCCTGGAGAGGATGTGGTATTATGGTGGATGGAGGATTGAACGGTGATGGATGAGTTCTTGTGGTGAATGAGCAAATTGTAATGTATGAATGGGTCGTGAATCAGATTAGCTAGGTAAAAGATAGTGTTGACCAGCCTTTACCACTCCCGTTTTCGGCCTTGTGCCACAATTTGTAACATATGGCAAATAAATAACCTAGTGACATTATATACACAAAAAACTGCAACACAAGGAACTTGGACCATAACAATAAATCCAGTAAGAAGACACATCCTTGTCTTGTACCCCTTTCTATTTTTGTATATCTGCTGAACTCATTTTTCTATCCGCATGTAGGCGGTTTATTGCCAGTATAGGTTATTGATTATTCTAATGTATTTCTCGAATATTTCAGAGTTGCTGAGCACTTCCAACAAATGTTTGTGGCGTAATTTATCGAACATGTTTGAGTAATAAGATTTATTAAAATGCTTTCTATGACACAGGAAAATATCTTTCCTAAATTACATCAAATTTTTAAAGAGAATCAGCTTTCTACACTACATTCTTACACTAGCCATAATGTCATATAGATACTTTCATATGAATATTGAGATATAGGTTAATTCTAAGAAATTGCTTTGTTAACGTTTTGCATACGAAACGGAGTAGTTATGAATATTCGGTAATCTAAAATGAGAGGGGTGTCCTTAAAAACGTAGTCTAGCTCCTGGCATTTAAGAATACACAATTCCGGAAAATCCTTGTTGAAAACATAATTATACTTAAACATGAAAACAATAAACAAAACTAAAAATTCTTGAAGCTGTATTCATAAAACAGTAGAAACCTAACATGAACAAAATAAACTACGAAATCTCCACAAATATTCTTAAATGCCTATAATTGATAACAGAAGCCATTGGTTTATACCAACGGCTTCCCATACTTAATTGTTCTCAAATTCACTCTCACGTGGTCATGTGTGACGTCACGAGCTGCGGCGCGATTTTCGCTTCCGCGTCTCGTATACAAGAGTGTGCCGTTGCTTTGAAATTTTTCACGCAACAAAAACAGACTATCATTATTGTTTCGTCCGTGTATTGTTTGATATATTGAAATGTAATTGTCATCTCTGATAATGGCTTATGTAAGTCGAAAGCTTAGATTGGATTCAAACATGTATCAATATGGTGATTTCCTTTCGTCTTTCAATGATAATTTTATTAAGCTTATCAGACAATATGAAAGGAACTTACTTAAAATAAATAGACAAAACTTGTCCATAATATTAGGTTGGTGCAAAAATAATGACGTAATAATGTCGTTTTTTGACGTTAACAAATACGTCAAAAAACGACATTATTACGTCATTATTTTTGCACCAACCTAATATTTAATGAAACATGCATTAATATATATATATATATATATATATATATATATATATATATATACATATATAGATAGATATAGATATATATATATACACATATACACACACACACACGCATATATATATATATATATATATATATATATATATATATATATATATATATATCATTGGTATTTCATCAATTAACTACCATTTTCTAAAGCTTTTCAATAACTTCTTGCAAAGAAAATCTTTCAAAAACCAAACAGAATTCGTTGCATCCAGATCTTCAGAATTCTATTAATAGAATAAATATCCTTGTCTCTTGTTAATATATTTAGATTCTAATGATTTTTTTTTACATTTCGACCAATTAACTTTAATCTGAACGGAGATATGCTAATGCTTAAAACCTTCATTAAATTCTGAACAACCTAATAAAACTTTGGCGTGTGGTCCGGGAGAAAACAAAAATAACAATTATTATGATACAAAGGATGTACATAGTGAAAAATATATTTATAAAAACAACGTTACTGCAGTAGGATTCCTTGACCTCCCAACAATCTAATCGTTACAGAAATGATAGGTGATTAGTCGAAAATAGTCCGGATTAAATAATACTAAATCACTAACAAGGGCACTAAAATCAACACTTGCTCATGCACAATAACAAATTCGAAAAGAAAAACTGAAAGGTATCCAGAACGTCCAAGAAGACTGAAGTCTCTGTCACCCAATGGAGGAGAATCTGGGGAATTAAACTATAGTCTTCTTTAGTTTCAAAAAGATGTAGAATAAATCGTCGAATGAGCATGCATACTCAATCTAAGTTAAAATAACAGACTAACTAAAAATAATAACCTAGTCTAACCTATTATTGAACAATTTAACGGACTAAGTTCTTGTCTAGCAAATATTCAGATGTCACTTCAAGTCGCCGTCTTTCACACAAATGCGCAACAGCCACCCTCCTTTCGTTGAAATTTCGCTGAAGAGAGCCGCCTTCTGTTATTTCCAAATTTACTCATTAAGCTTTAAAAACAATATTATCTGGGAAGAGAATGTTTAAACCCCATGAAATTCATTCCGTATAGATCTCCTGAACAATGTTAATCACTATTCTCATAACGACAAGTAAATACAGGAACACTTTCTTGTCAAGTGCCGATACCACGCTGCAACAACAGAAGCCTTGAGGACAAAGAACTTTCCACCGGGTATGCGAACCTTGTATCTTCGACCACTGTGAACAAGGAGCGTACAGAGCTAGGTGAAAGAAAGCTTGTCAAATTTACTCCAATCCTAAAGGCGCACAGTTACAAAAGATATATTTTTAAACTTTCATTCTGGGATTTTTTTTTAGAAACATTTTTTTCCTTCTATGTAGCGTGAACCTTCTGGACGTAAGCGATCATGACTCAAAAATTTCTTGTTATTTGGAGCTCTTAGGAAATTTTGTCTTTTCGCTAACTCTCCTAAACCATATTATGCCAAACATTTACAGAAACTCGTTAGGTATTTTATGCGCTGCTTTCTTTCTGTTTTCTTTCCATTCAATGTATCCTGTGAGTGTCAAATTCTCCAAACCCTCTTCCTTCATTATTTGTCTTAGAAATTTCAACCGCCGCTTTCTCCCGTTAAGTATAAGTTGTTTTTTTTTCTGTCTCTAAAACTTTGTCGTTCCTCACATATTCAATTCATGGTATTCTCAGAATCCTTCTGTAGAACCACATTTCTGTTGCTTCAAGTCTCTTCTTCATCTGCGAGGAGACTCTCCTGCATATAGGCGGACCGATTTTACATATCAGTTCAGTACTCATTTTTTTTTTTTTTTTTTACTGCTAACGAATATAGTTTCGCTGTGTCTTTTCTATGAATAGTTTCACGGTAATTGTTCGGAATTAATTCTTCGCAATGGTACCAAGACTTTATGAATTTCAGCCTAATCGCAAGGTCTTATGATTTTATAGTTGAAATGACTAGATGTAAGCATAAGTTCTGCGCTAACAATTTCTTCTAACGCACTTCTCGATTGTGGAACTCCCTTCTGGTTTCTTTCTTCCCAGTCAACTGTGATCTTAAAAAAGTTAAATGCAATGTCAATCGTTATCTTCTGTCTTCTTAATCCTTGTTCTTTTATTGTCCTCTCTCCTTAATTTGTGAGATTCGGGCCGTGTTTTTTTTTTTTTTTTTTAAGTGGGCTTATCGGCAGTACCGTATGAAAATTCCCAAACCCCCTCGACACTTCACCATTTGGGGACGCCTCAGGTGCCAGGCAATAACCTCAGCCAGCTCCCGAGGGATAGGTAAAGCTTGGAGGGATTTGCCCCTAGAACTTAGGCTTCAAAGAATCTGAGGAAATCCCAGATATTTTGAATAGGAAATAGTTTGTGTTTTAATATGATAGTTTTTAATAGTTTGTGCGTTTATTATTGAATATCGCGATATGATGTTTTAGATTTTTACATAATAATATCTAAAATTCGCTGTACATATAAATTTAAGTATATGCCAAAATTATTACGAATATCAGTTAGCAGAAATTTTATTGTAAGTTGTAAAACACTATGTCGTATCTATTCTTATAGCAATGAATGATGGACAATTTTGTTAGAGATGAAGAAGAGACAGGACATGAAAGAAATGTAGATCTACTTTTGGATTCTGAAGATACTATGGCTTATGGACATATCACTTTGAAACACGGGTTCCCGTACGATATCGACGTTAAGAAACGTTGAACCTAGTCAGTACCTAGATGGGTGACCGCTTGAGTATACCATGTGCTGTAAGCTTGGATGTGCGAGTAGTGTAATGGATAACAGCTCGGAATTAGAGTTAGTCTCCCCGATCTCCAATTCCAGTTGTGTTCGTTGTATTCACATACGCGCGAATATCTTCTCCCAGCTATGGGTTAATTAGTAAGATTTGTATCACTAAATCGTTATTATATCCAAAAAATTCTTAGAATCAAAAAATATTTTCTGGCTTTAAATAATCCACAATGCGTTAATAAGACGTAGAAAACGAATCAATCAATCATGAAAAACCATAGAGTGAATATGTGATCAATAAGGAAGTTTTGAAGAATATAGCACCTAGAAAGGCATTCATACTAAAATCAAACAGTGATAGTTAAAATTCATGGGACACATAATGAAGAAAAATAATCTTGGAAAATGTAACATTCACGGACGTAATGATGTCCAATGAAAGAAATAGATGTCTGATATATTGAAGGAAGGAAGACCAAAGGAAAAGAGCAAATACCCTATCCAATGAGTTTGTTTTAATGAATAAAAAGGAAGGAACAAAAAAGGAGAGTAAAGCGTTAAAAGTTGTTTAAAGCTACAAGGGACAGGAAATTGTGGAGAGACATCTTAAAAGGGACAAGGCAGGTGAAAACACAGACTTGCGTAATAAAACCTGACGTCATGGATATATGTTTAGCAAAGATTGCTAGATGAAGATTTTTTTAAACAACACAGAGTTGGAATGTGTATTTAATAAGATGAACATCGTTACGTTTTTATGCATTCAGATGTGCTCATTTTTCCCCGCTTTCCAATACGTATTAACATGATAGGATAGATAAATAAATACGCCATTACATAAATCTTTCGGGCTCTGATGATCAGTTCACACATATTTATTTATGCTTTATTTACCCACATAATTGACTTTTTATTGACATTATGATAAAAGCTTTCGAATCAATCTATTTTCCAATTTTGGAAAATCATTACTTCCATATATATATATATATATATATATATATATATATATATATATATACACACAGGGTGCAAGGGTAAATTTTCGCCATTTTTAATTTTTTTTTTTTTCGCGCATGCGGGTTGTTTGTTTTTGTCACCTACACTGTATAGTAGGGTCAGTTGGGCACCGTCTGTGAGAAGAAGACCAACATGACGCAATTCGCTCCACTAGAAATTTGGAAACGGCCTGCTGTACTGCATGGCATTCGCACCGGAAGCTCTAATACGAACATTTCGGAGCATTTGGATGTCAATTTGAGAACAATGCAGAGAATTCGGAAATAGTTGGATAAGTCTAACGGAGATTAAGAAGGTGTTTGGAGGGATCACTAGTGATAGCGACGTTATACTTCTGTTCATCTTCCCACAGGGTCTCAGGCTCAACACGGAGGCCTACATCAAGTGCTTTGAGGGGGTAGTGCTTGTCTGGGTCAAGAGGGTGGCTGCTGGAAGAACCTATGTCTGACAATAGGTCTCTGCTCCAGGCCATAAGCAGGAGGACCCAGTCATTGCTATTAGACAATTTCTGCGACCACATCAGTCCTAACATCTGGCCACCTAACTCCCAGATCGCGACCCCCTTGATTATTATGTGTGGGGTGCAGTTGAGTGACCAACGAAACTTCTTGTAATACCATAGATGTACTGAAGTACTGAGTTTACTATCTCTAGGAAAATGTTTATGAATTAATGCAAGGAATTTTTGTCCTAACTTATTTCTTACCATTCAGTTGTATGGGGGTTTATAGCAAATGATTTTCCTATTTCAATTTTTTCTATTGTGTCCATTTTCATTTTTTTTTAATTGAGTTTTGGGCATTTATAGCCACTGTTCTTTAGAGATTTATTATAGAAATTACTATGTTCATAGAATATTTTCTCATTTGCTGAATTTGTACTTATTCTTTTGGGATAGATGAAGGGATATGCTTAATTGTCTGTAGTAAATTCAGTACAATCTTTAATAAAAATACCCTAAAATTAAGTTAAAGTTGTACTAAAAACTTGGAAAGGATTATTAAGAAACATAATGCTAATATCTTGAATAAGCACTTATGCCAAAATCAAAAAAAGAAGGTGGAACCAAGATCAAAAGTTCTTTAAAAATAATAAATAACGATTCAAACGTCCCTATCTAAATATTTCTGGCACTTAAAAGAAACCAATTAAACACCAACGGTAAAACGGAAATTAATAAGAAAAGATAGAGCTTGTAGGTTATTAAATGACCGATATCCTTTGTGTATACATGAAAAATTATACATTATTAAGTTTCTGTAAAATAAAAATTTACTAAATCAAAGAAATGAAATAGGTATTTTTGTAGGCACTGTCAAATATGTTTCTTAAGTAATAATTAATTTTGGAAAAAATAAAAAATAAAAAAGAGGGATGAAACATACATATTTATACTTGATCATTAATTAGTAATTAAATTCTAATATATTTGTAAAAATACAGTATAGTTTTTTTTAGAAAGAGGTATGGTACTTTAAATCAGTAGGAATAAAATTTCTACTCCGAGTTGATTTCAATGTACGCTGTTATATATATATATATATATATACAGTGTAACCCGGATATAAGAGAGTTGTCGATACCGGAGAAGACGTCTCTTATATCCGGGTTTTTTATATCCGGGTTTCTCTTATATCCGGGTTTGGTCTATTTTATATACATTAACACAGGCTCTAAATTGTGACCAGAAAAATTTCTCTTATATCCGGGTCGCTTATATCCGGGTCTCTTATATCCGGGTTACACTATATATATATATATATATATATATATATATATATATATATATATACAAAAAGTAATTTGTACCCAAAGAAATGAAACATAGCTTTAAACAACACAGACGTCATACCTTAGGTACCTTTCGGCCAACACTTTTTCAAAGGTATTCGTTGGCAATTGGGAATACAAAGGAAGACACACTCAACAAAGTAAATCAGAAGGGAAAGGGGGAATTAGATTTCCCCAGAGATTTCAGCTGCTAAGTCTTCTTTTTTTATTTCCATTTTCTCAGGCAGCCCATGAGTCTGCAATCGGTCAGCATTTGCTCGACAACCATGCTTGTGCCTTTGAATATGAAGACACGTGGTTTTCAGTATTACACAGTGCTCGCTCTCCGAGTCTTGGAAGCTGTTTTTATAAAGTGTCATCAGCCTAGCCTGTGTAGACAAAAGGAACATTTTTTACGTTCCTTGAGTTTGTTGGAGGGTTTGTGAGTGTCTTTTTTCCATTTTATACTCTTGTGGAACTGGTTATTTTCACCTCCCTTATTCAATTTTAATTTTGTGCAAATAGAATTTCTCTTTTAATCGCTTTCCAACTTTCCCTTCTCATTTACTTTATTGAGTGTGTCTTCATTTGTATTCCCAATCGCCAACGAATACCTTTGAAAAAGTGTTGGCCTAAAGGTACCTAAGGTGTGACGTCTGTGTTGCTTAAGGTTATATATATATATATATATATATATATATATATATATATATATATGCTCCCAGGAAACCCGGTTGAGCTCTCTTGAGAAAAGAGTGATTTAAAAAATAGTGGCTCATACCGCTATTAACGCATTGCTCTTCAACCGAATTGAATGTAGCTCTCCGGACCACTGGCGTATTTCGCATAGAAAACGTTAAAATTGCTCTTCCTCTCTGCCGTGCGTTGTTAGCTTAGAAAGAATCTCTGACTGATACCAAATCGGTTTCGATCCCGGCTTGAAGCAATCGGACATCTAGCCACACTGAAGAGCTGTGATACAGCAAAATTAATCTGTTAAGAGACCGGAAAAATAGGATACCACAAAACGGATGGATATCAAAAAGTGCTCGATGCAGCTGGCTTGAAAGAATTATTTTCTTCACTTCTTGCTCTTCACTACTTCCGGTGCCATATGTGTATAATTGTAGTATGATGCCACAAACACCAAGGTTATGTACGGTTACATAAGGTGTTTTTGCTCCTTTACATATATATATATATATATATATATATATATATTATCTATTTTAGGATATTAAAACACGGTAAAAATCGCTACGTAATGACATTTGTTTCAACACTGCAAATGTGTCTCCTTGGACGATGTTAAACCGGAAAAAAAACTTTTTTTTAATAGAGGTTATGGTATGAATCCTAAACAATTTCCTTGTGGGGAGATACAGCTCTACTGTATTAAGTCGTCTTTTTAATTAAATGTCATGGCAGAGTGGAATTATACTCCGTTTGTTCTCATTTTACCTGGCTATATACTATATATATATATATATATATATATATATATATATATATATGTGTGTGTGTGTGTATGTGTGTGTGTGTGTGTGTGTGCATGTATATATATATATATATATATATATATATATATGAATATAGTCAGAATGTTATCAGAAAGAACAATACAAACGCAGAAGGACGTGTATCTGTGTTTTATAGGCGTTCAGTAAAGTACGACACAAATATCTGTTAGAGCTGCTCAGCAACCTTGACATATTCGGGAAGGATATTAGAATAATCAAGACCCTATACTGGCAGCAAACCGCCTGCATACGGGTAGAAAATGAGTTCAGGAGATATGCAAAAATAGAAAGGGTTGTAAGACAAGGTTATGTCTTCTCGCCGGATTTATTCAACCGATGCAGAGAGGCAATTCTAATGGAATCAGAAGTTCTACTAGGATTCATTACTGGCGGCCAGAATCTTAATAATATAAGATATGCAGATGACACGATGTTGATAGCAGACACGAAAGGAAACTACAAAAGCTCATAGAGAATTTAACAAAAGGAAGCGAGAAGAAAAGATTAAGTATAAACTGCAAGAAGACAGAATGCATGAATGAAGAAGACATGAATGAAGATGAGCCTAAAATTCAAATTACAAATCAGGGATATTAAAATTAAACAAATACAGAAATTTAAATATCTGGGAAGCCTTGTATCAGACGACGGAAAGTGGGACACTTAGACCCGAAAACGTATTGGGATAGCCAAACATGCATATCAAAAGCTAAGCAGAGTATTAAAGTGTTATGGTCCGGTTCCTTGTACCACGGTGATAGTCCAAGGTAGAACCAATAAAAGACTCGAAGGCGGATATGGAATAACACAGATATATTACAAACAGGAATATATACAGAGAAGTAGAAAAGTGTTAGTACGAACAATCAGGTTTAGTAGTAATTGTCTGAACACGATTCTGTTTCGGACTGCCTCTGACTCGACTGACTGACTCGCTCGGACTGACTGACAGACTTCTGAAGGACTTCACTCTAGACTTCAGACTGAACAGTATTTTTCACCCCCCCCCCACGAGGGCATCATGTGGCACAAGGCCGGTTTAACGTGGGATCTCCGAGCCCGTGGGATCTCCGAGCCCGTGGGATCTCCGAGCCCGTGGGATCGGCCAAAAATATGCCCTTTGAACCCGAAAGAGATTCCGCCCTTCGCCGTAGCCTCGTTCGGGTTCCTCACCGCCCGAAGGCAGAGAGTTCAACCGATCAGCCGGTCAGCCGGTCGGCCGACTTTGGACTGAACTCCCTGCTTTCTCTTGAGGCGCAGTATTTATTACGTATGGAATAGTCCATTATGTTATTATGGGTAAGGTCCCATAACATAAAGGGACATCAAAATTTCGCCAGAAGCAAAGAAAAGAGTATTGAACTATTACGCGATATCTGTCCTATATGGCGGCAAACGATGATCAAAGATGCAAAAGAGACTTAAAGCAACAGAATTGTGGTTCTGCAGGAGGATGCTGAGGATAACATAGATTGAACATGTGAGCAACGTCAAGGTTTTAGAGAAAATGGAAATAAAAAGGAGACTTATACATAATATCAGGACGTGGCAGTTGAAATCTCTGGGGAAATCTGATATTCACAGGATATATTTAGTGAAAGTGTGACAGAGGAAAGCAACGTTTAACATACTTGATCAGCTTGAGTAAATGGATGGTAGAACAGGGTTTGGGAGAAATGACAAAGGACAGGAAGATGTGGAGGGCCATGTTCGCCTATGTCATGAAGGGACACGGCACATAAAAAAGAAGATCTGAGTGTCGCGCGTGAAAGGCGTGAAAAAATAAGATTGTAATCTAAAAAGAAACTGATTAATTAAATAATTAATGTTGCTCGGGAACTAATTTTGTCAAAAATGACATCATTTAAAATGTAAATATCCGAGTAACTCCATGTCCCAGACAAACGAAATTAAATAGGCTTCATGTTGAACAATAAAAGATTTAGTTTGCTAAATTCAAAGTTATTCAAAGGGATTAGATTTTATAACCGGCTTCACAAATATTTAATATCCGTACAATCTGTGACACGACACTCATCAAGTCGGTAGTCCAGCTCCTGCCAAACACACTGTAGCATGTTTTGCGTAACACTCTCCAGCATCTCATTGGTTCTCTGCTTAAGTTCCTCTAGATTTCTAGGAAATGGTGGAATAAAGACCTGTCCTTTTACACAGCCCCATATAAAAATCAAAAAGTGTGATGCCAGGTGATAGTGGCAGCCATTTTAATTGTACATTGTCATTATCACTGGCACAATCGATCCATCTACCTAGTAGATACTCATTAAGATAAGTTCGCACAGTCAACCTAGGTCTAAAATTTTACTTGAAATGTGAGATCATTTGAGCGAGAATTTGCTATGTTATTAAACGACAAAATAATGTCAATTTTTTGCGGGTGGGGGGTGCACTGTATTTTATTCGTATAGATTATTACCAAGGGAAGCAATCACTAATAAAGTTAATTTCATATGTTTATTTACGTCTCTTCCCACCACAGGTGGGACAGTAAACATAACAATAAATACATAGGAAATACGCAAATAAATGCACATTGAATTATTTTATGATCTGATTATTATTATTATTATTATTATTATTATTATTATTATTATTATTATTATTATTATCTTTGATTTCTGGCGTTTACACATTTCTTTCCGGGTCCCGCCCAGGGACCTAAGGTTAGAAATGGCATCATGACACTTTCCACTAAAAAAAAAAAAAAAAAACATTACCTAGATAAAGCCCTTCGTAAAGTGTGGGGTGTACTTGTCAGAACAATTTTTTGTATCTCCTTGAGGCATGGACTTCCAGGAATCCCTTCAATTAGTCTACTGCGATCTTTTGCAACCAGTCCTAGGGCTCCAACTACAACAGGGATTGTTGATGTTCCCATATGCCACATTTTCGAGATTTCTATTTCAAGGTCCTTGTATTTTGACAGCTTTTTGGATATCTTCAAAGATACATTGCAGTCAGCAGGGACTGCCATATCAATAAGGAGGCACCGTTTTTGTTTGTGGTCTTTAATAACAATATCTGGGCGGTTGGCCTTGATTGTTCTGTCAGTGTGTATTGTGTAGTCCCATATTATTATTATTATTATTATTATTATTATTATTCCTTTGATTTCTGTTGTATACAGAATTTTCCGGATCCCAACCAGAGGCCTAAGGTCAGAAATGGCTTTATGACATTCCCCACTGATCATTTATACATACATATATATATATATATATATATATATATATATATATGTGTGTGTGTGTGTGTGTATACATATATATATATATATATATATATATATATATATATATATATATATACATAACCAAGGTAACCAAAAAAGTTCTGTCCGTTTTTAAAGGAAAAAAAGAAAACGCTTCACAGTATGTGTAACTTATATTTAGTCTTCGAAGTAATCGCCATCGGCATCCAGCACCTTCTGCCAACGTGCCTCCAGCTGTTCAGTGCCCTTGCGGTAGACGACCTGTCCGCCAGGCACAAAGCATAATCTTGCGTGGGCGCATAGGCGGTCTTGCCGTGTGAGGGACAGCATCCTGAGGAGACAACGAATGTGTGAGATGCTTGGGAGTTTCGTACAGAACCCACTTTTCATCACTAGTAAGCACTCGATTGAATAAGGATGCGGTACGGTGGCGAGAAAGCAGCGATACGCAGGCTGCCACTCGTTGTCCCTTGTGAACCTCCAACAGCGTTTGCGGAACACACTTGCTCAGTTTGTACGTTTTACCTAGGCTGTGGAGGTGAAGTCTAACTGTTTCATAGGAAACGTTGAACTGTCTTGCAAGTTCACCACACGTTAGACTACTCTGCTCTTCAATGGCCACCTTCAGGATTCCGTCATTGAAGACCCAAAAGAGTCAATAGTTCGAGTCGATCTCGGTCGACCAGCTGATCGGTTGAACTCTCTGTTTTCGGGTGGGGAGGAACCCGAAGCAGGCTACGCCGAGGGGCGGATTCTCTTTTGGGGAGGTAAACCAAACCTGAACCCGTTTATACGGGTTCAATGGGCATATTTTTGGCCGAGCCCACGGGCTCGGAGATCCCACGTTAAACCGGCCTTGTGCCACATGATGCCCACATGGGGGGGTTGACTAAATATCGTCATTCAAGACCCAATGTTCGTCCACTGCAAGGCTCATCATGAAGAGACAAATCTCCCGACTTGAATTTTCGAAACCAACGCCTTGCAGTACGTTCATCCACATCACTATCCCCAAACGCTTGACATATGCGGTGACTTGATGCAGCTGCTGATAAGACCGCTTTAAAGTCGTAAAGCAAACAGCCCCGAACGAGATCTCTAGACACTTCCATCCTTCTCACAGCTGTCCGGCTTATAACTGATGGCCGGGCACGGTGCGCGTTTTTGTTTTATAACGTCTGATGTTCCTACTTCCGGCTGTCCGAATTTGAAAACAATTGCTACACGCATTTCGTATATATTTAAACTTCATTCAATGACTGATCAAAAAACGGACAGAACTTTTTTGGTTACTTTGTATATATATATATATATATATATATATATATATATATATATATATAAAAAACTAAGATCACACACATTTTACATAGATGTGTGAATACAATTTTTTGTATATATTTAAGGCATGGGCTAACAGAAATCACTTCAGCGAGTCTTTCAGAAACTTTTCCAATCAATCCGAGGGCTCCAACTACAATTAGAATTATTGATGCCCTCATGTGCCACATTTTTTAGATTTCCACTTACAGATTCTTGTATTTTGATGTTTTTTTTTGAAGATCTTCAAAGATACATTACAATCTATTGGACTTCCATATCAATAAAAAAGCAAATTTTTTTCTTGTGGTCTTTGATCGCGAATTCTGGCCTATTTCCTTTGATTATTTCGTCTGTGGATATTGTACAGTTCCATAAAAATGTTTCCGGTCCTATCTTTGTAACCGGGTCTGGGTGATGTTCATACCAGTTTCTTGCAGTTTCCTTCTGGTAAAAGTTACATATTTTCCAGTGCAGATATCGGCCCATTCTATCATGCCGGGTTTTATAATCAGAGGGGGGGCTAACACTGTGCAACCTGGTAGAAGATGTTCAGTTGTTTCTGGATATTTATCACATAATCTGCATCTCAGGTTAACATAAATTATCATATATGTACTTGGTAATTTCTAGTTAGCAAGTATTGGTCCTGTGCAGCAAGAATAAAAACTTTTGGTTTCAGCTTTCAACCCTGCATTATGTAACCACCACCGAGATGTATAAAGGGTTTGTGTAGATCAACTTTTTTGGTATGGGGCGAGTATTGATCATGAAGAGATTTATCTTGCCATCATTTTTGCATGTGGTACATTATATTTGCTTTTGTTTACCTTTTCAGGTTATTTGACGCTGCATTTGGCGTATTATTTATTTGCACCCACTTGAAATTCCTTTTTGAATTTGTTGCCTTGCTTAATTACTGTATAAAGTTTCTTATTTCTTTCATGTTCATCATCGAGTCTTCTGTAGTTTCCAAGTATCTTTGATGATCGATTGTTGTGTTTTTATAAGTCAGTTCTAGTTGAACCAATCCTCTCCCTCCTTCGGATCTGGGCACATAGAGACGATCAACATCAGCCTTGGGATGATGCATGCGGTGGCAAGTGAGAAACGTTCTTGTTTTGACAATCATTCGCATAATGTCAGTTCTGCTCCAATTAAGGATCTAGAAACTGTATTGCTCCACAAGTGCAGCCAATGTGTTTATAGTTGTTATTCTGTTTCGTAAATTCAACACGTTATTTAACACCAGACGCATACGCCTATAGTATTCTTTTCTTACTTTTTGGTGCATGTTGCATTCTATATCATTCGCTGACAAGGTTATTATTATTATTATTATTATTATTATTATTATTATTATTATTATCTTTCGCATAGTTTTTGTTTCTAACTGGAAAACTTGCTTTACGGCTATCCTCCATCAAGTCGTATGTCCTCAGACAGAGAGCATATTTCATAGAATATTTACACTGTAAAGCAATGCAGACTTCTGAAGTGATGGGATACTAGAGTTTATTCCGATTATATCAATGTAGTATGGTGGTGAAGGCCTCGACGCTTCAATGCTAACAGGGACAATAGCGGCCTGAACGTCACATATTCTGGCAACTTCAATCCGATGTTCCATGCATTTCTTAAGCTTGTCAATTTCTTTGACCTGAATATTAAGGTCAGCAGAAGACATTTTCTTTTTTCTTTGCCAAACGACGGTGATATTCAAAGAACTCAAGTACGCAGTCTGTTTGAATGTAGAGATGCCACAAATTACACAAGTTATTATTATTATTATTGTGGTTGTTGTTGTTGTAAAACGTTCATTCCATGCAATATTTGTACTCCTTTTAGTAATAATAGTGCTGGCCAGACGCTATAAGAACGAAAAGAAAATTCCGATTTAAAAAAGAAAACAAGAAAAAGTCCCATTGTAAAACCTAGGATGCCAAAAAACCATGTTCATTGTTGCGCTGTCCCGAGTTTCCTTATTGAGCATGTTACAACATTAATTATATTTCATGATCACCACAGATGTATTGATTTTCTAAGCGTGGCTTAGATGTGGCACATGGCCGAAAGTATGGGGCCTCAGTGAGGATTGAACTTATTATTCAGTTGTAACTATTTTAGTGAGACCAGCTTGCTAACGACTACACCACTCCGAGGTGCCCCAGATGTATGGTGGTCATCGCTGAAGATTCAGTAGCAGAAAGTTGCTTTAAATCTCGAACACATTTATCACTGAAACCTACCCCCCTCCGCCCCCTCAAACAGCATCGTGGTGAAAAAAAAAGTCTCAATCCTTTTTCCCGTGGATCTCCAAATCATTATATTTCGATTCCGGTATTTTCGGATTCCGGTATTTTCGGATTACGTTGTTTTCGGAGTCCGGTATTTTCGGATTCCAGTATTTTCAGATTACAGTGTTTTCGGATTCCAGTATTTTCGGATTACATTGTTTTCGGATTACGGTATTTTTGGATTACGGTGTTTTCGGATTCCGGTGTTTTCGGATTACGGTATTTTCGTATTATGGTGTTTTCGGATTCCGGTATTTTCGGATTCCGGTATTTTCGGATTAGGGTATTTTCGGATTACGTTGTTTTTGGATTACGGTGTTTTCAGATTCCGGTATTTTCGGATTGCGGTATTTTCGGATTCCGGTATTTTCGGATTACGTTGTTTTCGGATTCCGTTATTTTCGGATTACGGTATTTTCGGATTACCGTGTTTTCGGATTACGGTATTTTCGGATTACGGTATTTTCGGATTCCGGTATTTTCGGATTCCGGTATTTTCGGATTATGTTGTTTTCGGATTCCGGTATTTTCGAACAGTTCTAAACATTCTTGTTATGAATAAAATTCTAGCTTTTCTCAGCTGCCGGCTAAGGTCCTGATATTTCTCTATATTCTCGCTCTCCATGAAGTTCAAAATTTTAATTTCGCTTTGTGGTCTATTTGAAACTGTGAAAGCCACCATCTGACACATCTTCATTTCTTTGTTTGCAATGATTAGATCTGAACACCTTGCCTAGATTTTCCCCTCCGGCGGAGTCTGAAAGTTCCAAAGAATATTAATTTTTACCTTTCGTTAGGATAGTGTCTGATTTGCGCATGCACCATTACTATACTGGCACGAATAATCTACCTAGAGGAAAGCGTATACTTGGGCAAAAATCTTTCCAACCGTAGTGTTAGGTAGGATAATGACACGCTTTTGCAAATTTAATGTAAGCCAGCATGGAAGAGTAGTCTGATAATGTTAAATAAAAAAATTTCAAGCGACCGAGGAGAGCGAAACAGCAGAGCCAGGTTGATCTAACAACTCCGTTTAGGAAATAACTCCAGCAGCCTCGGTCTGGTGTATTGTATGCGACCAGAGAAAAATAAATACAACAACTCAAAACCAAGAGATAACTATCTTATATTAGTGCGCAATCTGCCGTAGGCGGATATAGAGAAAAGATGAATGTCACTGGAGTATTGTAAACGTTCGCATATACAATTCGATATGTGTACAGGTTCCGATGTAAAGGACACTCACACACAATACTCGATATTAATATACTGGGTCTTAAGACAAGTCAGTAAGATTGCTCGTTCAAATCCCAGTAATTTGCACAAATCCTGGTGAACTTCGGTTCCTGTCCAGTCAGGTGTACTTTTTATTTCTTCTGAGCCGTTTTGCTATATTCTCTTAATATATGATTGACGGTTTATCTCTCTCTTCACGTAAGTGATATTTGCTATTTTACTTTATTTTTATTTTATTTTGATAAAGCACATTCCAACAGCCTCGTTTTTTGATGTTGTTATTATTATTATTATTATTATTATTATTATTATTATTATTATTATTATTATTATTATTATTCCCAATATCTTAAAACTGCAGAAAAATCTTTTCTGTCATGAAAAATCACTCGACATTTTATACAATATTGATGTCAATGGCATTACGTTAATGTACGGTACAATCGAGTGGAAATATCTGTTAAATGAATCACTCAGTCCAGAATAACCGAATCAGAGAACACTTATGAAAGGGATCCTAATTCGCAGAGAAAGTAATATAAGTAGAGGAGAAAAATGACTAGAAATTTAGAATAAAATATATAAAGCGAAAGAAAGAAAGAAAGAAAGAAAGAAAGAAACAGAAATAAGAAATTCATGAAAGAGAGAAAAATGAGAAAAAAATTCTATGTAGTTTCATCATGAGAGGATGCATGTCATAGTTTAACTGGGCGTGTGGGGTGGTCGTGGAACCGTTCTAAAAATTTTAAGCCGATCGATTGCTTTCAAGAATTTCCTTTAAATGATTGATATCCATATGTATAAATCACAGTATCTATCTATCTATCTATCTATCTATCTATCTATCTATCTATCTCAGTCTGTTCATATCCATCTATCCCAGTCTGTTCATATCTATCTATCTATCTATCTATCTATCTATCTATCTATCTATCTATCTATCTATCAAGCGTACGCGCCCGTGGTCACGCACGGGCGCGCACACACGCAGACACACAACACCAAAGAAGCCCATCTTAACTTTACACATCGAGACAAAACTTGCCCAAAAATCTATTGTGGAAATTCAAAGTTTGAAAAGCGATCTTGGACACAGCTGGAAAAGGGACTGGAATATTGTAATCCCAAAAAAAGTCAAAGAGATCGTCTTTAAAGCATCTGAGGATCGCTTCATCGCGTGAAACTTGAAATTACGGTGAGTTTTATATCACTGAGACTTTTTGGAATTGTATACATATACATATATACACACAAACGCAT
This sequence comes from Acanthosepion lycidas, assembly GCA_963932145.1. Classification (NCBI taxonomy): domain Eukaryota; kingdom Metazoa; phylum Mollusca; class Cephalopoda; order Sepiida; family Sepiidae; genus Acanthosepion; species Acanthosepion lycidas. The sequence continues at coordinate 60,059,485 of OZ010584.1, forward strand.
ACACGCACATATACACTTTCTCTCTCTCACAGGCACACACACACAGAAATCTATATATATATATATATATATATATATATATATATATATATATATATATATATATATATATATATATATACTTAGTTGTACTCTGCCCGAAGACAGATTCGCAACTGTGAGAGGATAAACCTTACCAGCATGTGCCAGGTAAGTATGGATATTTACTTCGTCTCCCTATAGAGACGTGATGTGACACATGGTCAGGTTTATTTTGGGGAACCCGAGCGCGTACACTCAGGCCAAGGACAAAAATTTCCCGAGCACCCGCAACCGTCGGTTGCGTTGGCAAGCCCCGATTCTTCTTTCTAGTGCCATGAGAGGGTGCAGCCGTGAGCAGCTGTTCCCCAAGGCTGGTATCAGGGAGTATTATTTTCCTCAGTTGTGCCTCTGTCCTTCGACGAAGCCGCAACTGAGTCGCACTCTACCCGAAGACAGAGACGCACCTGAGAGATAATAAATCCTACTCGATATGTGCCAGATAAGTAGATATGTACTTGACCCCCCCCCATACTGAGTCAGGTTGTGACACAAGGTCAGTTTTTAACGTGGGGACCCGAATGTATTCACTCTGGCCGCTGGTCCAAGCTGGTCTTATCTGGTCATAGCTTGTCCAAGCTGTTCAGAGCGGGTCTAAGCTAGTCATAGCTGGTCTTGGCTTGTCCTAGCTGGTCCAGGCCGGAGCCGGTCCAAAATAGTCCTAACCGTGATAACACCAGCCCAGGGATGAGCCCTGTGCCAAGTAAGTATATGAATAAAGTGTCACCAGCTTAGTTTATGAGAGAAAATAAAGGAGAAACATTGGATGGCCCTAATCTCCAAGATGGAGAGACCTCGTTCTGCTCAAATCAGAAAAGAGATGAGAGTCGCTTGTTTAAAGAAGTTTTAAGGTAAACAAATCATGCTGTCTATTGAATGGCCTTCTCTTTCACTAAATGAATATAAATGTAACTTGTGATTCTTACAGTGGACTTTGACTAACGCAAAAGACAAAGTGGATTTAAATTCTGTAGTTGTATTAAGATTAATATTAATGTAAAACATACCTTAAAAAAGAATTCTCCAGTTCTTGCTAGCCTAAATTTGTTTGTCCATAATGGAAGCGAAACAGTGGTTGATTGTTTGTCTATTTGTTGATTCATTATGGTCAAGCAAGACAGTCGAAAATAATCGACTCGATAAAGAAAAAAAAAACAGATCTATGTTTATTTTTTAAAATATTTAACAAATTAAAACTTCATATATATAATAAAATCCTTCAAACCCTAACGAAGAAAGCCAATGGACGCCACCCTAACAGCCAGATAGTCAATCTCTCACTCTAGAACTAGTAATGCTGTCGAATTTATAGTTCTACTTTAGTTTTCTTTAAAAGTTGCAGAATAGGATAGCAAAGAATTTTTTGTGGCGAGTTGTTGTCGACTAAATCGGCTACCTTGTGAAGGGCAGTCTTGGAGTTCATGCGGCTAACAGATTTTGAATGTCAGTGGACCGCAATAAATAAAACGAAGACTTGATTAGAAAATGAATCGTCGATGATGATTGACGCGCATTGTTACAAAGATGCGAATGTGTGGATAAAGGTCAACCACAAGTCAATCTGACGTCGATTGAGGGTGGCCGAATCTTACCGTCGTTGGTACGGCTACCGAACACGTCCGAACTCAATGACTTGGAGGTGAAAAGAGAATGATAGTGTCCTTTCCGGAAGTCGGGTCATAAAATTCACACGTGACTGGAAACCCTTTTTGGTATCCTTTTCCCTTTTGCATTATGGGAAAATGAAATTCTTTATTATTTATCATTATTTTATTTATCAGTTTATTTTCATTCTCCCACGACTTCACCCCCCTTCAAATGAGGCGAAAGAGGGTGGTTCTTTTTCATGACTTGAGCGACCATGGCTCTTCACAATTTCCTGTCCTTTGTAGCTCTTAATAAATTTTGTCTCTTTTTTTGTATCTCCTAATCGCTGTTCTATCAACTATTTACACAATCTTGTTAGGTCGGATAGGCACTCATTTTGTCTGTCTCTTTTGCATTCATTACTTCCTGTGAGTGTCAAATCTCCAATACTTCTTCCCTCATTATGTCTTCTAGAAATCTTAACCGTCTTTTTTTTTATGCTAAATATAAATTTCCTTTATGTTTCCATTTTCTCTAAATCTCTGTCTTTACTCACCTGTTCAACCCATGGTATTCTCAGCATCCTTCTGCAGAATCACATTTCTTTTGCTTTGGGTCTCTTCTGAATTTGTAATGAGATGATCCAGCATTCATTGTCGTACAGGAATACCAATATTTATATAACAGTTAAGTAATGATAATTTCCGGTTTCTTAATACTTTGCTCAGATTTTGGATGTCATTTTTCGCTATCTCAATGTCACCTCTGATTTTAGTGTCGCTTTTTTCCGTTCGCTATTAAAAAAAAGTACTTAATGTATTAGGTTGGTGCAAAAATAATGACGTAATAATGTCGTTTTTTGATGTATTTTTTAACGTCAAAAAACGACATTATTGCGTCATTATTTTTGCACCAACCTAATACTTACTTGATTTTGGTATCTACAATTTGTAATTCGCATATTGGGCCATTTCATTTGCAGACAACCATACATTCTGTCTACTTAGAATTGATTTTTACTTCTTTACGATTTCCTGTAGTTTTTTTTTTCTTCTTTTTTTTGTGTGTGTCTGCTATTAACACTGTGGCATCTGCATATCAAATCTGTCTATATTTCTGAGATGAGGTATTGTAAATATTTTTATTATTTATATTCGGACTCTTGAACTCATCCTTACTGTCACATTCACGACGTTTCAGCCGTTGTACGCTCCGGCCTTCTTCAACAAATATTACCTGAAGAAGACCGGCGCGTACAACGTCTGAAATGCCGTGAATGTGACAGTACTCCTCTCCTGCTTTTGTTTAGCGGCCTATCAACTTCTATGAGTTATTTCATGCCGAAATCCAAATTTAGTGAACAAAATCATATGGCTTCAAATACAGATAAAATGTATTGTTGGTCATTTTGTTATAAAATATATTGTTGGTAATTCTGCTATAAGTAGTTATTGTTGGTAATTCTGTTATAAATTGGTATTGTTAGTAATTTTACTGTAAATAAGTTTGTTGGTAATCTTTTTTGATTAAATGTTTTGGTGGTAATTTTACTATAAATGGGTATTGTTGCTAATTTTACTATAAATAGTTATTGTTGGTAATCTTTTCTAGAAATAGGTATTTTTGATAACTGTATTATAAATAAATATTGTTGATTATATTTTTATATAAAAATGTGTTGCTGGTATTTTTACTACAAAAATGTATACCGATACCTTAATAGTCCTTTGTATTTTGTTTCTGAGTCCACTATTTGCATATAGCTGGGACCCTAACAGGTGCTACCACCCGGATCGGGATGAATCAATGTGACATTGAAGATGAGGGCAACAGTCTGAACAATGTAAATAGTATTCATAGCTAATGTTGTTAAGATTGTGACCGCCAATAACGAGTCATTTTGGGACTTTTAATTCCCCCAGCATTGCTTCACGGTAAATCATACTTATTATAAAACCCAGGTTGTGTGTCTGTTCGTTTATATATTTGATTGGATTTCCCACACTTTTCAACCGATTTCAACAAAACTTCACAGGACTACGTAAAATTACCTTGCAGTGGTACTGACAGCGCCAAAAATTGGAAAAACACAATTATTTTTGCACGAAATCAATTTGAAAACACGATTAAGAGGCATTGTGAGAATGAAAGGGGGACAACTCATATCGAGTTATACTTATTATAAAACCCAGGTTGTTTGTGTTTGTGTGTGTATGTGTGTGTGTGTGTGTGTGTATGTGTTCGTTTATATATGGGATCGGATTTCCTACATTTTTCAACCGATTTCAACAGAACTTCACTTTTTTTTGGCAGGTAGTGTTTCTTATTGTCTTGTACACTTTTTTCTTTATTTTTACATTCAGAATGCTTTAAAAATGACATTTACAAGACAATTGTTTATAATAAAATTCTATTCAATCCGTAGACTCATAACGATTGAAAACAATGTTTTTGTTTGAGTTTGGGTTTGACCAATTCGTAAAAAAAACAAAAACCAAAACAAAACAAAAAAACTAATTAAGACATGCGTGTCCGTCAACCTTAAACAATAATCTTTGTGAATTTTATTTTTCAGTCTTTATGATGGTCGATACTTGATCTATCTCTTACTGTTACATCCCCGGGCAACGCCGGGCTCTACTGCTAGTGTTAAATAAATCCGTGAAAAAGACACATCGCTGTCATACGCCCCTTTCTATTTTTTTCTAACTAAAAATGGATTAAGAGATAGAAAATATTATTAGAAACAAAAGCAAAGAGTGCTGAATTACTATGTAATACATAAGCATTCCATATGACACTGAATGTTGAACAATTTCCTCACAGATGATGAAGAGACTTGAGCTAAGATAGATATGTTTCTACAGTAGGATTCTGATAATTCCATAGACGGAACAACGTAGCAATTTTGATTAAAACGAGAACTAAAATCATACATACAATCAGAAAGAGAAAGTTGAAATTTCTAGGACACATAATGAAGAAAGAGAGCTTGGAAAATTGAACACTCACAGGACAGACTGAAGGCAAGTGGAGCAGAGAAAAATCTCGAATAACCTACCTAACGAGATTCTGCGAATGATGACAGAAAGTAGATAAAGATGAATGGCAATGGGCCAAACGCTACTTAGAACTACAAGGAAGGGGAAATCGTGGAGAGCAGTGATCATCTACGGCACATAATAGCTTACAGCTGTTATTTGAAATGTTCACGGTGGTAGGATCACAGACGTTGATTTATCACAACATTGCGTTCTTTTGGGAGATCAGGAAGGTTTTGTTGATTTTGTTTAGCGGCATATCAACACCTCTATGGGTTACTTAATGCCAAAATCTATATATTTTATTCATAATTTTATACATTCAGATTAAAAATGCATGTTTTTTTTAATATATAGTTTGTAGATCATAAAATGTGTTGCTGGTAATTTCACTACACAAATGTATTGCTAGTAATTTTACTATAAAATTTTTTTTTTTTTTTTTGGTGGCAGTCACTATTTGCCCTTATCTGGTCAGGGAGAGCCTGTGAACAACAGGAATTAAGAGGTGGTTCCACGCTCTTTAAGAGACCTTGCTGCCGGATGCGTTTTATCGTCATACCACGGACGATACAAGGACGAAGAACAGGCAAGAACAAAAGACAAAGAGCGTCGAATACTACTTAAGATTCAATTGGTGAATTACTTATTTGAGAAAAGAGAAAGAAATAAGTACAAACACAAAGAAAGAAAGAATAATCAACAGGGAAAGAAACAAAGAAAGAGAAAATGTCTGTTATTGATAAGGAATAAATGGAGTTAACACAGCCGGAATGAAAGAGAGAAGCGACTTCAAAAATTGAGACAACCGATTGGTTGAGAAATCTGTTTGGCATTTGACAGAAAATCGGATGCCAAACATTTACCAGAATATTCTGTCTGCAAGACTAGGAAGCAGATTATGCCAAGTTGAATGATCTTTTGACGTCAACAAGTTCAGATTCTGAAAATGTGCCAAATTCTCGCACTATCTTTGCCAATACTACACAGAAATACAACGTCTTGGATTATTTTAATACAAGTTTCATCTTATCGTTCATTACAAGCACATCACAACACGTTACATCATCATAGATAGATAAGTAAATGTGTCAGTTTTTGTCTGTACGTATGGACATTTTGAAAACGGTTGTTTTAAAGTGTTCTATACACAATCCGAAAATTGAACGTGCAGAGCTTTAAATATTAAAAAATTAGTTGTGCCTTACACACTTGCTACAATTGTTTCAACCATTAAAGTCTCATCAGGCGGTAGATGCTAGTTGCTCCAAGTTATGGATAAACTCAAAACCTTATTCAAAAAATGGAAAAAATAATAAAAAGTGAAACAAACAGACCTTGTAGGTTCTCTTTAATCAGACTGCTTTGAATATATATATATATATATATATATATATATATATATATATATATATATATATATAGAGAGAGAGAGAGAGAGAGAGAGAAAGAGAGACAGAGACAGAGACAGAGAGACAGAGACAGAGAGACAAAGACAGAGAGACAGAGACATAGATAGATAGATAGATAGATAGATAGATAGATAGATAATGAAAAGACATTGGCAGATAGATAGATAAATAGATAGATAGATAGATAGATAGATAGATAATGAAAAGACATTGACAGATAGATAGATAGATAGATAGATAGATAGATAGATAGATAGATAGATAGATAGATAATGAAAATACATTGACAGATAGATAGATAGATAGATAGATAGATAGATAGATAGATAGATAATGAAAAGACATTGACAGATAGATAGATAGATAGATAGATAGATAGATAGATAGATAGATAATGAAAATACATTGACAGATAGATAGATAGATAGATAGATAGATAGATAGATAGATAGATAGATAGATAGATAGATAATGAAAAGACATTGACAGATAGATAGATAGATAGATAGATAGATAGATAGATAGATAGATAATGAAAATACATTGACAGATATATATATATATATATATATATATATATATATATATATATATATATAGATAGATAGATAGATCGATCGATCGATTATTTAGTCAGCTTAAACTAGCAGTACAGAAGTACAGAGTAGAAGGACTGGTTATCTTGCGCGCATTTCTTGACTGATACTTATTATTATACAAAATAAACATTCTTTTTTATTGTGTGGCTTCTTTCCGAATAACCGTTACCCATGACATCAACGTAGGCTATTTCAAACTTACAGCTTTCAAATTTACAGTTCATTTACAATTTCGAATTTGTGCTCGAAGTTATGGGTAAACTCAACACCTTATCCGAAAAATGGAAAAATAATAAAAAGTGATACAGAGTTTGTAGGTTCTCTATAATCAGACATCTTTGAATAGGTATTTCTTTATTATTATTATTGTATTTTTTTTTTTTCATTTTTCGGATAAGGTGTTGTGTTTATTCATAACTTCGAGTACTAATTCGAAGTTGTGAATAAACTGTTCAAAGTTCATATTTTGTTATTTTTGTTCAAATAATTTGGACTTTCGCAGTCATTTTCAAGAAGCAATGTGCTCTCTGCGTGGTAGTTAGAATTTCTTTGTCTGCATCCTGCTATTCTTTGGGAAACTGGACGTTTGAAATGATCTGACGTGACGTCATGTGTAACGGTTATTGGAAACGAGGCTGCACGTAAAAATACGATTTATCTATTTTATTTTATTTTAATTTTAATTTTTGATTTTTGTATAATACTAATATAATATATGGGTACATTAATTATATCATACGCACTTCAAGATACCGTATTCCGTGATGTATGATATTTTATTTAATGTGGCCTGTTTATTTTGTATAGTAATAGCTTTTAGTGTTTTGAGTTTTTCCTTGCATTGGGTGCTGTACAGTATTTTAGTGTTATTTACTAATATTTGTCTTATATTGATAGTTGTATTTTAGTTGTTCATAATGTGCTGGTTAATGGGAATTCACTTAGTTTCGACAGCTGCCAGATCAGTCTACGGGAGAGTGTAGTGCATGTGTGCCCAATGTAAGTATTTAATGTCGTCTTTTGATTATTAGTGTTGGACATACAATCTTTCAGCGAAGGCTGCGAGGGTACGTAAGAATTCATAGACAACCGGAAATAATTAAATTAGATGTTTTAAACTTTTTTGTGTCGCATATCAATATTAGGTGTTGGTGTAATGGTTAGCGAGCTTGTCACGCTAAAACAGTTATGAGGGAATAGGGAGTTCGATCCTCACTGGGTGTCCCATACTTTCGGCCTAGTGCCACAACTAAGCTACGCTTAGAAAATTATTTTGAGCACCTCGACGTGGTGTAATGGTCAGCAAGCTTGTCTCGTTAGAACAAATACGAATGAATAGTGAGTTCTATCCTCACTCGGTGCCTCTTACTTTCGGCCTTGTGCCACATCTAAGCTACGCTTGGAAAATATTATAAATATAAATAAATATTAGGTGTTTGTTAGGATCATTCAGAGATATGTACCGGTGAATTATATCTTAATTGATTTTTCGCACTGCTTATAATTAGTGTGCATTTGGTCATGATAGAATTATTCAGGATTGGTGGGGGAGGGTCTGGCGTTATTTTTTTAAAATTTCGTTAAGGCTAATATTATTTGTTTGTCGACGACGTTGCTAGGGAAATTATTGTTTATTAGGGTTTGTTTAATGTTGCTAAGTTGCAAGTTTGAGCCAACATGATCAGTTATTTTTTTTTTTGTTTTTTTTAATCATTTCACTCCAAGCAAGGCAATAAAGCCACTAAGACACAGGGAAGTTACTGAGAGTGAAAGAATATAAGAAACAGAAAAAAAACATAATTAAAAAGCAGGAACAATAAAAGAACAGACAAGTGATAACGATTAACATTGCATTTATATTTTTGAAGATCATACTTAACTGGAAAGCAAGAAGCCGGAAAAGTGTTCCACAAGAGAGAGAAGAAACTGTTAGCATAGAACTTACAGTTGCATGTAACCATTTCCATTGTAAAATGATGAGACCTAACCGCCAATCCAGTAGTGCGCTCGTTTCATTTCATAAAGTCTAGGTACCATGGAAGAAAGTTCATCAGAACAATTATTATTATTCAATATTTTTACTATATCTTTCCAATTTTCGAATAAAAAAATCGTATATTAGAATCGAAATGGTAGACAAACCTATCGAAGTTCATTATGTGTTGCTTTTTTGTTCAAATACTTTCGACGGTCTCAGTCATTTTCAAGAACCATTGTGGTGTCTGTGTGGTAGGTAGAATTCCTTTGTCTTCAGCCTGTCATTATTTGGAAAGCTATAAGTTTGAAATAGCCTAAAGTGACATCATGGGTAACGGTTATTCGGAAGAAGCTGCACAAAAAAGAAAGTTTCTTGCGTATAACAATAAGTATCGGTCAAGGAATGGGCAAAGCATAGCCTGTCCCTCTACTCCGCACTTCTGTACTGCTAGCTTAAGCTGACTAAGTAATCTATCTATCTATCTATCTATCTATCTATCTATCTATCTATCTATCTAAGCCTGTTCATATCTATCTATCTATCTATCTATCTATCTATCTATCTATCTATCTATCTATCTATCTATCTATCCCGGTCTGTTCATATCTATCTATCTATCTATCTATCTATCTATCTATCTATCTATCTATCTATCTAAGCCTGTTCATATCTATCTATCTATCTATCTATCTATCTATCTATCTATCTATCTATCTATCTATCTATCTAAGCCTGTTCATATCTATCTATCTATCTATCTATCTATCTATCTATCTATCTATATATATATATATATATATATATATATATATATATATATCCCAGTCTGTTCATATCTATCTATCTATCTATCTATCTATCTATCTATCTATCTATCTATCTATCTATCTCATTCTGTTCATATCTATCTATCTATCTATCTATCTATCTATCTATCTATATATATATATATATATATATATATATATATATATATATATATGTATGTATATCCCAGTCTGTTCATATCTATCCCAGTCTGTTCATATCTATCTATCTATCTATCTATTTATCTATCTATCTATCTATCTATCTATATATATATATATATATATATATCAATCCCAATCTGTTTAAATCTATCATATCATACCTTTAAATTTACATACCTCTCATGGGAATGCTGAAATATGGATAGTCAATAATGAAAAAAATCATATTACTTCTAATAGTAGAAATGCATTGAAAAGTTAAAAAACTCTCACGTAGTAAATATATTACCTTCAGATAACGGGAATTGACTTTATAAGTACAGAGTTAACTATATATATATATATATATATATATATATATATATATATATATATATATATATATATATATATATATATATATGAAGGCAGCGTAATTTTGTCAAGGTAAATGTATATTTTCTTTGATAAAGTCCCTCAGAATAAGCCTGGCCTTAAGTCGCAACATCAAAGGTTAAATTCTGTACTGTTCTGTCAACCCTGTACTAGGCTTCGTCCAGGATTCCGGATACAGAAGTAGATGTCCTCAAACCCGCATCCAGTACTGCATGCATGGGAACGAAATTGTTGAACAGATAGATATATAAAACTAACCAACCAAGAGATGATTTGGGAAGTCACTCTGTCGAACAATGCTGGATTCGCGTTCTAACCGGTAGGAATTGACAATGGCGCCGGCATTATAGATTAACCGAGAGTAACTGAAGAAATACAAATATTGGTGTGAATAAAACTTTATATAATGAAGTCAGATTATCATTTAATCGGTATTTTTACGAATGAAACGTATTATTTCAAAATGAGTCATCATCATCATCACTATCATCAACAACATCATCATCATCATCATCATCAGTCCCATGATCAGTTTTGGTCGTAGGATCGCTGCGCACCTGAGCACCTGACCAGTTCCTTCCACATATCTGGGTTCAGTGCTGAAGAGGTAGACCTTCATGCGTAGCGTGTTTGGGGACAAATAGACCAGGTGGAACCCATGTCTCTCCATATCAAACCACAGTCGATTTCTTCTCTCATGAAGGCTAGGGTTGTTCACTGACACGTGGCTGTTGGTTCCGTCAGAGTGAACCCTCCACCCTGGTCGTTGACTTCAATCTAGGAAGTTCTCTGCCCAGCGCTACTGCGTCATCACCGAACTGACTGCAAACATAGCTATAGAACCCCGTCTACCCTATTGTGTTAGATGGCCGTAGGTTCTATAAGAAGGTTCATTAACCTTTTGACAGATTTTTTTTTAATCCTGCTGGGCGTCTAACCTCTCTGCTCACCAGAGAAGCCAGGTGGAGGGAACCGAATTAGTCGCCAATGACCCGACCTTGTGGCAGATATTACTAGGTTACATTGTACCGGTATTATACGTAGAGTGCGGAAATGAAATTACAAACTCTCTGACAGAAGGTAGTGACGGTGAGTGAGAAGAAGGGACTAAGCATAAACTACAAGAAAACGGAGTGAATGGTCGTCAGTAAGAGGATGAGCCCGAAATGCGATCTGAAGGTCGGAAACACTAGAATCAAACAGACGCGGAAGTTTAAATACCTGGGAAGCGTCTTGACAGAGGACGGTAAGTGCAACACTGAGATCCGTAGGCGTATTGCGATGGCCAAGGACACATTCCAAAAGTTGGGCAGAGTACTGCGAGACAGGAGGATATCTTTGGTAACAAAGAAAAGAATACTGAACTGTTACGTGACATCTATCCTTCTTTACGGCTGCGAATGTTGGACGATTTCTTCGAAGATGAAGAAGAGATTCGAGGCAACAGAGATGTGATTCTACAGAAGGATGCTAAAGATATCATTGACCGAGCGTATGAGCAACGATGAGGTCTTAGGTTGCAAACAAGTTGGAGGCTTATACTTAATATCAGGAAGAGGCAGCTGAAGTTTCTGGTACACATAACAAGAAAGGAGGGCATGGAGAATCTGATACTCACGGGTCGAATAGAGGGAAAGAGAGACAAGGGAAAACAACGCGTGACATACCTGGCGGACTTAAGCAAATGGATGACAGAACGTGGTGTGGGGGAGGAAGCAGAGAGAAGGAACTTGTTGAGAACTGCAAGACAGAGGGAGTTGGAGAGGCATGATCGCCTACGTCCTGAAAGGACATGGGACATAAAAAGAAGACCCGACATAAAAAGAGGTTATTATTATTTTATGTGAAAATTATTAATCTTTTCTTTTCTCCTTGTTTTCCGCTTTTGTTCCCACACTTTTGTTGTAAAAACATTTAAAAAAAAAAAATAAAAATAAAAAAATCGACTAATTATGATTTAGTAGGTTCGATAGAAACAATGAAAAGAGTACTAAACTGTAGAGGTAATATCCGTCCTTCTGTATAACAATGAGTATTGGACAATGTCCTCAAAGATGAAGAGGAGACTTGAAGCAACTTAAATGTGGTTCTACAGAAGGATGCAGAGGATACCGTAGACCGAACATATAAACAACGACAAAGTTTTAGAGAAAATAGAAACAAAAAGTAAATTAATACTTAACATTAGGAAGAGACAGTTGAGGTTTCTGTGGCATATAATGAGGAAGGAGCGGGGAATGTGATACTCACGGGACAGATAGAGAGCAAGAAGGACAAAAGAAAACAACGCATAATATACTTCGTGAGCTTGAGCAAATGGATGGCGGAACAAGGCTTTGGAGAATTAACGGAAAGACAAAGTTTATAAAGAATTACAATAGAATGAAAGTTGAAAATAGGCGATGGAAGCGCTTCACAGTATCTTGTTCTTTGTAGCTAACAAGGTAACGTTTGTCTTCTGACCATCCCTGTCCTTCCGTCCATTTCCATAAACCCCTTAGATTATTCGCCGTTTTTCTTCTTTGCTTTCATTATACTCTGTGAGTATTAAATTTTCCAAGCCTTCTTTCTTAGTTATGCTCTTAAGAAGCTTCAAATTCTTTCGGCTTGTAGGAGGCTGTTATGTTCCCATTTTCCTTAAAACTTCCTCGTTACTCACACGCCGTGTCTATGGCATTCTCAGCGTCCTTCGACAGAACTACCTCACTCTTGCGGCAGAGATCTGGTTCTACAGAAGGATGCTGAGAATATCATGGGTGGAACGTGTGAGCAAGGCGAAAGTTTGCCTCTTTTCCTAACAACCATCAATTTTATCTGTAAAGTTGAAAATAGACGCTCCAAGGTAATTATAAAATAAAGTTATTTTAAATTCTCTTTTGATGTTAAATAGAGTGTGTGCTTTTTTGTGGGGGGGGATTTTATTTAGTAAAATGGAATAAATTATTTATTAAAATACTTAATAATATTGCCAACTTTCAATCTTTCTCTCATGTCTGACGGCGTGCTCTGCATACAGTAATAAATATTGAGTTTAGTTGAAGGCTATCGTCGAATTTTCAAATTGTGTATTTCCCCTACACATACATACAATGATTGTTATAGATATAAATAATTTTTCTCCATTTTCACTCAGAACCTTATCATTTTCCTAAACGCCACCCAGTGCATAATTGTATAAGGTAAATTAATCATGGCTGCCTTTTAACCAATTTTAGTTCTCGAATCTCCAGCGCCTTTCGTTCCTTCACCTTTGTTGCTAATTGCCGACCGCTGCTTTAAGCCAACATTTATTAAATGACAAATCTACAGGGAGACTGGTTCTACGCGAATGAGTAGTCAGCTTATTTCTCAAAAAACCCCAAGACAAGAACATCCTATACTTATTTCTTTCTTTGTTTTCATTTTGTTTACTCTTCCTTCGTTGACATTTTTTGTTTAATTTGTATTCCTACACTCTCTTTTTCTTCCATCATTTTTGTTCTTTGCACTTTTAAAAAAGATTTAGTTTTTTTTTTTTTTCTCCTCCTGTATTACTCCTTGAAATACGACTTATTCCCCCGCCACTCCACAACGCACATTTTTTTTCTTCGCAGGCTTCTGCAAATGGCACATTATTATATATATTTTATTCTTTCAAAGTTTCTTTTTTCCTTTGGAATTTCTTTTTTACTCACTTCTGGAATTATTTCTTAGCATGTTTCAATGTTTCTTTCTTTCTCCTTTATATTTTGTCTTATTTTCTTTTCTTCTTTCTTTGTATGTTTCTTTCGATTTTTTCATTATCTACTGTGAATTTTTCTTCTACTTTTTGCTTTGTTTCATTCCATGTTTCTTTGTTTCTCCTTCCCGTTGTACATTACAGGTCTCTTCGAGTTCTTATTCTCCTCCTTCTTGTTTTTCTTCTCCTTGTTGTTGTTGTTGTTCTTCTTCTTCTTCTTCTTCTTCTTCTTCTTCTTCTTCTTCTTATTATTATTATTATTATTATTATTATTATTATTATTATTCTTGTTTTTTGTTGTTGTTTTCTTTGTTGTTCTTCTTCTGCTTCTTCTTATTATTGTTGTTGATGTTCTTCTTCTTGTTGTTCTTGTTTTTGTTTTAGTTTTTCTTGTTCTTCTTGTTTTCCTTGTTGTTGTTGTTGTTGTTCTTCTTCTTCTTCTTCTTCTTCTTCTTCTTCTTCTTATTATTATTATTATTATTATTGTTGTTCTTCTTCTTCTTGTTCTTTTTTGTTCTAGTTTTTCTTGTTCTTCTTGTTTTCATTGTTGTTGTGGTTGTTGTTGTTGTTGTTATTCTTCTTCTTCTTCTTCTTCTTCTTATTATTATTATTATTATTATTATTATTATTATTATTATGCGTCCTGGGTATGACGATAAACTACATCCGCGTCCTGGGTATGACGATAAACTACATCCGCGTCCCGGGTATGACGATAAACTACGTCCAACAAGGCTTGAGATAAAGTTTTCGGAAAAATAATGTTGCCAGATATACGTTTTTGAAACAATAATGTTGCGAGCTATACGTTTTTGGAAAAAATAATGTTGCCAGCTATACGTTTCTGAAACAATAATGTTGCCAGCTATACGTTTTTGAAACAATGTTGCCAGATATACATTTTTGAAACAATAATGTTACCAGCTATACTTTTTTTGGAAAAAAATAATGTTGCCAGCTATACGTGTTTGAAACACTAACGTTGCCAGGTATGCGTTTTTGAAACAACAATGTTGCCAGCTATACGTTTTTTGAAAAATAATCTTGCCAGCTGTGTGTTTTTGAAACAATAATGTTGCCAGCAGTATGTTTTTGAAACAACAGTGTTGCCAGCTGTATGTTTTTGAAAAAATAATGTTGCCAGCTATACGTTGTTTGGAAAAAATAATGTTGCCAGCTACATTTTTTGGAAAGAATAATGTTGCCAGCTATGCATTTTTTTTAAATGTTGCAAGCTATATGTTTAATAGTACTGTATATTTAATATATATATATATATATATATGTGTGTGTGTGTGTGTGTGCGTATGTATGTATATATATATACCTTAATTTGGCATTAAATGACCCACAGTGGTTGATATGCCATAAACCAAACCAAACACCCAACCAACCATCTTATTATTATTATTATTATTATTATTATTATTGTTGTTGTTGTTGTCATTGTTGTTGTTGCTCTTCTTTTTCTTCTTCTTTTTCTTGTTCTTGTTCTTCCTTGTTTCTTTCTGTGTTTTCTTTTTATTATTATTGTTGTCAACTTTGGCTTTATCTGATTCCACTACATGTTTTATATATAGTTTTGTCTTTCTTTTTTTATTGGTATTGAAGCTTTTTATATTTTTGGTGTATTTTTTCTATGTTTCTTTGTTTTTACTTTTCTCTTATTTTCCACTGTCTTCTACGTCGTCCTCTTTTTATTTTCCAATGTCTACTACGTCTTCCTCTTCATATTTACCAATGTCTTCTACGTCTTCCTCTTCTTATTTTGCACTGTCTTCTACGTCTTCCTCTTCTTATTTTCCACTGTCTTCTACGTCTTCCTCTTCTTATTTTCCAGGGTCGTCTACGTCTTTCTCATTTTATATTCCACTGTCTTCTACGTCTTCCTCTTCTTATTTTCCACTGTCTTCTACGTCTTCCTCTTCTTATTTTCCATTGTCTACTACGTCTTCCTATTTTTATTTTCCAATGTCTTCTACGTCTTCCTATTTTTATTTTCCACTGTCTCATACGTCTTCCTCTTCTTATTTTCCAATGTCGCCTCCGTCTTTCTCATTTTACATCCACTGTCTTCTACGTCTTCCTCTTCTTATTTTCCACTGTCTACTACGACTTCCTTTTCTTATTTTCCACTGTCTTCTACATCTTCCTCTTTTTATTTTCCACTGTCTTCTACGTCTTCCTCTTCTTATTTTCCACTGTCTTCTACGTCTTCCTTATCTTATTTCCAATTGTCTTCTACGTCTTCCTATTCTTATTTTGCACTGTCTTCTACATCTTCATCATCTTATTTTCTACTGTCTTCTACGTCCTCCTCTTCTTTTTTTCCAAAGTCTTCTACATCTTCCTCTTCTCATTTTCCACTGTCTTCTACATCTTCCTCTTCTTATTTTCCACTGTCATCTACGTCATCCTCTTTTTATTTTCCACTGTCTACTACGTCTTCCTCTTCTTATTATCCAATGTCTTCTACGTCGTCCTCTTCTTATTTTCCAATGTCTTCTATGTCTTCATCTTCTTATTTTACACTGTCTTCTACGTCTTCCTCTTCTTATTTTGCACTGTCTTCTACGTCTTCCTCTTCTTATTTTCCAATGTCTTCTCCGTCTTTCTCTTCTTATTGTCCACTGTCTTCTACGTCTTCCTCTTCTTATTTTTCAATGTCCTCTACGTCTTCTTCTTCTTATTTTCCCCTGTCTTCTACGTCTTCCTCTTCTTAATTCCCACTGTCTTCGAGGTCTTTCTCATTTTATTTTCTACTGTCTTCTACGTCTTCCACTTCTTATTTTCCATTATTTTCTACGTCTTCCTCTTATTTTCCAATGTCTTCTACGTCTTCCTCTTTTTATTTTCCAATGTCTTCTACGTCTTCCTCTTCTTATTTTGCACTGTCTTCTACGTCTTCCTCTTTTTATTTTCCAATGTCTTCTCCGTCTTTCTCTTCTTATTGTCCACTGTCTTCTACGTCTTCCTCTTCTTATTTTTCAATGTCCTCTACGTCTTCTTCTTCTTATTTTCCCCTGTCTTCTACGTCTTCCTCTTCTTAATTCCCACTGTCTTCGAGGTCTTTCTCATTTTATTTTCTACTGTCTTCTACGTCTTCCACTTCTTATTTTCCATTATTTTCTACGTCTTCCTCTTATTTTCCAATGTCTTCTACGTCTTCCTCTTTTTATTTTCCAATGTCTTCTACGTCTTCCTCTTCTTATTTTGCATTGTCTTCTAAGTCTTACTCTTCTTATTTTCCATTCTCTTCTACGTCTTCCTCTTCTTATTTTCCACTTTCTTCTATCTCTTCCTCTTCTTATTTTCCACTGTCTTCTACGTCTTTCTCGTTTTATTTTCCACTGTCTTCTACGACTTCCTCTTCATATTTTCCACTGTCTTCTACGTCTTCCTCTTCTTATTTTCGATTGTCTTCTAAGTCTTCCTCTTCTTTTTTTCCAATGTCTTCTCCGTCTTCCTCTTTTTATTTTCCACTGTCTACTACGTCTTCCTCTTCTTTTTTTCCAATGTCTTCTACGTCTTCCACATCTTATTTTCCTTTGCCTTCTACGTCTTCCTCTTCCTATTTCCCATTGTATTCTACGTCTTCCTTTTTTTTTATTTTCCACTGACTTCTACGTCTTCCATTTTTTATTTTCCACTGTCTTCTACGTCTTCGTCTTTTTATTTCCCACTGTCTTCTACGTCTTCCATTTTTTATTTCCCATTGTCTTCTACGTCTTCCTCTTTTTTTATTTTCCACTGTCTTCTACGTCTTACATTTTTTTATTTTCCGCTGTCTTCTACGTCTTCGTCTTTTTATTTCCCACTGTCTTCTACGTCTTCCATTTTTTCTTTCCCACTGTCTTCTACGTCTTCCTCTTCTTATTTTCCACTGTCGTCTATGTCTTCCTTTTCTTGGTTTGTTTTTTTTGTTTTGTTTTGTTTTCATTCTTCTTCACGTTGTGATTTCTTCGTTTTCTTGGATTGTTTCTTTCTATGTTTTTTCCTATTGTCCACTATCTTATTTTTGTTGTCTTCAATTTCCCATTTATTTAGCAACTATTTCAATTCCTCCATCCCGAACTTTATTTCCTCTCCACATCACCTTTCACTCCTTCATTCAATAACAGTTGTTCTCTTCTTATCGTTTTCTGCATCTCTGTCTCTTTCACTCTTTTGTCTTTATCTCTCATCTTTTTATTTTGTATTCTCCGTAAAAATTTGATTGCATTAAACCATCACCCGCTTCCTCCTCCAACGATTCTTCCATCCATATTTTGGTGCTTTTGTTTCTTTCTTGGCCTTTTGTCATTTCTTTTACTTTTCCATTCTTCTTGTTTTCATTTTCTTCTTCATTTTTCTTTTTTCTTTCCTTTTCTTCTTTCTTTCTTAAAATAAAGAAGTACATCTCTAATCTTTCAACACATCTATTGTAAAGATATCCCCGCCCAGAACAAATATCCTTTTCCTTGCTCAGCGCAGTTTTTAAACGGGTCGATGATTTCACTCCCTGCTTGGGCTAAAATGAGTGTGAGCAACGTAAAGAGACAGAGTCAATGTGCGAGAGAGAAATAGAATGAGAGAACGAAAGGAGGGGGAGGGAGGATGAAGAGGTGAAAGATTTGTATTGATGGAGAAACCGGCAGTTAGGAGTTAGACTATATTCCCTAATGTTTTGCTTCAGTGAATCCCTTAGAGACGAGCGCACGCCTCGTGATTTCATTAGAATGATGTTTGACGTTCGAAACCAACAGTCGCCATCAGTCGCCTTTTCCTTCGCCCTGACCCTGCAAAAAAAAAAAAAAAAAAAGAAAAGAAAAAAAAGCGCCCTCTAGCTTTGGATTCTTTTGCAGAACGTGGAAAATGAGAAATGCTGGTACGGGAAGTTACGACTGCGCAAGCGCTGAGTTAAGAGGGAAGCAGTGGTTGGAAGTCAATGGATTCGTGGAATTGACTCTGGTATTAAATATCACTGCTTTACGAACGCTGAAATGACCTTCATAATCATCAGTACTATATTCATAGTCACTATGAAAACTACTTCTCTAAGATTAACCGTTGTTTCTAGCTTATCATACTTGTTGTCATCGTTTTCATTGTTATATTTGTCATTAAAACTATTATCGATCCTATTTTGCACGCTCGCCTACCATTTTGACCATGGTTAGTAACGAAGACGAAAGGCTGTATGGAGTAGCAGTGCTTACATGTAGAACGTGTTTGTTTACGTTAACTTGTTTTTTTTTGCCTAAGGATTTTTTTTTGTTTTTTAGATTTTGTCACCAATGTTTTCTGTTACTTGGGAAATGGTAATTATTCTCGGAACAGCTACTCAGTTAACAAAAACCGAACGAGGCAACTCAAAAGTAAAAGAGGAAAATCTCCGTGGAGACTTTAAATGATAAGGCCCCTTATATGAAAAAGTTAGCAGACACATCTAAAAAGAGAACATTCTTACCTATGTGTATAAAATGAAACTTTCCTCTGAACACACAACATTAACGAACACACAAAAATGAAACTAATAAATTCATTAATATTAAATTAAATACCACTAACTCTATAAAGTTATATGATAATTTACCTTTTTTTCTGTAATGTCCTAATATATATATATATATATATATATATATATATATATATATATAAATATATCCAAGTATAGGATTTGTGTATACGGAATAAATTCTAATAACCAACAAATACTATTCTTAAAAGAGTGCTCAATACAGAGTAGAGTAATATTTTTAATTATATATATATATATATATATATATATATATATATATATATATATATATATATATATATATATATATATATATATCCAAGTATAGGATTTGTGTATACGGAATAAATTCTAATAACCAACAAATACTATTCTTAAAAGAGTGCTCAATACAGAGTAGAGTAATATTTTTAATTATATATATATATATATATATATATATATATATATATATATATATATATATATATATATATATATATATATCCAAGTATAGGATTTGTGTATACGGAATAAATTCTAATAACCAACAAATACAATTCTTAAAAGAGTGGTCAATACAGAGTAGAGTAATATTTTTAATTATATATATATATATATATATATATATATATATATAAATATATCCAAGTATAGGATTTGTGTATACGGAATAAATTCTAATAACCAACAAATACTATTCTTAAAAGAGGGGTCAATACAGAGTAGAGTAATATTTTTAATTATATATATATATATATATATATATATATATATATATATAGAGAGAGAGAGAGAGAGTATTCGAACAGCAATCTCTCATTCATTTAATGAAATTTGCATAAATGAATGAGAGATTGCTGTTCGAATACTCTCTCTCTCTCTCACTATATATATATATATATATATATATATATATATGTATATATATATATATATATATATATATGTATATATATATATATATATAAATTGACTGAAAATCTTAACCGCAGTATCTATGCGGTTAAGATTTTCACTCAATTTTTCTTGTGTTCTTATAATTTTTTTTTTTTTTTCTGGACAAATTATGTAGACATTTTCCAAATGTTTTGTATGTCTGAACGCTCTTGGCTATACTTTTAGCCATTATCAAGGATTTTATTTTTACTTTTAACTGAATGTATGGATTGTTTTATGTATGTATCTAGAGTTATAGAAGTTTTTTTTTTTTTTTAGCATGCAAGGGCGAATTGTTGATTTGTAGATCTGGAGGATCGACTCCGGGGAGAAAAATTTCCTGGCGCGGCTCAGGGAGCCAACTTTCCTTGCAGTGGACGAGGCAATTGATTCAATGTATTTATTCCCTCTCAGGTCAGCAGTCAGTGAGACCGAGAAGCCGCAGAAAGTTGCTCTCGAGAAGTTGAGCGTCAGACATTCTAATGGAGGGAAGGGAAGGATCTCTGTGGTGATTAATAGAGAGCAGTTTTGTCTTGGAAGCGTTGAAGTTGACCAGCCAATTCATGCCCCAGTTCACAATCGATTGGAGGTCCTTTTCGAGACGCACGGCCAGGCGAGTTTTGTCAGCGAGACTAGATTTGTTTTTGAGGCAGGAATAAATTGTGGTGTCATCCGCGTAGATGCCAACTTGGGAAGTTATTGCGTCAGGAAGGTCATTTATGTAGATAAGGAATAGAGTGGGTCCTAGGATGGAGCCTTGAGGAACACCTGCGTTCGTGGGATAGGAACTGGAGGAGAATCCATTGAGAACGATCTTCAATTTACGGTTTGACAGGAATTATCGTATTAGGTTATATAATCGACCCGTAATGCCATAACCCTGGAGCTTGCGAAGAAGGCCGGCATGCCAAACCCTATCAAATGCTTTGGAGATGTCTAGTGCCACGGCTCGGGTATATGAGAGAGAGAGAGAGAGAGAGAGAGAGAGAGAGATAGAGAGAGAGAACAAATATGGGCATTACATAATTTCTTACGTAGGAAATAGTTCGAGGGGATTCTGATAAATATTTTTCTCTCTATAATCACACGTCAAACACATTATTACATCACCGGCTTTTATAAAGGCTTGATAAGCCATAAAAAAAGGAATGAATCTATCAATATAATTTAATTAGTATCATTTGTTTACTAAGTGTTTAAGTTTTTTCAAGTTGGATGTTTTTTCGTGTGCGTCAGATTTTTTAATCTTTTATCAGTATTTGTTTCATTAGAAAATGTTTTAGTTAGGAAGAGACATCGTAGGTGTCAGTCTGTTTGTAATGATTATTCCATGGGAATTTCTAAATATATATAAACTGAAAAGATACATGAACTTTAGAGATGTCATCGCTTTGTACTCACGATAGAGATTACTAATCTCCTCCTTGGAAGCCAATCGACTCTGTTTAGTTTATTGTAACCAATATAAGGTTTTGCGCTGGAATAATAAATTCTTTAGTTTCGTTTCCTTTGTGGTGAAAAGCTGTCGTTCCGTATATAATACGTTATTCAAAAGACTGGTATTTTCTATTGTGCAGCTTATAAAGAAAAGAAATTTCATTATTTAATGGTTATTTAAGTCGCTAGTATCAACAAAGAGAAATGAAAGCGACATACGTCTTTCATTGATTGGTGAATTAGCCTGGGGTATGCAATGACTTGGCTTAATATAAATCCCATAGAATTGTACCGTTCGCTATCCGCTATGTTTTACGTTTGTGTATATAAAATAAAGTTTTCCTGTATTTCAGTTATGCTGAGGCTCATTATTCTTTCAGTAAAAAGAACAAAGCCATTACCGTTCATTATTATTATTATTATTATCCCATTATATTTCTTCCTTCCTACGTTAGTTAGCACGACCACCAAGCCCAGTTATAAATAATGGACTATTTCGTTTTGTTTGCGTAGAAAGAGGGGAAAAGACATTACATGGTTTAAAGAAGGGAAAATAGAAGTGAGAAAGAGAATTAGATTGATCTGATAAGAACGGATACTACACTTTAACCTCAACCAAAAGGCCGAAAAACCATTTCAAGCGCGATAAAAGCACCATTTTTTTCAGACGCACAGTATCGAAAGACGGAAATCGAGTAAAGCAGTCAAAAATCCAGTTACCATAAATAAAATAATATCGTCTGTTGAATTAGTTCTAAATTATTATTAAGGGAAATTTTCGTAAGACGGGGATTTGGCGATAAGTAAAGAAAGAAGAAAGAAAGAAGAAAGAAAGAAGGGAAGATAGAATTGTTTAACGTCTCCTTCCAGTAACTCATAAATAATGTGCTATTCCGTTTTGATTGCGTAGAAAAACAAAAGACATACGCTCGTTGGTGTCAGTGAGAAAATGAATGAAAGAAAAAAGAAAGAAAGAAAGATGGGGAGACAGAAGTGTTTAACGACTGTTTCAGTGAAATAGAAAAAGTTATCAAATTAAAATCTTTTCATTTGCACCCACTTCTTAAAATAAGATAAGAATTAAAAGATAGGCATTCATATTTATGATTATTATTGCAATATTTTGTTAAAGTTTTTAAACTCAAATATTTAATGGTGTGATAGGGGAATTTCTACAGATGATTTAATGTCATAGAACTCGCCATATTGCGCTTATTCAGTCATTAACTTAAGATTAATCAGAAATTTCAAATAGAAAAACCGTGAAATTTTCACGAGTCTTTCTAGTTATTATTATTATTACTGTTGTTGTTCCGAATATTTTTATTGATGTCCTACTTTGTTCACTCATGTAGCTGAGTCTATCCCTTGGACTTCGGGCTACCATGAGGGTGTGAAGGGATGTATTTGATGAATAGTCTTCTTTAATCTGTGAACCGTGCCAAGGAGGACGATCATATGGACTTCTTGTATCTTAAACCAAGAACACTAACCATCAATTAAAGTTACATCACTACTAACCATGGGTATATCATACCCGATTTTGAAAATATCAAAAAAATATTAAATATAAATCTTTATTTGAAATATTTTACATGCAGGCACTTCAAACTTTGTACTTTGAGTTAACATTAATAGGAACTGAAAAACATATTATTTAGGTAAGAAAATCAGGTACTGAAAATTGTAATTAAAAAAAGGAAAATTTGCGCTGGGTACTATATACCATGGTTAGTGTTCTAGGGTTAATGTCATCAGAAATGTTGTGGGTGTATGTTTCGAGTCCTATCTTGACTGGTACTGTTGTGGACATCACAACTCATATTGTTTCAATTTCTATTTCTAGAGAACATAACACATCAAAGAAGACAAAAAATAATTTTCTTCATCTTTGGTGGGCTATGTCCCTTCAGGACGTTGCCGAACATGGCTCCCCACAGCTTCTTGTTTTTTTGTTTGTTTGTTTTTTTCTGCTCTAAATAACTTTTAACTATTTACTACTCCTCTTTGTCACTTTTCTGCCATCCATTCGCATAAATTCGTTATGTGGATTACACACTGCTCCAAAAGGCCCTGTGAGAGTTAAGTTCTTCATGTTGCATGCTGACAGGAGTGAATGATCTCAGCTCGGCTTTTTCTCTTGGCCGGCAATCGCCAATCGTTTCGGTTCGGCAATAAAATATTTCAACACAGAAAATTTTAACTTTACTATTTTTATTAATGTCGAAATGTACTAACTATCCAGTGGGGTCGCCACCCCCCACCACCGCACTTCACTGTGGAGCCTTTTTGCGTACGAAAGAGAACGCGACTGCATGACGTTCAATCAGCAACTCATTGAAAAACCTTTCATTATCTATCATTTCCACGTTAGCTCAGCCAATCAAAATCGACTTCCTTATTATGTCTGACATCTGACCCCGAAGGTCAACCTGCGGAAGTTGAGATACACTTTCTCCTAAAAATAAAAATAAAATAAAAAGTCTCCTAAATTATTATTTAACACTCCAGACTCTCCTTCCTTGTTATGCGTTTCACATATTTCTGGTTGTAATTATAAGTTCCATTGTCGATCTTGTTTTACTTAAAACTCCCTCATTGCTTATATGTTCTATCCATGGTATTCCTTGCATCCATCGATAGGACCATATATCTGTCACCTCAAGTTTCTCATCATATGTCCTTTACTTCTTTGATGTACGACGTAAAATAACGATTATCGCGAGGGAAACAAGTTATCGGAAAACATAGAATAGATAGATAGATAGATAGATAGATATGAGCAGATTGAGATAGATAGAAACAGATTGAGATATATAGATAGATATGAGCAGATTGAGATAGATAGAAACAGATTGAGATAGATAGATAGATAGATAGATAGATAGATAGATAGATAGATTTGAACAGATTGAGAAAGAAAGAAAGATTGGTCGATAAATAAAATTTTCAGATTTTATTAATATACAAATGTAAGAAATTATTTTAATGCCAACCATTCACGTAGTCTTGATGAATCTTGAAAATCAACATTCGAAAAATATCTTTCACTTGGTCTCGAACGTAAACCAAAGACATCGGCGGCATTTACACACACCTATCTTAGCGTCGAGCCCGCCCATATCTCTGAGCAGAGCGACAATCAGAATGATGATTTGAAAGATTAGAAATGTAGTATAGAGAAATATAATGTAATTCGCGTGATCGAAAGTGAATATTCGTGTCACTATTCGACGCCATTATTATACTTTATACGTGGATAACAATGTCCGAATTGCAGACGCCGACAAAGAATTAAAACAGCCTTCAAATCTCATCGCCTGGAACGATTTGACTTTACATTAACTTGTTAGCGATTACGGAAGTCGGCTGCTGTCAGACACAGTTCAGATTGATAATTACGGTTTTCATAAATTTCAATTTCGAATGCATAATGTTGTGAAGAGCCGACTTAAGTCATAAGATGGCGCCGATCAGAGGTTAATGAAAGAAGGGACGGAGTTAATTACATCGTTAAGAAAATGGCGCCTGTTTGCAAACAACGAGCATAAATAACTTTGTCAGCCTTCTTCGATGTTGATGTTCAACGATTTTTTAAGCATCCGTTTACAGGGCGCTTGTTTCTTATTTCTTCATTCAGGAAAAGGCTGACAACCATTTAAACACTCGAATGGATGGTTGAAAAAAAAAAAAAACTTCTTTCAGTTTCTGTCTCTTCATATCTTCTGTTATGTTGTGAATAATACAGCCCACTATCTTCAGAATAAACAGAGGGAAAACATGGAGAAACGTGCCTTCAATAAGACATAGAGTCAAAAGGACGGTTTTTCCCATGACACCGCTTTTTTTAACTACTGTCACTCTTCGGCAATGTTTATTGTTTTAAAAAACAAATATTAGAGTTGTAATAAAATCTAAATATATAAAAGTGAATTCATACATATTCATGAGAACTGATAACAAAAATAATATTAGATTGTTTATTTACACTATTTATTATATTATTTATTAGAATGCTTGGCAGAGCATCAGCCAATTGCCAATTGATTCAAACTTTATAAAATGGTAAATAATAAAGATTTCCTACATTTCTGAAATAGGGTATTGTAATTATTTATATTATTTACATTGTTCCGACTGTTGTGGTCATCTTTATTGTCATGTTCAACAATCTGGACGGAATGAAGGGTTCAGTTCGAAATTCCAATCACCTGAAGAATGCTAAAGCGTACAACGGCCGAAACGTCGTGAACATGGCAATAAAGATGAGGAAAACAGTTCGAACAATGTAAATAATTTTGAAAATGTATGAATAAAAATTGTTTATATATATCTGTTTGTTAAAAATTGTTTATATATATATATATATATATATATATATATATATATATATATATATATATATATATATATATTTAAAGATATTTTTGTACGTACAAAATTTAATGATCGAAATAAAAGTATAAAACTTAATATTACGAGACATATTAAAAACGGGCGAAGCAATCTACAAAAATTAGAAATCACACCCTGCCTTTGAATGGACTCGTCCCGAACTACCGTTCCGCCATATGCGAACACCTATTAAAGAACAGAGATTGTGCAGCCAAATTTAGTGACTGGTTCAGTCTGAAGTCGGACGTCCGGCTGACCGGCTGATCGGTTGAACTCTCATATCCCTTCAGGCGGGGAGGAACCCGAAGGAGTCTACGCCGAACGGCGGAGTCTCTTTCGGGGAGGTAAACCGGCCCTGAACCCGTTTATACGGTTCAAAGGGCATATTTTTGGCCGAGCCCACGGGCTCGGAGATCCCACGGGCTCGGAGATCCCACGTTAAACCGGCCTTGTGCCACATGATGCCCTCGTGGGCGGGGGGGGGGTGACTAAATACTAGTGTTGATTGGTTCACCGTGTTGTCCCGGTCTCACTCCTTATTTCATCTAAAGGTTCTGGAGGCACTTTACATCGGGTCTCGTAAGCCTTCTTTGTGTAAACAACGTGACTCGCTGTCATTTGTCTCTAGTTCCTTTTTCATAATTTTTTTTCTCAACTTCCTTTTATTGTACATTTTTCTGAGTAAATTTTAAATCTCTCTTTGTAGCCTGAAGAGCGGGATCGAAACCGGTTGCTTCGCCCGTTTTTAATATGTCTCGTAATATTAAGTTTTATACTTTTATTTCGATCATATATATATATATATATATATATATATATATATATATATATATATATATATATATATATATATGGTGACCCTCATACGTCGTATTCGACGCATGAGGGTCAAGCAGCTTAGTTCCTAGGAACCGACAGCGCAGACACCATCACATATGATTCGATTATAATGTTGAAGGCTTTGTGCACAACCATTTACGGTTACCAAGGATACAGAGAAATCCAATCATCCTGACAAGGGGTGGTAGTGTGTTCATTTTTATTAACATTTGTTGTATCAGTTACTTGTTACGTTCGAAAAAGTGTTTAGGTACGGGTGGGGATGTATTTTAAATCAGTTAATTGATAATATTAATGCTCTGTAAATTTACATTGAGCACTATTTTGTAAAAAATAAAAATATCAATAAGAACACTGGATTACATATCTTAATGTTTTTTCTTTTTATTTAAATATACATACATACATACATAAATACATACATACATATATATATATATATATATATATATATATATATATATATATATATTAAAATATAAATATTGCATTGCATTAAGTCTAATTGTACTAGTTTTTAGAAAGTTGCAAATATAAAATTATTCATGTAAATAAAAAATCTAATAAATAAATAGTGTTTAATAATTTTGTTGTAAAGTCTTAAGAACAATAAAACGTATAAATTCACTTTCGTCACGTGTTTAAGTTTGATTTCAATTTCTCTTGCTTAAAACTTACAACTTGCCTTACTTTTCTGATATATTGAAAATATGTTGCGTCACTTCATTTCGCAACGATGATATATTCCTCTGTTCCTATGTTCCTCTGTTCTACGCTAAACATACATTCTCTTTAATCGATTTCGCCCCAAGCAAGACAGTAGAGCCACTGAGACACAAGTTGTTATTTAGTGTGGAAGAGTTAGAATCAGAAATATTGCTAAGGAACAAGAACAAAAGAAGAGTCATTGAGAGGACAGTAGATAGCGATTGACATTGCATTTACATTTTTACAGATTAAATTTGGCTGGAAAGCATGGAGCCGGGAGGGAGAAGTGTGACAAAAGAAACTGTTAGCATAGAATTTACGGCTACATCTAGCCAACTCAATTGTAAATTGATAAGACCTCTTCGCCAGTCCATTACTGCGCTTAAATTCAAAGAGTCTAACTACCATTGAGAATAGCTCATCCAAACAATTACCATGAAAGCAATTATAGAAAAGAGACAGAGAGGCAACTTTACAGCGGTTAGAAATTAACTGAAGCCGAGACGCCAGGTCAGGACCAATAATATTGCTGATTTTTCTTTAGATTTTTACAAGGATCTCTAGATATAAAGTAGGAGCTCCGGCTCATATGTGACAGCAACATTATTACGAATGTAAGACTTATAGATATGCAAAATAGATTCAGGAGAGAAAAATTGTCTAGCACTACGCAGTGAACCAATTATCTTAGCAGCTGAGTCTTTTCACTTCATGTCAAGCCGAGGACGTTACTCCGAGAAGGCGCAACGGGTCACTCCCTTGGAGGTTAGCATCAGCCATGCAGATGGCAGGTAAGAATGGTTATTTACATGTTTATATCCATCATGGTGAGGAGGTACGGTGGAGTAATGGATATCGGCTTGAATTGAGGAGTCGGAGAGCCGAGTTCGAATTCTAGTCGAATTCTAAATATTACATTCACTTACATGCTAATACCCTTGGGAAAGGTATGAATCCTCTTCTCCCTCCAGCTATGGGTAAATAGCAGGACAGACTGGGTTCTATAGCCCTGGATGGCAACTGGTCTAGGAGAAGGACAACTCTGAATTCAAAACCTGCGGAGGGTCGTTTGGGGACTTTGTGGCACGTAGTGCACCAGGTCTCTGTATTCGTCCCTCCAAAAAGTGTGGATGGTCCTGCACAAAACCTTCACCACTATAATCAAATCTCATGTGCTGGTGTCGGGCTGTCAGTTTCCTAGGAACTGATCTGCTTGAACCTCATACGTCGAATTCGACGGGAGAGTCGAGATTTATGGTAAAAAAATGTTAGAGAAGATTTATTATTAATTCTAAGTAAATAATTTTGTGAGTTTTCTTACCATTACTTCAGTGAAAACTAAATTCTAGACTAATCGTACCCTTAGTCTTTTCCACACACCCCACTTATTCCATATCCCGTTTAAAAGAATTAAAAAAAAAAACTACTCTCATTTTTATTAAAATCCCAGTAATACTTAAATATTTTTTTAATCAATTCACCCTAAGCAATGCAATAATGCTACTAAGAGTGAAAGAGACCGGAAGAACTTTAGAAGGGACCAGAAACACAATTCCTAAACAGGAAACAAGAAATTGTTATGGTGTGGAACCATAGAAAGATAACACGGACTCGGATATAAGGGTTAAATAGTATATTCCTGGAAACGTAGCACAAACGTAAATGTGGTCTGGAGAGTACTTTCTCTCACTGGTGTCCAGACACACTCACTCACTCACTCACTCACTCTATGATTACTACTCGGTGACCCTCACTTGGTGACTCCCTTCACTCAGAGTTGGTAGCCATATTATATCGGTGTGGAAGAGTCCATTTGTAGGTAGGTCCCCACAATAGAAATAAACCTCTTCTCCTGTTCAGAAGACCAGGGAGGTGTGTGAACCGGATGATAGGCAAAACTATCTACTCCCATTTAGAAGAAAGAAATAATTATTAAATTATTTCATAGTTCAAACAGTGACGTTAGAATTATAAAGGTGAAATAGACTTTAGAAGGAACAAGTGATAAATCTCTACTCCCATTCAAATGTCCGTGGAGGAATGTAAACCAGACGCTAGGTGAACCTATTTTTACCTCTACTGAGGAGAAAAAAAATAATAAATAAAACTTCAGAGTTGAAACAGTGACGTTAGAAGTGTGGGAAAATGAAATATAAACAATAAATAATAATGAATAATAAAAAATGGAAAAGAAATACATTTTCCATTGATGCTAGTTGTAAAGGAACCGGAAATGTTATTACTCCACTTGACTTCGTCAAAGGCCTTTAGGTGGCGCTA
This sequence comes from Acanthosepion lycidas, assembly GCA_963932145.1. Lineage (NCBI taxonomy): Eukaryota > Metazoa > Mollusca > Cephalopoda > Sepiida > Sepiidae > Acanthosepion > Acanthosepion lycidas. Next base: position 60,089,322 of record OZ010584.1, read on the forward strand.
TTAAAGTCTATAAAAAGATAAATATTTCCTATCCATCTCTCTCTTTTTCTACTTGCTCCAAGATGTAACACGAGGTGGCAATTAGGTTCCCACTGAGGAACATTAGTGTCTTCGGTCCACTGACCACTGAACTCTCTTCCCATTTTCCAACGCATGACGTTCGCACGCGTCTTCCAAAACAACCACCTATGAAGAAAATCAACATTTTTTCTTCGGTTGTTCCAACTCCGCGCAAGGCTGACTTGAGTTCGACCATTATAAAAATGCTTACTGGGCCAGAACGAAAACGGATATACAGAAGAGACACTGAGAACTTTGTTTCACTACAGTTTATTTAAATAAAAAAGAATAAATGGTCCGGAGTAGAAAGCCAAGTTCGTGTATTTTTGTTTTTAATTGTTTTCATGTGGACACGCACTCAGCATACAATACACAAACACACAACCTTTTAAATTTCATAGAAGTGTAAGTTTGGAGTATACTTTAGTAGGAATCGAAAAACAAGGAAACAAGAAACCGGGAAGGAGTGTGAGCCGGACTATAGGCGAACCTGTCTACTGCTATTGAGGAGAATAAATTGTACATAAAATTTCAGAGTTTAAACTTTAGCAATATAGAATTGTTGTAATCTTGTCTTTGTTCCAAGTAGCCGAAAATTAGGAAGACCCTTGTTAGAGCGACTATCGAAAGAACACTAGGTAACAGGAGCAAAGAAGAGGCGGTTTATTAAATGCTCATACATAGAACGGAAATGCTTGAGTAAGTCACATACTACTCAAATCCTACTCTAATGTTGCTACTTGCCATATGTATAAGTAGGAGCAGTCCATTATCAAAGTAGGAGGGAAGAGCTTATCGCTAGCAAAGGTCTTTTGTAGGACATTTAAAGAAAGAAATTCCAAGCATTTTATGTCGAATGTACGATTCATAGCATGCTGTTGCAAATCAGACAAGTTCGAATTAGATAGAATTAACAAGATCAAATTAAATACAAAAAATGATGCAGTAAGTTTCCGGGTTACGACAGTCCCGACCTACGAGATTACGTGGTTATGACGCAATCTATATTAATCTTGTTTCGACGTACACCGTTTGCTTCGCACGTACGACGCAAACGGCGCGGCGAAAGAATACGTGGCGCGGCGGGAGAATACATTATATGGCCGAAGAATACGTCGTCATACGGCACTAGATTGAGAAAGGCGGCGTGGATCAGTTCCTGGTTGTACGTCGTATTGGATTGTTGCGCATTCGCTCTCTTTATTTTGTGTTGTGTTTGTTGAAATGTTATTGCTCTTCAAACGTAGTGTAATTTTTTTTTCTGATAGTGGTGCTTTGAAGAAAAGAAAAGCTACCACGATGGAAGTGAAATTGGACATTGTTAAACGCTCTGAAAAGAGAGAAACAACAACGAACTTTGACCAGCTGCTTGGTGTAAGTCGTTCGACTGTCGCTTAAAATATGGACATATATATATACATATTGACTTCCCTCTAAGTGTAAGGTTATTTTCTTGTTGGTGAATTCCCGATAAAAAATTTTTTTTTCCTTCTTCCAGCAGATATGTTACTGTGTAATAGGGCACTGACCCTGTTTAAAAATTTAATTGATGATTTGGAGGGAATACTAATTGGATAATTATTTAAAATTCTCAGGAGAGTAGGTAGAATGTTTGAGAAGAAAATTAAAAAAGAAATGCATTAAAATTTACGTTTTAATATAATAAAATGAATTTAAGAATAGTTCCAAGGAGAATCAAATTCATAATTAACTAGACAAGATTCAGTAAAATTAATCAAACCAAGGTCCCCAACCCTATCCACTTCCCGCCAATAAGAAGAAACCATGAATTGTGTTCTCCGAATTTCTTAGGAACTGAAAAATTAAAATCCGGAAGTTTGTTTATATTACGCTATCTGTCCAAAATCAGTGTGTGCTCTTACAAATTATTCAAGACAAAGAACATGTTTTATGTTAATCCCCAAGATTGGGATTTGTTTATGTTGATCGACAAAGAGCACAATTATCTTTACAGTTTTCTAGAAAAATTCTAAACAAACAAAGGAAGTAACACATGGTCTTTTAACAAGATCTCATAAAATTAAGACGGTCGTGTGGAGATATTAGATATATCAATGTCTCATTTTTGAGTAGGAAGAATCTATAAAAACGACAGAAAGGCCGACGGAGAGTTTGAGAGATTGATCCCAACAAGGAAGTTAGCCAGTGATTCTATCCGGTCGCGTTTCTCGCAGATGGTGTGAAAACACACAGAGTCGGGAAAATGGGCCCAGGAGAAGTCGACTCGAAGCGACTGGGATTTCTGATAAGATAGTCGTCGCTAAAGGGCACATCCGCAATCTCTGTGCCAGAGCGAAAACACAGTGAGAGTCGATTGACTGATTATTACTTTGAAGAATTGAGTAAAAGTCAACTAGCTGGTTATTATTTTAGCGTTTGCGACTAGATTTTCCAAATTACTATCCTGTAGTAGGGAACTTCATTTTGCATTAGATAATGGAGACATTTTATTCAACCAACATTTTTTTTTATATTCAGTAAACCTGTTGTTAGAGTTATCGACAGTATTGTGCATTTTATCGAAGCGTGAAGAGACACAATTTACCACGGCCACAGACAGGAATTATGCAATCTTGTCTGTGATACACAACGTACATAGAGGTATTCAAACTAAACTTCGCAGTTAATCCTAATATCGTAGGATTCGGGGAAACCTGAACCAACCCTATCGAGACGAGGCATCAACCCCAATCGAGGAGCAAAAATAGACGGATGAACCGTAACGTCGTTATTACTCAACAAGTCTAACGGAGCTAGCGACTAGCGACTGAAGAAGGGAGGAAGAAGAGAATAAACAGAATATGTATTCGCATGATTCTTTTATTTAAAACTAAAGTGCTCACATGAGAACTATGAGGTTATGGACAAATGACTTTTATTCCTTTCGCATTCTATTAATTAGAAGCAAGTTTCACTTGAACATCTTCTTCACATCTTTGAAACTGACGTCCTACAGGATCTTTTCCCGGTAGCTACAATTTAACCTTTTCAAGTCTAGGACGAACCGTTATTTTCGTACATAACCTCATAAACTGCACCATTTCTTACAATCATACTATTAGGTTGGTGCAAAAATAATGACGTAATAATGTCGTTTTTTGACGTTACAAAATACGTCAAAAAACGTAATACATCATACAGTAGCCATCTACATTGAGTGGCTCTTGGGCCTTGTATTGAGGGAACATCATTTGTCGAAAGAATTAAGTTACAAACTAAATATAGAGTTTTGTTACCGACATGTTGAAAAACAAAAAAAAAAAGCTTCGCCTTGCATTAGATTCTATTTTAGCCAAATAAATACCAAAAATTCTTCTAATTGAAGCAGCTTTTGTTTTCTAACGGATTAAATGCTTATCGTTATTGCAATGTTTCTTTGCGAAGGTTTCCTTTTACTTTAAGCAACCAAGCATTTAATGAGAAATTCTTAAATGTACATTCAACGGATAGGAGAATGTCAACTTAGAAAAAGGGTCCCAATTGACAGAGAGAGAGAGAGAGAGGGAGAGAAAGCGAGACACAGAGAGAGAGAGAATGAGAGAGAAAGCGAGACAGAGAGAGAAAAAAAAACATATCGTCTTTAATTAACCCGAAATAACTTTCTAACATGATTTTTGATTTTGCTTTTATTCTTTGGGGATTTAACCGCGAAAAATCGAACTTTAAAAATCAATTCGTTGCTCATTTTACGTTATCTAAAAAATTAATTTTTTTTTTTTATTCAAATTCCAACTGATGACACTGGATATAATTTTCTTGTGTTACAATATTAAGTCTTTTATTAAAATATTTTGCTTTTATTTCTGTTTTCTTGCCAAATTCCTCTAAAGAATTGATACTCATAATTTGAATTTATTGGTCAATTTGTTTTTTTGTATTTCTTGCCTAGTACTTTCTCTTTTCCTTCTTATTCGTTTCTCTCTCTCTCTTCTCCCTCTCTCCCTCTCTCCCTCTCTCTCTCTCACACACACACACTCTCTCTCTCTCTCTCACACACACACGCATACACTCTATCATACTTTTCAGTCTTTCATTTTTTTGTTTTTTCTTTTCTCTATGTCCCCCCATCTTTGTCCTCTCTCTCTCTCTCTCTCTCTCTCTCTCTCATTCTTTTTTCTTGTATTTCTTTCTTTCTCCCTTTTTCTTCTTTCCCTTTAGTACTTTCCCTTTCTCACTCTTCTTTCTCTGCCTTCTTTCGCCCCCTTTCTGGTTTATATTTCTTTCTCTTTCCTTCACTCTTTCTTTCTTCTTCTTCTTTATGTCACTTTATTTCTCTCTCTCTCTCTCTCTCTCACTTCTTTCATTATATATTCTCTCTCTCTCTCTCTCTCTCTCTCTCATACTTTTTGCTGTCTCTATTTCTTTTTTTTTTTTTCTTTTTTTTCATTTTTCCTTCTTTGTTTACCTTTCGCTCTTCTCCTCCTCCCACTCTCTCTAATTCTCTTTTCTTGCATTTATTTATTAACCTCTTTCGCTTCTTTCTCTCTAGCTCTTTCACTTCCCCCCTATCCTTTCCCTAACTTCTTTAGCCCTATTTCACTGTTTTCTCCTTTCCCAACTCTCTCTCTCTCTTTCTCTTTCTCTTTCTCTCTCTCTCTCTCTCACTTTCGTTTTCTCTTTATTCCAGCTGCTTCTTTCTTTCTACTATTTTCTTTTTCTCTTTTTCTCCCACTTCTTTCACTATCTCACATTCTCTCTCTCTCTCTCTGTGTGTCTCAGTTTCTTTCTAACTCTTCTCTATCTTTGTCTTCTTTTTCTTTTTCCATAATATTTTACCAATTTCTTGGGTTATGATCTTGTAATCAATTAAAATTCCCTAAGGGCCGGAACTAATGATTTGCCATTTTCGTTTCCGAATATAGTTGATTGTTTATTTGGGGATAAAAAAAATTCCTTCGTTAAGTTTAACGCTAAATCAGCTGGGGAATTCGATTTTCTGTTTTTAATAGAATAAACACGGATTACGCATGCAACTGGTCTCAAGACACGAAAGCCAAGTTTGACAAACAGAAACATATAATAAATCAATATATAGGCATAAACGAAAACAATCAGAATTCCCAGTCTTGGCGATCAAGGTGTGTTATCCATTCTCTTCTTTTCCTTTTAAAGAAAGGCGTCCCGGCGATTCTAACCCTTTGACAGCACCTACCTCATTGCACTAAACAGAGAGAGTTAGTGGATATCAACGTCAGTCTGACATTAATCGCAGAAACTTTGCTAATTTTGTTTATCGCCATATGTAGGCTTATGGGTCTTCTTCTTCAGTAGATTATGGCTCTCCATAATTCCCTGTCCTTATTAGTGCTTAATAACTTTTTTTGTTGTTATCTCTCCTAAACCCTGTTCTGACATCCAGTTACTCTACCTCACATTGTAGATTATGCGTTATTTCCCTCTGAGACCCTTGCCTTCAATCTGTCCTGTGTGTATTAAATTTTGCATGTCCTCTTAACTTTTTTTTTTTGTTATCTTTCCTAAACCCTGTTCTGACATCCAGTTACTCTACCTCACATTGTAGATTATGCGTTATTTCCCTCTGGGACCCTTGCCTTCAATCTGCCCTGTGTGTATCAAATTTTGCATGTCCTCTTTCCCCGCTATATGCCCTGGGAGTTTCAACTGTCTTAAGTGTTAACGCTCTCGTGTCACATTATTCCCTAGTTTGGAGATGGATAAATACTATCAAACGGTGGTATCCATTCTACTCTTTTCCTCTGGTTCCCGGGATTCCAGCCTAGCGATAACACGTTCCTCGTTACTTTAGAAATAGGAGCGTCGGTGAACTGCCGTCATCAGCGTGATAATGGTTGCAGGGACTTTGTAATTTGGGGTTTGTCCGACGGCAACCCCACATTAAAAATGATTTTGTGTCAAATAAACAAATAAGATAATCAATCGCCGATCTTTTTAAAAAATTCAAATTCAAAATAATATGAATGAATAAATAAACAAATTAAGTAAATAATAAACGAATTAACAAAATACGAATAAACACACAAAAATAGATAAAGGTAATAAGACTCAACAATAAACAATTAAGTTATCAATAATAATGAGTAAAAAGTTTAAAAAAAACAACACTATCAGACAGCTACAAACAAGAGCATTCGGATCCACAATTATTTCAACTAATTATGGTCACCTCGACGTGGTGTAATGGTTAGAAAACTTGTCTTGCTAGATCAGTTACGATTGTGTAGCGAGTCCAATCCTCACTGGGTACCCCATAGATTCACCCTTGTTCCACACCTAAGCTGCGCTTAGAAAATCACTATATATATATATATGTATTTTTTAAAGCATTTCACCCAAGCAAGGATGGAAGCCACGAGCACGCAAGGGATTTGGAGCGAGAGCAGATAGGAGTGATAGATAAAGAGAAGGATAGTGGATAGATCAAAACAACTGGAGATTTCTATTCACATTACATTTGAATAGTTGGAGATTATAGCTATCAGGGAAACGGGAAAAGGGAAGGGAGTTCCACAGTCGAGAGGTGCGATATATGAAGCTATTGGAGTAGAAGAGACGGCTATATTTAACAGTTTCAACAGTGAAAGGGTGAGAGCGGGATGCCAGCCTCGTAGGACGCTTGAATTCATGAAGCCCAGGAACCAGCGAAATCAGCTCATCGGAGCAATTACCATTAAAGTATTTGTAAAAAAGACAGAGGGAGGCGACGGCACGTCTGTCAGAGAGCGACTGCAGACGAGATGCCAGATCAGAACCAATTACATTGCATATCCTTCTCTGGCTCTCATCAAGAACCCCGAGGCAAACAGAAGGGGTTCCAGACCATATATGGCAGCAATACTCTATGCAAGGGCGAATGGTTGATTTGTAGATCTGAAGGATCGATTCCGGGGAGAAAAATTTCCTGGCGCAGCACAAGAAGCCAACTTTCCTTGCGGTGGACGAAGCAATTGACTCAATGTATTTGTTCCATCTTAGGTGAGCAGACAATGTGAGACCGAGCAGCCGCAGAGAGGTGCTCTCGAGAAGTTGAGCGTCAGACATTCTAATGGGAGGCAGGGAAGGATCTCTGTGGTGATTAATAGAGAGCAGTTTTATTTTTGAGGCATTAAAGTTAACCAGCCAATTACGGCCCCAGTTCACAACCGAATGGAGGTCCTTTTCGTGACGAACGGCCAGGTTAGTTTTGTCAGCGACACTAGATTTGTTTTTGAGCCAGGAGTAAATTGTAGCGTCGCCCGCGTAGATGCCTACTTGGGAATCTATAACATCAGGAAGATCGTTGATGAATATAAGAAACAGAGTAGGGCCTAGGATAGAGCCTTGGGGTACACCTGCGTTTGTGGGATAGGAGCTGGAGGAGAATCGGTTGAGAACGACTTTCAATTCACGGTTTGACAAAAATGATTGTATTAAATCAAACAATTGACCTGTAATACCATAACCCTGGAGCTTGTGAAGAAGGCCAGCATGCCAAACCCTATCAAACGCTTTGGAGAAGTCTAGAGCCACGGCATGAGCTTCTCCACTATTTTGAAGAGCTTGGTAGACAATTTCAGTGATGGCCGTAAGCACATCAGCTGTAGATCGGGCAAAGCGGAAACCACATTGCTTGTCTGAGAGTAGATCATGGGATGTAAGGTGGTTAACTACTTCGGCGTTGAATAAAGCTTCGAAGACTTTGCCGAAGAGGGGTAGGAGACTGACAGGACAGTAATTAGATGGGTCAGACGGGTCGCCAGAGTTCTTAGACAGGAACAATCGACGAGGACTTCCAGCAGTCTGGAAAACAAGATTCCTTGAGACAGTAGTTATACAATTTGGAGACGGCGGGCGCCAGTTCAGGTGCACATTTCTTCAACCCGCTTAATAGGGCCTCAGTTCTGAGAGGGAAATCGGGTATGGGTACACTGGAAGAGTCGAGCGTTGAATTGAATGAAAATATCCGAGAAAGCATTCACCCTTGTCGGCAGAGGAGGTCAGGACCTCAAACTGGTTGAACAAAGGAGGTAAAGAGGATTTTCTATTGTTGAGTACACTCTTGCAGCGACGCCAATAATCCTTGGAGCCGAATTTGCGAGATGCAATACGTTCCTTCATTCGAGCAGCAAATAGCGACTTAGCTTCGTTGAGGACACGCTTACACTCGTTACGGGCAGAGGCAAGTATTGAGTAAAATAAACTAATTATATACGTATATATAATAATAGCTGAGCACTCGTATTCGAGGATACCTGTCTACTAGGGCGGCTAGCCAGTCCCTATTGCAGACTCTCGCTCTGGCACATTTGCGGTTTATACTGCAATTATGCTGAACAGACATTAGTTACAGTTTCTGGGAGAGAACATGCTATCTAGAATGATCAACAATTTGAACAACACCAGCACACTCAAACCCTCGGTCACAATGACTTGTGACTTCGTGCTAGCACAGCTGTCGACGGCCCCAAATGTTCCGTCTACCCAATTTTACTCATAAGGCTTGCGTCAGCACGTGGTATGGTTTTCCAAAGTTGCCACACGCTGGGATCTCCTTCCTGACAATTCGACCACGGTGAGATTCAAACCCGGGTCTCATGGTCAGAAAGCAAACGTTCTAACCACTCATATTTAGGCAGCATATTTTCATTCAAATATGTGTGGTTAAATAATTTGCACAAATCATGTCGATTAGTTTTTGTTGTGATCACTTCAAGTCTGCGGATTAATTTTTTGGTAGACTTAGAAAATTGAGTAAGAAAAATACCAAAATTGTCTTTCGAATAGTTTTTATTTTCCCCAAGTACTTTGAATCTCATCTGAGATCATCTTCAGGGGGTTAAGTTGTCTGTGAGCATGTATATGTGTTTCTGTGAACTTACTTGGGAAAATAAAAACTCGAACACGGGTCTCCGATTCCTCAATCCGAAAATGAAAGGAGAGGCACGGTGGAATAGTGGATAGCGGATAGTCGAGTGAGTTCGGATGCCACCCGTTAATAGACTCAAGTCACCCATTGACGAAATGGGTAGAAGTGCGATAGGAGAGCGTCAGTTCAAGAAAAACTGATCTGTTAGTCTGTCATGGCAGAAATATCACAAGTTTCCCCAGGTGACTCCTATCTAAACCCCAGATCTTGTAACCAATACCTGAATAAACAACGACATTGCAAGCACGATTTGCGAGTAACTGCTAGGTAATATCTAATCTCCTATACGACAGTAAATGCTGAACAATCTCTTCACAGACGAAGAGACTTGAAGCGAATAAGATGTGGTTTTACTGATGAATGCTGAGAGTCCCATGGATTGAACATGAGAGAAACGAGGAAGTTTTAAGAATAGGAACTAAAATGGCGCTTATGAAGACAGAAAGAGATAGTTGGTATTTCTAAGATGCATAATTAGAAAATAGTGCTTGAAGAATTAAGACATGTTGAATGCAATGGAAGCGGATAGAACGGCGAACAATATGCTTAATAATAGGTGGCAGATCAAGTACTGGGGAATTTAACACTCAGGGGGCATACTAAAGCCAAGAGATGCCGTAGGGGTGAACGGTGTAACCCGCTTAGCGAGTTTGTGTTAATGGATGGCAAAACAAGAACCAGTCATATGCCATGCGTGATCCACGAAAGATATAGTGCTGTTCGATAAAAGTGACTCGCCTTATTCTTTGGATTTAGCTCAAATTTCGTTTCATCGGAGAAAAGAACATTCTTCCAGTCTTCTACGGTGAAATTTTTGTAATAGTGGACCCATCCATGTCTCTTGACTTTGTTGGTTTTGCTTATTAGTGGCTTAAACCTTTGTGTATAAGATTTGTAGCCTTGTTCTAACAAGATTTGTTACCTTATTCTGACAGACTTAGACTGGCTGCAATTTCTTGGCTAGTTATAATCCTATTCTTTGCAACTTGTCTCTTGATTACCCTGCCAGTTCCATCATCAATCTTTTTCTTTCGTCCCCTTGTTTCCTTCCTTGGAGCAGGAGTGTCATCATTATGTTCCCTAAACACTCGAGAGACAGTTGATTGCGAGGTTACAGCAATTTCTGCAATTTCTCTAGTAGACTTGCCTGCTTTTGAGTGGGCAATAATAGATGCCTTATGTGGCTCTGATGCGTGTTTTTACCCTTTCGTCTGGTTATTGACTTGAGTGGCTATTTCAAGCTGTTTTTATACTGTATGAGGTTTTCTGGAATATTCTGGATTTAATTTAAGCCGTTGTAGAATTCTCTAGAATATTGTTCTGGGTGTATTGTAAAATAGTTTGCAATATTTTGTCAAAAGCTCTTTAAATTTACCAGTTTAATCATTAGAATGCGATATCTGAGTCACTTTTTTTGCGCAGAGTTTTTTTTTTCCCCTGAATCTCATTTATATACAAATTAATAATTATCAATAGAATACCTTAGGGTGAATAAACTTTTTTCCTAGGTAGTCCGGAAGGAGTATTTATATTAGTAAGATTAAAAATTATTTAACCCCAAAAACAATAGAAAAAAAAAATTTTTAGTAAAAAAAATCAGGTGAGTCACTTTTATCGAACAGCATTGTATATGACTGACGAGTCAGATTTTTTCCCGCGGTAGTTTGCCATTTCTTTCTGCGGTAGACCATCCAAGGCTATAGAACCTGGTCTGTCCTGCTATTTACCGATAGCTTGGGGGGGGGAGAAGAAGAGGATTCATACCTTTCCCAAGGGTATTAGCACATCAATCAGTTATATGCCATGCGTGATACAGGCTTAGGCAATCCTGTACACGATACATGACTAACGAGTCAGATTTTTCCCGCAGTAGGTTGCCATTTCTTTCTGCAAGATCCAAGTTTTAAGTCCGTCCTGCTATTTACCCATTTGTGGGGAGGAGAAGAGGATCCATACCTTTCCCAAGGGTATTAGCATGAATGTAATTCGAATTGGAATTCGTGGAATTCGAACTCGGCTCTCCGATTCCTCAATCCGAGCCGCTACCCAGTTCTCCACTGTGCCTCCTAACAAATGTTCAAGATATAAAGATGTTCAAAATTACTTAAAGCAATAAAAGGTGGGAAGTTGTGGAGAGCCATGATCGCTCATATCCTGAAGGGAAACCACATAAAAGATGTTTAGGAAACGATCTTTGCTTGACTGAAAAAATCAATCTCTCAGTTGACAGAGTCTAGAACAATTGTTCTTCTTCGTCTATGTCTCGTGTTCCTTCAGGATCATGGCTCTTCACAACTTCCTATCTCTTGTGGCCTTCAGCAGTATTTCTTTGTTTGCCAAGCCTCCACGCCCGTTCCGCCATTCGTTCACAAAAGCTCACCAGGTAGGTGAATCGCTGCCTTCGCCTATTTCTCTTGGCCTTGTGAGGATTAAGTTTTCCAACCTCTCCTTTCTCATCAAACGTCCAGGAAATTTCTGCTGTCACTATTCTGATTCCGAGTAGGTTTTTATTTTTGTTGCCATTTTCTTCCTCGGTGCTCTCTCGCTCCGTCCATGGAATTCTCAGTATCTTTCTGTAGAACCACATTTCTGGACTAACCCGAAATCAAATTATTTTCTCCTTATACGAGGTGTGATGGCTTCAGTTATTTCAGAAATGGTTCTCTGAACGATCTGTGTTATTTGACTGACGTTCTTGTAAATTATATATGTCAGTTATTCAGATAGATATTTTTGATGTAGTGTCGTTTGGAAACATTAGAAGAATCGATAAATCCTAATTTGTGTTTCCTCTTGGGGGAGGACTCTTCACGCACACTTGCCTTACATCCGTAGTAGTTACCAATTTATATCTTTCTTCGCGTTGTCTTTTGAAATCAGAATCCTCCTGACGTTGTTGCCATGAGATATACTTGAATCCTTATTTCACATGAAGCGAAGACGACACGTTAATTTTCCTCCCTGTTCGCAAAAGATTTTATATCTATGAAAAGATGTTGGTTTTTATTCATTTGTTGTTTGTTCATCTTTTTCGGCGTAAAATATGTCTGAATTTCAGGAATGAAGAGGTTTTTTTTTAAAAAAATTGTTTTTTTTTTACATCTGTTACCCTCGTTTATTTAATTTTATGAAATTTCGGGAAATTATTTTTTGGATCGCTTAATGTTCATATTAGTTATGAGGACAAGTTCTCGGAAAATTTAAATCATCAAATCTTTTCGGCCAAACAGAGCCCACAGTTAGAGAAAATCTGCTTGGAATCGTAACTTAAAAAATGCAATAAAACTAAGACATTATTTAACTATAAAAAGTTTTAATTGCTTTTATGAGTAAAAACATTATGGATACGATTGTCATATTTATTATTTACCTTTTATAAAGAAGCAAATTTGAAAATAAATCTTTTATTTTTCAAAAATTACTAAAAAATTACAAAATATCAAAATAAATATGTAATCCAACTGAAATGCAATATTTATTATTTACCACTTTATAAACAACTATGAAAACAAGTTATTTATTCAAAATTTTATAAAAATATCAATGAAGAAAATTTGAATAAACATATGATTTTTCCAGACATAATATACTTTCTTAAATTAATTTTTTTATCTCAGACTACTTATTTTAATTTTCCAATTTTTATAAATTAAATTTTTTTTATTTCTTTATAAAACGGTAAATAATAAATATTTCATTATATTTGATTCGCATATTTTTATAATCTTGTAAATATAAAATTCTTGTAAATAAGCAATCTCATAAATAAATAGCATTTGATAAATTTGGTGTTAATTCTCAAGAATAAACAAAATATATAAATCCATTTTCATATGTTTGGGTTTAATTATAATTCTAATCATCGCCTATTAAAACAATGGACATTGGTAAGGAAGTGAAAAGTCTCCAGTAATAGCGGAGTCAAGAGAGTTAAGCGTTCTTTTAAGTTAAACATTGTCAAAAAAGGCATTGTAATTTTATAATTAGAAAAGTAATTATAAGAAGTAATTGTCTCTCTCACACACTCACGCTCATTCACATACACACGCACACAAAGAGATTTACTAAACCAAACCACAATTAAAGGACATTGTGAGAATTGAACTTTTATGTGCCATGTAGGATATAGGCGATCATAGCTCTCCACAACTTTCTATTCTTTGTGACTCTTAGCAGTTATTTCTTTCTTTGCTAAGATTGTCAAGTAGGTGGTTCGCTAGCATCCCCTATCTTTCTTGCTTTTAATATGACCTGTGAAGGGTTACGTTTTTCAATCCGCCCCCCTTCTTTATGTGGCCAAGGAATTTCAGCTATCTCTCTACTTTTAAATTCAGAAAGAAAGGCTCTCCCCCCTCTCTCTCTCTTTTTCTCTCTCTTTCTCTCTCTCTCTCTCACTGACTCTCTGAATCACTCTCACTCACTCACTCACTCACTCACTCACTTAATTTATTTATCTATCTATCTATCCCGCACTGGCACACACACGCTCATACAACAAATCAACAGAAGTTTTTATTTACTAAAGCAAGCCACAATTAAAGGACATCAAATGAGAATCGAACAGCTTCTTTTATTATGTGTCCTATCCTTTTAGGATACGGGCGATTATGGCTTTCTACAACTTCCTATCCTTTGTGGTTCTTGGCAGTTTTTTTTCTCTCTGTTCTAAGGTTTTGGCCCCACTGTGATACGATCCACATTCATAATATTTACGCTGGAGCCATTGTCCTCATCTTTGTTGTGACTGTTACGGCGTTTTTGGCTTTTTTTGCTCTTCAGTTTTCAAGCACTTGCCAAAGTTGTCGCGCGCTTCAAGTGTCTGTTGATGCAGGTAACCTTGAGGGGATTTCGAATGTATATAATAATAATAATAATAATAATAATAATAATAATAATAATAATAATAATAATAATAATAATAATAATACTATAAGGACCTGGAAATCGAAATAGAAAAAATGTGGAAATTGAAAACAAGAATAGTACCAGTCTTAGAAGGAACACAACACATTGAAAAAAAAATCCCTGGGAATCGCATCTCAGGAGAAATACAAAAAAAAAATGTGTTCTTATGGCCATACACTACGAAGAACTTTGTTCATGTAACGCTAGTGATGTCTGCCAGTTATAAAAACAAAAATCATGGAATGTAGCCATAACAACACAACACTATCTACATTAGGCCTTCACGCAGACTTGCTAGGTAGTGTGGCCATAGCAGAAATCGAAATGTAATAACAACATTAATAATAATAATAACGATAATTGAGCAAAATATTCCTATGGAAGCGAGTTAAACAGAAGTGACTGTCTGTGTTAAAATTATAGCCTAGATGCAGGGCGATTTTCTAGCTATTTTTTATAATTAAAATGTCTTTTAGATAGTGTCAAATTTGGTACATAAAAATGTAAATAAAATATACATAGTAAACAATAAAATATAATAAAATATATTATAAAATATATTAAAAACAAAATAAAATAAGAACGGATATCGATTTTATCCGCGTTCCTGATATATAAATTCTATTTCTTGTTTTGAGGGTTATATTTTTCAGGGGAAATAACCCTCTTATAATTATTATACAATTACTTCCCTTGAAAGTATTAAAGATTACTTCCCTTGAATTTCTTGACGGCAAATTTAGTGGTTCTGTCTGAAAATATATGCAGGTAACATTTTGAAAAAGGTTTTTTTATTTTTCTTTCTTTTTTTTCTTTCTTTTTTTTCAGTAAACTTAGAAGAGGACGTTTAGTTACTTTTCCAAGTCTCTTTATATAACAACTTCAGCAGGGTTGAAGCTGATTTTATTATATACTCTTTCAGGGCTGAATGCCTGGGCCTTGTGTCTCCTCTCCCCCAATCTACGATACGGGGTCCTCCAGTTTACTGAATGTCAATTTTCATAATTGTCATATTCATATAAAATATAAATTTTATTGCGACCTAATTATGTACCATAATGGATCGTATGCAGTGCAGGTAAAAAAAATTCATCGAGAAAAATTGAAAATAAATACAATGTATGTACAACTTAAAGACATGTCGTAATAGATCATTCTATCTTAAATAAATCAACAATATTTTGAGGTAATTTTTAGCATCAGCTTGAGATTTTTCTCATTAAAAAGTTGAATAATTTAAACACGTTCAACATTAGAGATAAAAAAAAAAACAGTGAATTTTACATAGAGTTTTTTTCGAGATTTATAATGAGCAAAACAAATTCACGGATAAGGACGAAAAAATAAGACCCCAGTATGACGTAAAAACCCGCAAAAATTATGCACCCATTAATAGTCATTGGTGCTTAGTTAACTTTGTGACGTGTGTAAATGTAGGTAGAAAAAAGAAAATGCTGATGAGATAGCGAGTGTCACAAAGCACTGCCCCAGCCCCAATCAGTAGCATATATATATATATATATATATATATATATATATATATATATATATTATAAATTAATTGATTTAAAATATGTTTTTTTTGCTACACAGTTCTAGCCATGTTTCAAAAATGGAAGCTGAAAGCTCCGAATTTAATTTTGTAATTAAATTAAAGACATTAGTTCCATTTCATCTTCAAGCGAATTTTGGAGTAACTTTTAAAATTACTGGGTTTTAAAGACACAGCAAAAATCATAATTCACGTTTCCAAGGATGCAGAGAAATCCAATTCAACCAGACAAGGGGTGTTTGCGTGTTCATTATATCTGTATTTTGATGTATCAATTATTAGTTACGTGTTGTTAGGGGTAGGGATGTATTTTTCAATGAAATCTGACATCCGTTAAATGTATGTCGTCTGGTTTTTTTTTAATTTTATTGTTAACGGAAAAAATTCTTACGCCATTTTTTCCTATTTGTATATTCAAAGATTTGGGGGGGCGGTGTTTAGGTTAGAATACGTTTTATTTAACTACGATTTGAAAAATATTTTCACTTTTAATTTTTAATATACTATCATTTTTTTAAAAACAAGTAAATGTATTAGAATCCCTTACAGTATGTAGAATTATTTTCACATCAAGTATAAGTATGTATATTATTAGGTAACAATTTTTTTATTTTTTCTTATTTAAATATTATTTAAGTAAAATTTATGACAACGTCGGCAAAAATAGCTAATTAATTTCACTGATATAGTAAACTTTTATTTTTTATATAAACCTAGTAATATATTGTTTCTCATGAAAGTACAAAGGACATGGGTCATTCAATGGCTTACATCTTCTAGCTTTTCATATTAATTTCATTTTACTGTAGGTGTTTTATTGGTTCTTTTAAGTGCTTGTAATACTTAGAGGTAGGTCATTAGGTTAGAATACGTTTTATTTAATTACAATTTTAAAAGATGTTTAGGTTAGAATACATTTTATTTGACTACAATTTCAAATACAACTTTAAAATATTTTCACTGTTAGTTTTAATAGACTATATTTCTTTTTAAAAGAAGTAAATGTATTTGAATTACTTACAGTAAGTAAAATTATTTTTCCATGTCAATTATAAGTATGTATATTACGATTTTTAAAATTTTATATTTAAATATTATTTAAGTAAAATTTATGACAATTACGGCAAAAATAGAAAATTCATTTCTCTGATTTAGTAAACTTTATTATTTTTTTTACAAACTTAGTAATATATAGTTTCACATGTATGTACAAAGAACATGGGCCATTAAATGGCCTACATCTTATAGCTTTTCATCATAATTTCATTTTTCTGTAGGTGTTTTATTGGATTCATTTAAGTGCCGGTAGTACTTTGTGAGAGGTGTTTAGGTTAGAATACGTTTTATTTAACTACAATTTTAAAAGATGTTAAGGTTAGAATTCGTTTTAACGATGTAAAAATAATTCTACATACTGTAAGGGATTCTTATGCATTTACTTGTTCTTAAAAGAAATATAGTATTTTAAAAATTAAAAGTGAAATTATTTTTCAAATCGTAGTTAAATAAAACGTATTCTAACCAAAATACCCCCCAATCTTTATATATACAAATAGAAAAAAATGGCGTATGAATTTTTGCCGTTAACAATAAAAAAAATAAAAATCCAAGTCAGTCGTTTTCTTGGGTAGTATGAAGTCTACGAACCTACTATGTTCTGTAGTTCCCAGTTTTCTCAATAGAAGACGTAACTTTTTTTACTGGGTCATTGTTCACAGTCTACGTTGAAAATATCTTCGTAGCGCCTGTAAAAAACCTGGAACGTTTTGTCTTCCTCTGGTACGTATTCAAAGGTTTCCATTGAATTGTAGATTGTACTCTTGGAGAATATTGTATCTTTTTCAGAGTTTGAGCCTTTTAATGCATTTACGAGTAATTCTTTAAGAAGCGTAATTTTTTGGAATTTCATTTGCTGTTTATGTAAATCCAAAAATAGTTGTTGTTGTCTTTCTTCTGATTTTTGTTGCTGGTCCAAATTTAGTTTTAACATTTGGGCAACTACTTTTTGCAAATCTTCCATATTTAAAAATGACATATTTTAAATCAATTAATTTATAATATTAATGCTCTGTAAATTTACATTGAGCACTATTTTGTAAAAATAAAAATATCTATAAGAACACCGGATTATATATCTTACTGTTCTTTCTTTTTATTTATATATACATACATACATACATACATATATTGATGTGTATTTGGGTTGAAAGCTTTCTTTCATACATCTTTCATTGAAAACGGCCGTCAATAGGCAAACAACCCGCTCGAAATCTACAATATAAAATTACTATGTAGCGGCCACATACAGAATTTCGCCATCCAAAAATACATCCTAGTAGCACGCTTAAATTCATGTAGTCTGAGCAGGTACCGTGAAAGTATTTGTAGAAAAGACAGAGGGAGGCGACGGCGTGTCTGTGGACCAACCACATTGCTTATCCGTCTCTGGATCTTGTCGAGGACCTTAAGGCGAACAGCGGGGGCACCATACCAGTAGTATTCCATGCAAGGGCAAATGGCTGATTTGTAGATTTGAAGGATGAACTCAGACGAAAAAAAGTTTTGGCGCGACACAGGGAACCAACTTTCCTTGTGGTGGATGCAGCTATTGATTCAATATAATTGTTCCATCTCAGGTCAGCGGACAGTGTGACACGAAGAAGTCGTAAAGAGGTGCTCTCTTGGAGTTGAGCATCAGACATTCTAATGAGCGGCAGGGATGGTTCCCTGTGGTGGGTAATAGAGAGCAGTTTTGTTTTAAAGGCATTACAGTTAACCAGCCAATTCCTGCCCCAGTCCACAACCAAGTGGAGGCCCTTTTCGAGACTAACGACCAGTTTTTTCAGAGATGCCAGATTTGCTATTGAGGCCGGAGTAAATAGTAGTGTCATCAGCATAGATGCCTACTTGGGAACTGATGACATCGGTGAGGTCGTTAATGAAGATAAGGAACAGAGTAGGGTCTAGGATAGAGCCTTGGGGAACACCTGCGTTCGTGGGAAATGAACTGGAGGAGAATCCGTTAAGGACGACCTTCATTACATGGTTTGACAGGAATGATCGTATTAAGTCAAATAATCGACCTGAAATTCCGTATCTCTTAATCTTACGAAGGAGACCGGCATGCCAGACCCTATCAAACGCTTTAGAGATATCTAGAGCTACGGAACGAGGTTCTCCGTTATTATGGAGTGCTCGGTAAACAATTTCAGTTATTGCCGGGAGCACATCAGCTGTAGAACGGGCAAAGCGAGAACCATATCGCTTACCAGAAAGCATATCATGAGATATAAGGTGATTAACCACTTCGGCGTTGATTAAAGCCGCAAAGACTTTGCCGAAAAGTGATAGGAGACTGATAGGACGGTATTTAGATGGGTCAGAAGGGTCTCCAGAGTTCTTAAAGACAGGTACAATAGACGAGGACTTCCAACAGGCTGGGAAGCAAAATTCATTGTGGCAGTAGTTATATAATTTGGAGAGGGCTGGAACCAGTTCAGGAGCACATATCTTCAGGACAATAGCTGGTATCCCGTCGTCACCGTTAGCCTGATGGGAGTCTAATTTTGAGATGATCTCCAATACCAACGATGGGGTTATATACAACTCACTCAATAGAGCCTCGGTTCTAAGGGGAAATCGGGTGTGGGTACACAGGATGAGACGAGCGTTGAGTTGGAAGAGAATTTCCGGGCAAAGTACTCAGCCTTATCAGCTGTTGGAGCTCAGGACTTCAAATTGGTTGAACAAAGTAGATATTGAAGGTATGCTGTTGTTAAGTACACTCTTGCAGAGACGCCAATAATCCTTGGAACCGAATTTGCTAGATGCAATATGTTGTTTCCTCCTATCAGCAAATAGTGACTTTGCCTCATTGAGGTCACGCTTGCACTCGTTACGGGCTGAGACAAAGAGGCGTCTGTTGCGATCTGATATGTCACTTTGATATAGGCGGAAGAAGTGATTCTTATGGACAATAGGGAGACTTCTCAATGAGGAACGATTCCACACTGCAGAAGTTGGTTCGAATGCCACGGACGTTTAGAAAAGGAAATGTTGAAGGGTTTTAGGCGATTTTTTAAGACCTGGTTTAGGTTTGCTTTTTGGATCGCTATTTTGTCATATTGGAGATTTAGGAAGTAAAAATGAGAAAGTCTGAAACATTATGGAAAGAAATAAGTTGGGAAATGGACAACCTATGTTACATCTCAGGTTCAGATTTAAAGCGAACGAGAATAGCTACAGACCCTCCGTGCGCAGTCAAAGTGAAAATAAATATCGCATTCAAGCCGTTACGGAACTATTCTCACCAACGGACTATCACGTGAATTTCAAGGGCCCCTTAGGGTATTAGTATTTATTAAAAAATATATTCAGTTTAGATACAGGAGTCATAGCGCCGATTTATGCACTTTTCTTGCTAACCAAGTCTTGTCGCATGACAGAAATGAAAGTTAACCTTCGCCACAAACGTCGCCTGACATATGTGAGGCAGTTGATAACTATATGTAAGGAAGATGCACTTGCTTTTTTTTTGTTTTAAATTAGTCCGTCTTGGGTTAACAAAACTTACAAAAAAAGTGTCTGAGGAAGAAGATATGAATTTTTTTAAACCACATTTTAAATTGTCGTCTAATATGGTGAAAGATATTGCCTTTGTAGTGGGTTGTATTTTTTTGTTCTTGTCTTCGAGTATCTTGAATAATTCTTTACAATGAGTTTAGTTGTCTCGAAATTTAGTGTTTATTTACCAAATAGTTGTCTCATATTTTAGTTGTTTGATTTTATCCTTATATAGTGATAAAATCTGCCGGGTGAACAAATAAAAAACTCCATTACCTCATCAGCAAATCCTTTGTTTGCGTTAGCATATGAAACTGAGCAGATATGAATGCTTCGAGAATTTGTGAAGAAATTTGCACTTATCAGGTACTATTCGGCGGGACCCTTCGAGGCCGAGTTGGTCAAAATCACGTCAGATCTAACGACGGTTCATCCTGTTAAGAAAAACGCAGATACGAATCTTGCGGGGTGGGGTGCATCTTTTCTTTAACCTTTAGCACTCTGCTTCTGAAGCATTCTTTTTCATGGCCTCTCAATTGCAGTATTCTTATTGTTAATTTCACTCAAAATTGTTTTCAGTTGCCATAGCAGGACATGGCAACACAACTATGGAATTCAAACACACTATTGTTCAGAGATCAGTTACCTTTAGTAGTAAACTAAAATTTTTGGTACAGCAAATAAAGACACATACAATGATAATGCTCAATACGATTTCTTGAATATTCAGACCAGTAGATGAAAATAAATATACTCTTTAAAAATAAACGGGGCATCTGCTCAAATATGGAAACCCACCCGTTTATAATGATAATATATATATATATATATATATATATATATATATATATATATATATATATATATATATTTTGCGTGTAACACTTGAAGGACACTGTGCAAAATTTTGACATGAGACGCACAGAAGTAAAGATCCCTATTCACGTCCACACGCAAAATCTACCGTAGTGAAAACTACAAAGAGACCTCCTCGAACTACGGCGACACAGTTGACAGTAAGAACTAATTTCTCTCTTGTATCCCCTATTACAACTAAAAACATGCACACACGTACTGACTTTTTTACACAAACGATGACCCACTCCACCAAATTCAAGTTTTATTTGTTTTTGAAAAGAAAAAAAGAAAAATAACATTTCACTGTTTCTCACTTCCGTACATAAATTATATTTATTCATTTCTTCTTAATTGCCCCCCCCCACCAAAAGGAAATAAAATACGGTTAAGTTCGTAAAACAAATATTCAACACGACTAATGTTGCCCATAACTCATGCCTGTCTCTCATAATTTTTATTTAACTAAAGTTCTTTTCTTTCTTTTCCCCCAACTTGAATTTGGGCGGGTGGGTCATCGATATTTTGCACACTTTCCCTCATTTATCACACATAAAAAAAAATTGTACTTGGATTAAACGAAAATTACTTACACTATTTAGCTATGATAATTGGCTAACTAATTAACCACGGAAATTAAAAACGGAAAATACTTAAGAGCTATACCGAAAGATAGACTGAGCGACATTAAAAAGAAGAATTTATTTTATTTA
Organism: Acanthosepion lycidas; assembly: GCA_963932145.1. Classification (NCBI taxonomy): domain Eukaryota; kingdom Metazoa; phylum Mollusca; class Cephalopoda; order Sepiida; family Sepiidae; genus Acanthosepion; species Acanthosepion lycidas. The sequence goes on from OZ010584.1 coordinate 60,110,875, forward strand.
CAAAAGGAAGATACTTTTCCCAAAAGACAGAAAACCAGTAAGAAAAAGCGAGAGTGTGATTCTGTCAAATTAATTAATGTCACGATAATGGAGTGATGCGTCAAACGAAACAGAAATCTGAAAGATAAACAAAGTCGGCCAACGCATGCGGCCATGAAAAACTTTCAGCTTGAGACCACCCTAGAGAATAGCTATTAATTATCTTTCAGAGATATCATCTGACTTTAATTCCTGATTCCGGCGAGGGAAGCCATCTGGTCTATGTACGAATCTTGACATAAAAAAAGAGAGTCGAAAAGGGGATCATTATTATTGCTTATTCAAACTGTTGAGTCGAAAATGAGCATCTGGTGATAAGAGAATTTTAAGACATGAGAAAAATAAAGAATTTAATTGTCGAGTGGGCACGGCCACCCAATTGAAGGATTGACCTTTGGCGGAGAACCCAGATGTGTTTTTTGACAGTGATTAATGAGTCGATAGAGGTCCGGGCATTACGATGTGATAAGGAATTATTCGGTTATCTGGGAATTGGCCGAAGGAAAAGGAAAAAAAAAAAAAGGATTTTGTAAACAAAATTGGAGGCGAGCTGAGAAAGACAAAGCTGGTATCGAACCGGAAAAGACCAGATCGGCCGGGACACAGGATGGTGGCAATGACAAGGAGTCAACCCCAAAACGCTGGTAGAAGAAACCTTACAGTTTCGCGCCGCAACTGGGAGTTGACCACGGGCCGACGGCGCAGTGTCATATATTGACGTCGCGACCAGTGGACGTCACATGTTGGCGCTGGACTGCGACCGCGACCACCGGTGGGTGTCACATATAATTTATCATCCGAAAAGAAAAAAAAATATTAGATCACATAAGAAATTGTATAAAACCTAAATCAAAGCACCTTGTCTGTTGTATTCAATGAAATGTGCATGAAAGAACGATTGCTGCCTGAATACAGAAATATATATATATATATATATATATATATATATATATATATATATATATATTTATATATATAGTATGTTTAAGATATTTAGATATTCGTTGATGTAAGTTTATTTTAGCAGATCTGTACTTATAACACATCGAGCGAGAAAGGAACATAGCTGATGGTTTGTACGCTTGTCGCGCCAAAAATCAAGGTATGGTAAATTTTCTACCTGCAGTCTTCGAGCCATTTGGGTAAGTAGTAAAATCCTAAAATTCTATTCGCGAACTGATACACGGCGACGCGAAAACACAAATCAAATCAGATGGAAAATTACAGCTAGCTGCCAAATTTGTATTTGTTTGCCACAATGATACTGAGGCACCCAGTTCAATCGAACACACGATACTATGAACGATCTATGAGATCCTTTAATACACGTTCTATGTCAAGTGCTTTTAGCCTTTTTTTTATTATTTTAATGTCATGTCTTATCAAAATGTAGGCGATTATAACTCTCCATAGATTCATTTTTTTTTTATTATGGCTTAATTGTTATGACTCTTTGGAAAGATAGTAGAGTGATTTCCCATTACCTTCTGCATGGTTTTGAATTTAGAACAGATATACTCAGACTCCCTAGGCTATTTAACCTATAGCTTGAGCGGGGGATAATGGATGAATCCACGCTTTCCCAAGAGTATTTGTGAGAAAGTGAATGCAACAGATTAGGTTTGGTATTGGTTCGCCGATCCCACTTCCCGCTCAGATAAACATTGCCAGGACCGGCGGGTCTTACCCCCGAAAACCCCACCTCGGGGCACGCGCGTTTTGGAGGCCCCGCTGTGGTTTCTGCCATTTTTTCTAAAAATTATTTTTAAACTGACGTATATTGTAAATCATCAACTAATAATATACATCGTGTAGCTGCATGGCCGGTGCGTTGCGTACAGTGCAAGAATCCCCGACGAGGTTGAAGCCCCAAAAGGGCTCCTTTCAGCACCGTTTTTGTTTGACATTTTACTTTCTTTTCTACCTAAGTTATATTGTCAATCTATAATAATCGACATGACTGGTGCTTACTACTTCGAAGCTCTCAACCGTGTAGGGGCCCCATGCCTACTGGGGAGGTGGAGGTTTCCAGAAGTGCTAATTTCAGTAGCGCTTATTTTTAAAAGTGTAATTATCTTTTTGAACAATTCTTTAAAATCAATGAAGGGAGTAATATATCTCGGTAAAATCATTTTTTATTCCTAGATCATCCACTAAGGAGGATCACTCGGTTTTTTTTACTAACAGTAATACTAACCAAAGTCCACAGCTAGTAATTAAAATAAAATTTCTACTCCCTATTTTTTTACATTTCTAGAAAGATAAAAACGAGAAAATGATCGCTTAAAAAAACAAAAATGTTTAAAGATTTCAACAAATGAAAAATTTTCCCCAAAACTGAAATACTGTTTTTAAAACAAATTTTAAGACAATCCCGTTTGTGTTGTGTTGGAATCTTTGGGAAACTTTTTTTTCAGGGGAAATGCGTCGGCGATTAATTTTTTATGGAAATGTAAAAAAATTGCGACTTAAACATTTTTTTTCGAATAAAGTTTAGTTATGAAAATATTGATGGTTATTACAAAAAGAATAACATTTTCTCAGATTTAAAAAAAAATAAAAAACTATTCATTGTAAAAGTAAATAATTAATCAATATGTACTGAAATTTTCATTTAAATTGGATAATTCCCTGATTTTTGATAATGTAAAAAGGCGCCCCCCAATTTCTTTTGTGGGTTTGTGGCCCCTAGGTTGGGAAACCCTGAAATCGACATCTAATAGAATGGAGGACCCGGTCGTATCAAAGTTGGGAGACGGCGAGACCCTAGCGCTGGCCCTGACCATTGCACTGCCTGTTCGCCATTTTTTTTTCTTTTTTTTTTTTTTTTTCGTAAGTTTAATTCAACTTGGTACAAAATTAAATATGTAACAGAAAGGAAGATTACGTTCCGATGGCATCTGTTAAGTAAGAAGAACTTGTTCGTCTTACGCATTCAATTTACGACTTCCTGGCATTTATCCGGTCGCTAAATATATGCAAGTATTTCAGTCAGTAAATAGGTCTGTGAAATGGAGATTATAGATTGTCAGTTGATACTCGATGGGAAAAACAGGCAAGAATTTCCCTTGTTGCGTTGGCAGTCGCTGAAAAAAAAATGCAGAGAAAACAAAGTTTTAGGGAAAATCAACAACTGAAAAAAATAAAAGTATATACGCTTATTTTCGCCTTTAACTTTCTTAAAGAACACATGCATTTTGATGTTTTTTGGTGATTTGGGTCCGTTTTCTGGTCCTCAACGAAATTAATTCTTTAAGACAATTCTGCAAAGTCCGTTGTACGCTTCTATAGATTTATAAAGTTTATTTAATTTATAAAGTGAAAAAACAACAAAAAATATCTATAATATAACTCATTTTCATCGTCACGGATTTTTTAAAATCTGTCAGCAAAAAAACTGCTTTAGGTTCCTTCATCATTCTTTCAGGGAATTATATTTTTAGGGAATTTTATTATTATTATTATTATTATTATTATTATTATTATTATTATTATTATTATTATAGCTTGACAAAGTTAAACAATATTTCGACAGCTTGTATATCTTCTTCAAGTTATATTTTTTTTTTTAAATATTCAAATATAAAAATATATAAATCCACAAAAAATAGAAGAGTTGTACAGACATTCATTGCCTAAGATTTATTACTGATACAGTAATTGTGGCACAAGGCCGAAAAAAGGGTGGGGAATGGTCAAGGTCGGTCATCACTAGCAATCTTATACCTACCTAATCGGATTAACGACCCATTAATTCATTACAATATACTCATTCACCATAAGAATTCATCCATCGCCATTCGCTCCTTTATTCACCAATATACTTCACAGATACTGGGCACCTACTGTGAAAAAAGAGCACATGAGTTAGAAATCCCATTATGTACAATTGAGTGTGTATATATATATATATATATATATATATATATATATATATATATATAGTTATTTTTTGAAAAAAATATGATTCCATCGCTACTCAGGAATTACCATGTTTCAAAAATAGAAGTGAATTTTGGAATCTTTCCAAAATTCGCTTGAAAATAAAACAGAACTAGATACTTTATTTTAATTTAATTTCTATAACTAAATAGGAAGTTTTTAGCTTATGTTTTTGAAACATGGTAATTCCTGTGTAGCGATGGAATCATATTTTTTTTAAATAACCGTAAACTAGGCTCTACTTGCGTATCGAGCACTTTTTTTTAAAAATAAAAACAAAAATACTAACGGTTCTTTCCTATTTTATCAATATATTTGAACATATATATATATATATATATATATATATATATATATATATATATATATATATATATATATATATATATAATGGCGGGCCAAAAGAAACTGAGAAGTTGAGAATCTCGACTTGGATCATCACAAAACGTGATTATTTTTGCACCAACCTAATAAATCGGAATCAGTGCTAATGCAACCCACTGTATAAATTATGGTGCTTCTCTTTGAATTTGTTATAGAATCGACTTGACTCACAACTCACACGGTTTTTTTCTTTTCCATGGGTGTTTTCAGGAGTACAACAGTTCGAAGCTCCTAGTTGCTTACATTTGTTAAAATTTTATATTTTTATTTCTTTTGAAATAAAAATATCAAATAAATAGGCAGGTTGGAAAAAATCTCCTTAAAAACGCAGATATTTTTCCGTAAAAATTAATCCTGAAATTAATTCTATAATTTCCGTAATAACTAACAATCTAAAGATAAATACAGCAGTGGAAAATGAATGTCTCCCAGTTGAACTGTAAAAAATTTCACCTGCTCCCCAAAAATGCTCTCGAGCGTTATCCTAACTAAATGAAGAAGCTTTTCATTTTTTTTTTCTTTTTTTGATTTCAGTTTGTGAAAATGATTGAATGAATACTCGAATTGAAGGATTTTTTTCTTTTTTAAAGGAGTTCCTAATAAAGGATTTCTTTCGAACATCACCATTTACTTACAAATAGAGTATCACTTTCTAAGGATAAGGAATGAGATTTGGTACGTTTTTCTATACTCTATAATAGATCAATTTCATTTCAGAGACTCTAAAATATTTTTTTTATCGACTGGTACAATCAACTTAAAAAAAATCATCGCCATCAAATTTCCTTAGAAATAAAGCATAGTGCCACAGACTCACTACACTAGGTGTTTCCATAGCATATAATTTTTTACGGGTTGGTATTGCCAAACTCATACTCAACAATTCAGAGCTATTCTTCTAGAGTAATTGCCAAGAAAGGCTAGAGAGCTTAGTCTACATTTCTATTTAACTCCAAACTGGGAGATGAGATGGATTCACAAATTTCCCAAGGATATTTCCACGAAAGTGAAATTAACGAATTCAAAATGGGAGGCACTTCGAAACGCTTTAGTGACATCAGCCAACGATATCATCCCAAAGGAGTCAGGATGAAGTCGGAAAAACGAATGGATGACTGATGAGATTCTCGACATGATGGAAAAAAGACAGAAAACTCGGCCAAGATTCAGAACGAAATACAGAAAATTACACAATGAAATAAGGACCGAATGCAGGCAAGCTAAAGAGGAATGGCTAAACGAAAAATGTGCAGAAATAGAAAGATTGGGTACTAGCAACAATAGAAACATGCACAAACAAATAAGACAACTAAAAGGACAAAAGACATGCTTGTCAACAGGCTGCCTAAATAAAAGGATGCAACTCTCATAGAGAAGGAAACAATTCTTCAAAGCTGGAGCGAGTACATTAGAAAACTTTTCCACTATGTAAGGGAACATCCAGCAATGCAAATTTATTAGGGTGGTGCAAAAATAATGACGTAATAATGTCTTTTTTTTTACGTATTTTTAACGTAAAAAACGACATTATTACGTCATTATTTTTGCACCAACCTAATACCAGCGAACCTGGAATTCTGAAAACCGAAGTAAAAGCCGCACTGCCCATAATGAATAGTAACATGGCAGCTGGACGAGACGCAATTGTAACGGAAATACTGACAGCCTTAAATGACTTTGGCATAGACAAGATCACCGAAATAACAAATGAAATCTACAACAGCGGGGATATACCACAAGACCCTAGCAGGTTTATCTTCGTAGCTATGCCTAAGAAAAGAGGCGCAAACGAATGCGAACTCCATCGATCAATAAACCTAATGAACCACGTGATAAAACTCATCGTCCAAATTCTAATAAACAGAGGGCGCAGCAGAATCAGCCCAGAGATAGGACAAGAACAATGCGGGTTCGTTAAAGACACCAGAACAAGGAACGCGATATTCAGGTTCAGAATGCTATCAGAAAGATCAATACAAATGCAGAAGGACGTGTACCTATGTTTCATAGACTACGCAAAGGCCTTCGACAAAGTACGCAACAAGGATCTGTTGGAACTGCTCAGCAATCACGATATATTCGGGAAAGATATCAGAATAATCAAGAACATATACTGGCAACAAACAGCATGCATGCGCATAGAGAACGAGTTCAGTAAATATGCAAAAGTAGAAATGGGCATAAAGCAAGGATGCGTCTTCTCACCCGACCTGTTCAACCTATACAGCGAGGCAATTCTGAGAGAATTGGAAACCCTACTGGGATTTAGCATTGGCGGCCACAATCTTAACAACATAAGATACGCAGATGACACAGTACTGATAGCAGACACAGAAAAGAGGCTACAAAATCCCCTACAGAAGGTAGCGACGAAGAGTGAGAAGAAGGGACTAAGCATAAACTATAAGAAGACAGAATGCATGGTCATCAGTAAAAGGATTAGCACGAAATGCGATTTGCAGGTCGGAAACACTAGAATCAAGCGGGCACGGAGGTTTAAATATCTGGGAAGCTTTTTGACAGAAGACGGTAAGTGCGACACTGAGATCCGTAGACGTATTGGGATGGCCAAGGACACATTTCAAAAGCTGCGCAGAGTACTGCGAGACAGGAAGATTTCTTTGATAACAAGAAAAGAATACTGAGCTGTTACGTTATATCTGTTCTTCTATACAGCAGCGAATGTTGGACGATTTCCTCGAAGATGAAGAAGAGACTCGATGCGACAGAGATGTGGTTCTACAGAAGGATGCTATGTATATCATGGACCGAGCATGTGAGCAACGATAAGGTCATAGAGAGGTTGCAAATAAAGAGGAGGCTTATACTTAATACCAGGAAGAGGCATCTGAAGTTTCTGGGACACATAATGAGGAAGGATGGCCTGGAGAATCTGATACTCATGGGTCGAATAGAGGGAAAGAGAGACTTGGGAAAACACGTGACTTACCTGGCGGACTTAAGCAAATGGATGACAGAACGTAGTCTGGAGGATGAAGCAAAGAGAAGGAACTTGTTGAGAGCTGCAAGGGATATAGGAAAGGTGAAAAGCCATGATCCTGAAAAAACATGGCACATAAAAAAGAAAGAACTCCCACGCCATGTACATACCCTAAAAACCTCAACGTCACTAAAATAATCATGCTGATGTAAATAATTTTCAGTGTTTGATTTGAATGTGAGCTACCTTATGTTGATTATCTTCCGCATATAGATTTCAATCGGTTTTCACAACTGTGGAACATCGTTCAGCGAGAAAATCTTGCATGAAAATTTGCAAACCACTGTTGGCACGACGATCCATCACAGAACCTTCTCCACAAAACTGTACAAATATTTTCGTTTGCGTATAAGTTTCATTTTTACTTTTATAATATAAATGAAGCGAAATATTAAAAAAAATCTTTTTCCATCGTCAATCAATAACAATAAAAGAATGTGTCAAATTTAAGTGTTGTTTTTTCTGGCTGATATGGTAGCTGACCGAATACAATGAAAAGAAATCATTTTGAAAGAATTTAGTTAAGCTTGATAGAAAGACAACTATTTCAGTGACATTTTATTATTGCTCTTATTATTGTTGTGTCCTTTGTAGGTCTAAGTAAACACTGTCTCCTTATTATCCTTCCAGTCCCTCCTCTTGTTGGATATAAGTTGAGGAAAGACTTTTGGCCTTAATTCCACTGCATCAGTGTGTGAGCGGAGATTGTAACTGATGATAGCATACATAGGAAATGCATCCGGTGGCTAAAATAAACAGGAAGCACAAGTGTCCTGATCGGATGCGTGCTTGCGTGGTTCGTCGCTTAATTTGAGCCCAGTAGCAATTTACAAAATTCTGCCATTCACTTACACAAGCTCAATAAGTAGGTTTGTCGTGGATTCCCTCTGCTCCCCTTACCTTCAATATATCCTGTGAGTGTCATATTCTACAAGCCTTTTCTCAGCATCATATGCCCAGAAAATGTCAACCGTCTCTATCTGTTTCTAAGTGTAAGCGTCTGTTTTTTTTTCCATTTTCCTTAAAACTTCCTCATTGCTCACATGTTCTGTTTATGGCATTCTCAGTATTCTTCTGTAGAACAACATCTCCGTTGTCTCAAATCTCCTTTTCATCCGTGCGGAAATTGTCCAGCATTCATTGCCATATAGAAGGATTGCCATATAGAAGGATTTCCTTTGTTTCAAACTTTTTAGCTTTATAGCCTTACGTTTGAAGATGATTTCTGGAAAAAATAAAATTTAAAATACTAACAACAAAATAAATTTAAAATTTCATAACTGAGAGTGAGGTAAAATTTCATAAGAGAGGTACCTAATTTTTACGTACCTCTCTTATGAAATTGTATGGTATTGTTTTTATTTATTATTAATTTTTATATCTCAGTTATGAAAAAAAAAATATCCCAAACTGAGGTAATATAAAAATTAATAATTAAAACTAATACCAGAAAATTTCATAAATAAGATAGGTACCTAATAATTATAGGTACCTCTCTCGTTTTTATGAAATGTTATCTTTTTTAATGTGTTAAATTTTAATCTTCCTTATAATAGATTCACTCTTTAACAAGCGGCACTTTTATTTTGAACAAGCCTAGCACACATCTTAAATAAGAACTTGTGGTATATGACTCAGGTCGGGAAATATCAGACGTCTGAAACTAATTTAAGGCCTATCGGGAAACTTGATCTAAGAATTGATTGGTGGGGTCCCCAGTGTTTATTGGGTTGACCCTAAGAGATACCAAAGTAAGTTTCATAGTAGTTATCACATCGGAAGTTTTAAATATCTAGGAGTTACGAAGTCTATCCGAGAGAGCAGCAAGAAAGCCACCAACTACAGAATTGGACTTCGGGAGATGTTGGTAGTTCCGCCAACATAAACTAGGAACGGGATTCAGTTGAATCTTGGATATAAAGCAACAAATAAGCAACAAATAAGCAACATACAAAAACAACTGTTTATAGTCTGCAATTTAAGCCTTTCAGATTACGTCGGAGTGTTTTTTCATTTGTCTTTAATAAAATAGAACCTGAGAATAGCGGATGAAGCTATTAGGTTGGTGCAAAAATAATGACGGTTTTTGACGTTAAAAAAAAATACGTCAAAAACCGTCATTATTTTTGCACCAACCTAATATTTATCACATCTTCATCAGGTCACGTATTTCATTGATGAGGTTAGTTTCTGTATGACCAAATCTACTTTAATCTATATTTTAACATTGACATTGAAACATATTCGGCAAATCGCCCGTTTTTGACTGGTTGTAACTTTTCAACCACTTGAGATTTTTTTCATAATTTTTAATTAAATGTTTATTTTATTAGCATTTTTGTTATTTTTTCCAATTAAGGCGAAAGAAAATTTTCAGTATTTCCTCAGATTTGTTCTCTCTCTCTCTTTGGAAAGGCATAATTGCCATACATCCGGAAGAAATATGACATTTAAAAAGAAAATTGATTGATCTCCCTTGAATGCTATAACCTCGGGAAATATTCGGGAGAAGACTGTAGATTTTCAAAGATTTCAGCTTCTTAATTTATAAGCTCGCTGGTATTGCGTTAAATTTGGTCGCACCAAATAACAGTCTTAGATTGTTTAGCAGGACCCCAGATAATCTTAATTTTACTATACATAAATGAAAAAAAAAGCATAAATGACTATTTTTGACTAATGATTTCTACATATTTTTTTTATTCAAATTTTTATGCATTATTTTTCTTAAACAGGAATGAAAAAAATTGAGGGATATTTTTAAGTATTTCTTCATGTTTCTCGAAGAGTAAACTTAGTAAATAGCTATACATAATTTGATGCAAAGAAGAATCTGCAACGTCGTCGGTCCTAACCTGGCAACTCGGCCTCAATCGCTTTCCCGCCGGCGTAACGTAGCTTCCCTGTATCTTTTCTATAAATATTTCCATGTTAATTGTTATGATTAGCTTTCCTCTTATTTTCTTTAGTTTCTTGTAAATAGTTTTTTGTACTCATATTGTAAATACTCATTGGGGTTAATTTTTAGAATTGTTATTTTATTCCCCCGCCCCCAGACAACGAATTGTAAATATGGGGACTAGTTAGTATTTTCATAGAGACAAAGAGGTATTATGGCGTTTGTAGTAAGAAATGTACGTATGAATGGTTTGTTTTGGTGTAAGGAATATTGTTTTTTACGATTGGGTCAGTGCTTGCGGCTAGCTAAGTTATAGTTAAGACAGAAGAAGACCGTCCTTTCCCCAATCCCCTTTTCGGCCTCGTGCCGCATTTCTGTAGATAACAGAATAAATATCACTTTCCTCTTTGTTGTTTTTTTTTATCCCCCTTCGCCCCAGAGACAAAAAAATGTATAGATGGAGACAAGAGTGGACTTCATAGAGATTCTGAGGTATTATGGTGTCTGTAGTAAGAATTGTAAGTGTTGTTTTGGTGTAAGGAATATTGTGGTATGTTTGGGTCAGTGATTGCGGTTAGCTAAGTTTAATCATAAGACAGAAGAAGGCCAGCCTTCCCCCATGCCGCCTTTGGACTTTGTACTACATTTCTGTATTTAATACAGAATAAATATTGCTTTTCTCTAGTACAGTAGTAGATTGAAAGCGAGGTTTTTAAAATAGAAATTGCTATATGTAACCGTAAATTCTATGCTAACAGTTTCTTTTCTCACATTTCCTGCCCGTGGAACTGGCTTCTGTTTTTTTTTTCCTTTCCAGTCGAGTTTAATCTTCAAAAATTTAAATGCAATGTCGATCGTTATCTTCTTAATTGTTAATTCTTGTTCTTTTATTTTTCTCCCCTTTTAATAATGTTTTTCTCATATTCTTTCACACTTTGTTACGCCTTGTGTCTTAGTGGCTTTATTGCCTTACTTGGGTAGAAATTATTGAAAAAGTAGTTTGATGCTGCATAAAACAGAACGCGAAAGCAAGGTTTGCATGGAAACAAAGGCAAAATACGAAGAAGCAAGATTTTTTTTTTTCTGGAAAATAAAAATAAAATTGAAATCGGAAGAATTAGGGACAAGTAGGCCGAGAGGAATTCTTCGCAAACAGGAAATAAACAATAGCTGTGCTCATAAATCGACGCAAGTCGACTTACAAAGTGTTCAACTTTAAATGCGCCCTAGTTTTTTGAAGGTTACATGTGCTAGTTATGAGTGTTGATCGCGCAAAACTATATAATGAATGCGAATGCCAGTGTACCACTGAGTCAGACAGTTTCGACTTTAGTCCTAGAGGTCGTAGCCCAGCATATCATACAGTTTTGGAATCAGGCCGACCCTGTGACCAAATTAAAAACGTTCCTGGTCGGATTCGATCCCGCAATCCTGAAATCTTAGATTTCCAGTTTTCATTACTACGATTGTTTTCGGTGATTTTTTACGTGATATTTTTTTTTTTTTTTTTTTTGCGACGATTTTTTGTACGATAACAATTTTTATAAGTTGGAAATAAATTTGCGAATCATTGAAATTAATTCCGAAACCCAGAGAAAGTCACCCATGAAATAAAAATATCTGTTTGTACGGAAAGTAAGGACCTACGTACATCAAATTAAAGTGGCGGCAGGAGAATTATCGTTGAACTCGCATTTACTCCTCCCTACCTATTTTGATGAAGGCCCAATCAAGAGACCTCCACCAGAGCTAGCTTAAATGTCACCCGATATGGCGGCTTTTAAGCTAGTTGAGAATAAATTAGTTTGACTTTCGAAGAGTGTTTTTCGTTACACACACACACGCACACGCACACATACACGCACAAAGAATGTCGAGTTCTAATTCCATTCGATATCGTTACATTTACTAATGCGCATATACATTTGGGAAAGATATGAATCTATCGCTTCGTCTCACTCTAACAAGGGGTTTGTGGGTTATCCTACGGGACTTTCCTAAAAAAAAAAAATAAAAATAACGTCGCTCCTCAAACTATATATAAAAGCACAGAATTTTTCTCCCTATGAACTGTTTCCCCTTGTCCTGGGTATGACGATAAACTACATTCGGCAGCAAGATCTCTGATCAGGAGCTTTTGAAGAGCGTGGAACCACTTCTTAATTGCTGTTGTTCCCAGGTCCACCCTGACCCGGGGTGGTAGCACCTGTTAGGATCTCAGCTATGGGCAAATAGCTGACCCCCAAACTGGGGTCAAAACACAATGAAAGTGTGAAAATAGGTTTTTATAGTAAAAATAACAGCAATATATTTTTGAAAAAAAAATTATTACCAGCAATACATTTTAGAAAAAATTAGTACATTTTGGAAATTATTACATTTTGGAAAAAAATTACAAACAATCAATCTATGGAAAAAATATTACGAGCAATAAATTTAACTTACAAAAGTTTAATTTACAAAAATACGTCAATGAAACGTGATCTGCAAAATGATTTCTTACAAAGAATTCATATTCTATTCATACGAACCTATCCTAAAAAAATTTTCGGCAATAAATAGTCCATTGAGGTGTTGATATGCTGTAAAACAAAATAAACCAAATCAATCTTTTTTCATCTTTTACAACTCAGGTGTAGACGCACGTGGGACAAAAGTGTCCGCCACTGGGGCAACTTTATTTTCATGGTTGTACTTTTATCACGTCACTTTTTGTACCTTTTCACACATGTGGTCACCGCGGAGGGCGACTAGAATTTCAGACACACTAAAACACATTCTCTGATTTAAATGTTTTCTTCCTCTCTTGTAATTGTAACTATTTTGTTAATACATAGATTTTCGTTTGTTTTATACTGTTTTGTGTTACTCATTTATTACTTGGACTCACATGTCCGCAATAATTGTTAAGGGAAAAATAATACCAGCGGATACGTGTTTTCTATCTAAACCTACCAACATCCCCGTAACAGTTTAACTAGTTGAGAAGCCTTGGCTCTTTAACCTTGGTTTGCAACCAGCCTAGGAGACAGAAAACTCAAGGAACTTCGTTTGGAGATCTTGTTGCACAAATTCTCTCTATATTCGGTACTTCGTTATGGTTACTCACCAGATAGGCTAAACATAATATATGGCATTACATAACGTGACGCAACTAGTTTGCTGGTGCGAAATAGACCAAAAAATTCTAGGCTTGCAAAGAAGCGAGTGCCAAATACCAATATTCGGTTCTTCCGCAAAGTGTGGCTGGTTCTGCTCAAGAACTGTCTGTCCGTTTCTATGAAATAAGCTGCTTGACCCTCATACAACTCAGGCGACTGAAGGATTTATTATATATAGAGGAAGCGATGAATAAATTGTCGTCTAAATTAAGCAAAAATGAAAATAACACTGATATCTAATTTTAAAAGATATATCTACCAAAACTGCAAAAAAGAAAACATCTTAAAATACTCTTGAAATACTAAAAAGTACATTTATTCAATAAAATCGCCATTGGCTTCAACCATGATCACCAGACGACGTTGAAATCTCCTGCAACTCTTCTGGGCGGTCTCCTTATTTAATTTGGTGAATACTGCCATAATACTTGCCTTCAGTTCATCTTTGGTATTACAAGGAGTTTTATCGGTCTCTAGCACGCGTTATAATCAAGGGGGTTGCTGTTTGGGGTGTTCGGTGTGATGTGGTCGCAGAAATTGTCTGACAGCCATGACTGGGTCTCCTTCTTGTGTAGCATAGTGCAGAGTCCTGTTGCCAGACATAGGGTCTTCCAGCAGTCACCCTTTTGACCCAGGGCGCCACTACCTCCTTAAGGCACTTGATGTAGACCCTTGTGTTGAGTGTGAGTCCCTGTGGGAAGATGACTAGAGGCATAACGTCGCCACTCCAAACACTATGATGTTGACTGGATATTTGGTTTTCATCACACTTGGTACATCTTTTGCGGACACAGCAAGCCAATGGTTGTTCTGTGTGTTCACCATCTTATCCTGGCAGAAATTTTTCTCATCTGAGAAAAACTAAAGCATGTTCGGTTGGAAGGGATGCTTCGTAGCGCGGTCTTTCCTATTGTCCTTCATAGCTTGGGATAAAAATTACCCCTTTCTGATCTTGTACGAGAAATACCTGCCTAAGAGACTCGGGCACTCCCGTGTCCATGATTATGGACCTGATTAACTTGAAAGGATCGTTGTCTCTAGCACGCGTTATAATAACCAACAAATGTAGTTGTTTTCTTTTCGAAACGACCAGAGTGAGTTTTCCCAGCTGCCGCACTTCCGTAATCACAATTAGACTAATCAAGCTCTGAACTATCCTCAGATTGACACCCAAACACTCTGAAATGTTCATATTGGACTTCCGGTGCGAATGCCAAGCAGTACAGCATGCTGTTACCAAATTTTGGGCGGGATGAATTGCGTTATGGTGCTCTTTTTTCACAGATGCTGCTCAACTGACCCTACTATAGTGTGAAGTCGACAAAATCAAAAACAAACAACACGCATGTGCAAAATTAAAATATAAAATGACGATAATTTACTCATCGCACGCTGTATATATATATATATATATATATATATATATATATATATATATATATATCAGGCCTGACGATTGCGTAAAGCATATAGCAGTCTGTCGTCTCTATGTTCTAACTTTAATGCCCATTTTTATATTTTATATTTACATACGCTCTATCTCTTATATTGAGCAATTTATCCCATAAATATAGCATATATAGGTTATTTAATGTTGAAACCTAAATTTTTTTTTTTTCGCAATTTTTGACAGATATTTTGTATATAATTTTATGTTTTCAGGCCAAGCATATGTATTTTTAGATATAAAGTTCATAGATGATGAAATCTATTGCTGCTAATTTTACTATAAAAATGTATTTTTATAATTTAGTACTGTATTGATTGTGCTTTTTGCTATAAAAATGTATTACAACTTAATTTGGTAATTTTAATTTGGTAATTTTACTATAAAATATATTACTACTGGTCATTTTTCTTATGAATGAATTCCTGGTATTTTTAACATAATATATTTTATACTTTCTGAGTGAGTCACGAAACAAAATTCAAAACACTATTTCCTCATAGCTGGGAGCCTAACAGGTGCTACCACCTCGGGTCAGGGTGGACCTGTGAACAATAGTAATTAAGATGGTTACACACTCGTCAAAACCAATCTTTTGATCATCGGTCTTGCTGCCAGATCTATTTTATAGTCATACCCATTATTACCCTATGTTTGTGTTTGTGTGTGTTTATACAGCTTTGTAAATCTAGCATCCAGTAAATATTTAGTAGGAGCAATAAGTCCCAACGTCCTGAGTATGAGGATAAACTACATCCAGTAGCAAGGCCTCTGATTTAAAGGTTTTGAGGAGAGTGGAACCACCTCTTAATTGCTGTTCTTCCCGGGTCCTACCTGATCTGGGGTAGTAGCACCTGTTAGGGTTCCAGCTTTGGACGAGTTATTACACCCCAGCCTGGGGTCAAAACACTATGAAAGTACAGAAATAGATTTTTATTGTAAAAATAACAGCAATACACTTTTGAAAAAGAAAACAAATATTGCAAGCAATATATTTTTATAAAAGAAATTACTAATGCTCCCAAGGAAGTTAAATGACCCATGAGGAGTTGATATGCCACACAAAAACAAACAAAAAGGTAAGTTCCAAATAGTCATCTAAGAAATCCAACGGCGACAATAATTATGTTTCTTATGACTACGAAGTGTAAACAAGCAACTAAAATAAGACGAAAGAAAAACCTGCTAAAAAAAAGCTTCACATAAGAAATTCGGAGAGTTTTAAACAACCACGACAATAATTAGGTGTAAGCAAGTATAAATATACCTCGGGTATCTCTCGCAGTCTTTCCCTGGCCGAATAAATCACCCAGGGTGGAGTTTTCGATTCTCGTTTGCGGTGGTGAAAGATACCAGCATGCTGAAAAATGAAAAGTGGAGTTTTGTTTCCAATATATTTGATTGCTTATTATAAGATTGACTTACGCAGTCTGGTGATAGGTAGGTGACGGCGCCTAGGTAAACTTTTGCGACTTCGGTCACGACAGAATAACGGATCAGATCTTCCATTCGCCAGCGAAAACACTGAATCTCTCCTACCAAACCTCTGCATATCACCATATCACGACGAATTTAAGAAAAGCAGACAGCTTAAAACACTTACGTCTGCTCATATGATTAGGATCAGATGTCGGTGTTCTTCTAATCTTAAGGGTCTATAATGACTTAAAATACCAACATGTGGTTTATGATTTGAGCTCGTACACCGACATTTGATCCTGCTTGGAAATGGCTATTTTAACCATGAGTCTAGCCATTTTCTATTAATCTCTTACGCTTCAGATTTTATTAATATATATATATATGTGTCAAGCCAGTATCTATAGTACAGAAAAAGGCGCATAGCTACAGTTCTCGATTTGAAATGCGATACAACTCAAGAACGTCATGCGGTGTCAGTAGATGTATCATGTTCCAGAACAGATAAAAAAAAATTCCTCGAAATTTCCAGACGGAAGACTACCAACTACTATTTTTTCAATGTGCCGCGCCCCTTCACGTCTTTGGCTATAATGGCTCTCCACAATTTCCTGCCCTCTGTAGCTCTTAATAAATTTTGTCTTTTTATTATATCTCTTAAACCTTGTTCCGCCATCCATTTACTCATGCGTTGTTTTCTTCTTTTCCTCTTACCTTCAATCTGCCAATTGTGTATCATAATTTCCAAGCCCTCTTTCCTCATTATGTGTCCTAAAAATTTCAACTTGGTTTTAAATATAAGTGTCGCTTTTGTTTCCATTTTCTTTAAAACTTCGCTATGCTCACTTTGTTCAGTCCATAGCATCCTTCTGTACAAAGACATTACTTTTGCTTCAAGTTTCTTCTTAATCTGTGTGGAGATTGTTCAGCATTTACTGCCGTATAGGAAGACTGATGTTACATAACAGTTCAGTGTTCTCTTCTTTGTTTCTAATGAAGATTTTTTTTCTGTTTCTTAATACTTTGCTTAGCTTTTGGAAGGCATTTTTGGCTATCCTGAATCGTCATTGGATTTCAGTTTCGCACTTTCCGTCCTCTGCTAAAATACTTTCCAGATATTTAAATTTGTTTTATTTGCTGAGTAGTTGTATTAAATGGAAACTCAATTCTAAATTAAAGCATTACAAGCTAAAATGTTGATAATGATTAAGAATCTTTTTGTCTAACGCAAAGTCAAAGAAAAAATGGATCCTTCAATTTCAGTTCACCTATTTTGCATTTCTTTTTCGGGATCATGGTTCTCCACAGCTTTCTCTCATACTTCGTAGCTTTCCTATGTTACTGTTTTTCTGCCATTCATTCCCACAAGTTCGTCAAGTAAGTGGCTTCATGACTTGCCTTATCTCTCTTGCTCCCAATATGACGATTTACTAAGCGTAGCTTAGCTGTGGCACAAGGCTGAAAGTATGGGTCACTCAGTGAGGATCGAACTCATCACTCAGTCATAACTGATCTAACAAGACAAGCTTGCTAACCATTACACCACGTCGCGATGCAACTCTTGCTCCCAATATAACGTTTAAGTTTAACGAGCCCTATTTCATCATTAGGTGTTCAAGGAAATTCGGCTGTCATTCCCTTATTTTGAGTATAAGTGTTCTTTCTGTTGCCATCTTTTTTTTAACCCTTTCACTGCCTAATTAAGTTCAATTGTTATTCCCGCAATGATGTTAATTATCCATTAAAAAAAAGGATTTTTGTAAAAAACACCCTACGAACAAAAAAAAAATTGTTCAAACAAATGTTTGAGATAACAAATTATATGGCTACGCAACAAAGGCAGACGACACGAGCCGAGTTTAAAAACACGAAATTTAGTTATTCTTGACACATAAAATTAAGTGCTTTGTGGACCAAATGAAGGCCAATAACATGTATGTAAGTATTATCAATGAAAATAAAATATGCCTTTTTACAATTAAAATTATAATTCTGCATAGGAGGGTGGTCCTCAGAAAAGAAAACTACATAAAGTGGAGAAAAAGAGAAATACTTCTCAGAATAGTTTTCAAAGAATAATTTGGCGCAGTTTTCGAAGCAAAGTTCTTGGTAACAGCGAAGAATAGATCAAGCACACCAGCTGAAGATGTTTTTTTTTCCCTTGGTTTGGGAACAACCTTCATGTTCTTTTCAATTCTCGTTTGGTGGTTGTTAAATTTCTTGTGCGTTGTTTTCTTTCTGGGTCGGGCCGACATGGTTTCCTGCACCAGTTGTTCGTCGACTCCGAAAATCAAATCTAAGCACCCCCACACTTTAAATAACCTACAGATAGGCTCCAAATACGCTTCTCGGAATTTAGAGGGTGACCCTTTTATTGGTTTTGGATGAAAAATAAACCCAAATCAAAATGTACCAAAATTATTTTCGAAATTCAAAAATTAACCAAGAGTCCAACGCAGCGTCTGCTTTCTCCCTGCTTAAATTTCTTTAGTCCATTGTCCGGCCCGAGGGCCAATCACAGAACGCAGTCAAATTTCATATGGCCTCCATCCTCTGTGGTAGAATGTATCACTTACGGCCCGCCAGTATTGTTAATCAGAGTATGTAAAGTACACACCTAAGTAATGCAATTTCATATTTTACCAAAAGATAGTAACAGCATTGTGTGGCCGCCCTCTGGCGGTGTGACACAGACCTTGGCCTTTTCCTACCAATTTCTAAAATCACTGCTTTGAACAGACCTGGCCTACATACTGCAGTCCAGACCTCAGTATCACCCTTCCCATTAGTGCAGGCAAGTTATTTGTTTTGGTCATCTGAGATAAATAAATTCTAAAATCTTAGTGAATTAAATTTGTTTTGTGTTGGTCAAAATCAATTATAAATATATTTGGACAACTCGATTTGTGTCACTTTATTTTTTTTACTTCTTAAGTGAATGTTGATGTTATTCATAAATTTTTAACTTAAAAGCTGACAGACAACATTAATTACCAATAATATGTAAATATTAAGATTAACCTGAGATATATTATAGCTTCCTGAAAGTTCTTTTCTCTCAAACATATTTTACTTCATCTTAGATGGTCTTCAGATATAACAGGTTAAGAGATTTCGGTAAGAACTGTTTAAACTTGTCATCCATGTGAAGAAATGAAAATATTCCATTTGAAATAAAATTTACATAAGCATTTAATTTTAATGGTTCGAAGAATGTAAATCAGAATGGTGGTCCATCACGCATATTCACATCATCAAATTCGGCCCTCTTTGAAAAAAGTTTGGACACCCCTGTCATAAGGAGAGGTTTTTTCGGAGCCATGAGGTAAATCCATTTACCGCGGTTAACGGTAATAAGATTTTGAGCGGATATATCCACAGGAAACAGGTTAAGACAACTGTGTTGTTTACTCGCTTCGTTCATGCAATTTTCAGTAATAAAAATAAAGATGACATGCATTTTAGCTAATCAATAAACTAATGTCCAGCTAATTAATTTGAAATTTTATTCCCAGTTGCTAATCCCATATTTCAGGTTTTCCAACAATTCATGCATTTTTATTTGTTTTGGTGGACGCTCCAGACGACAAAGATGTGTGGGCAGTTTACCGGTTATCGATGTGCAAAGCGGAATCGGCGTGACGAGGTCAAATTCTGCCCGAGTTGGTTGCGTTTACTAAGTATTCATGTTCTTCTCTGAAAAATGCATGAAATATGTACAAGTAATATCATATCAAATCTGAGAATCAGTTTACAATAAATTCGAGCTAAGCTTCCCAAAACCGAGATTTCCGAAAGCAGGTACTTTGCGAAATACCAATATTTATTCGAATTGCTGAATCGGCACACACACACACACATACATACATCACTGGTAGCATCCGAAAAGCCGGCTTCATTTCGTTAATAAACAAAAGATTACACGAAGAATACAATTTTTCGCTTATTGTGAAGACATTATTTCGTCTCAATTGAAAATATAGTAATATCAAGGTATATTTTGCCTTGTAAAAGAATAAAAATACAGCTTAAAGGAAACAGAAAATGCTTGATCGTATTTCCACACACTTTCATCCCTAGCGGGATTCGAACCCACGACACCTGAAGTCCAGCGCGTTGTCCACTGCGCAATATGGACAGACGTTATCAACATAGTCTCAACGAAATACTTCTCGATTTACTTTCAAGTTTCGCTATTCTTTCAAATTTGCTTGCCTTCGATCGTATCTCTTTAATCCTGTCTATTATATAATCTAAGACAAAAACAATATTCGCTTCCAAATCCAATGATACCTGGCCTGAAATCGGAACTATTTTTTAGATTTTTTGAGCACGTTTCCTATTCAAATACGGAGACACAAACCCATTATACATACATCTTCAACACATGATTTTATCAAATTATATTAATTTTCAATGACAAGGAACCGGACTCAACATACGTTTACAAAAGTTAGAATTTGCGGAACTGAACATGGAACATCACCCTCGTAATTGGTAATGCTATACCTTTGGAAATATGTACAAGTAATATCATATCAAATCTGAGAATCAGTTTGGAATAAATTCGAGCTAAGCTTCCCAAAACCGAGTTTACTTTTGTTTAAATTACGTTCCAGATTTAATTTCAAATAGAATCATTAGGAAGAGATATTATTCAAAACGTTCAAACTTTACAGATTTATTTCAGCATGAGTCTCGTGATAATATTTAAAAAAAATATATAAAACGACTGTAAGAAAATAACAACGCCGGTTTCTTTTCCGAGCCAACATAAAGCTCAAACACACGACACACAATCAGGTGCACTACGATCTAACCAAATGAGCCAACAGGACACCCGGCATCTCACGTTTTATATATAGTAAATGGCGATTGGTTTTTCTAAATTCAGCTAATATTCTGCCTACGGAGAATTAATATTCAAAGCGCCTGTATTGAATCGCATTTTCGAGATTTCCGAAAGCAGGTACTTTGCGAAATACCAATATTTATTCGAATTGCGGAATCGGCACACACACACACACACACACACACACACATACACATCACTGGTAGCATCCGAAAAGCCGGCTTCATTTCGTTAATAAACAAAAGATTAAACGAAGAATACAATTTTTCGCTTATTGTGAAGACATTATTTCGTCTCAATTGAAAATATCGTAATATCAAGGTATATTTTGCCTTGTAAAAGAATAAAAATACAGCTTAAGGGAAACAGAAAATGCTTGATCGTATTCCACACACATTCATCACTAGTGGGATTAGAACCCACGACCTCAGGATTAGAAGTCCAGCGCGCTATCCACTGTGCTATAGGGAAACTCAGGTCACCATCAAAAAAAAAATAAATAAATAAATAAAAAAGAATATTCCAAAATGTGGGTTACTAATTTAAATCCAGACAGTAAATATATAAATTTAAATATCGTCATATTGTTTTAATAGTGGATGTAACATTTGGCAAGATGTCTACCAGAAGCTAAGCAAAATATCATGATACAGGAACATCTCGTTCGAAACGAAGAAGAGTGCTGAAATGCTATTTAATATCCATCCTCATATATGACAGAATACGGAACAATTTCCTAAAGATGAAGAGGAGACTTTAGGCAACAGAAATGGGGTTCTACAGAGGGATGTTGAGAATATCATGGACGGCGCGTGTGATTAATGAGGAAATTTTAAGGAAAATGGGAACAAAAAATTTTGGAATTAGAATCAGAAGATATCAGTTGAAATTTCTGGGACTTAATGAGAGCTCACAGAATTTGACACTCGCCGGACATCTTGAAAGCAAGATTCCTTAATTTGTTTTTACGGCTTATCAACATTTTAAGAGCTACGAAGGACGAGAAATTGCGGAGATCCATGACTGCCAATATCCTGAAGGAACACAGCACACAGAAGAAGAAGAAATAAATAAAGCAAATTATTAGGTTGGTGCAAAAATAATGACGTAATAATGTCGTTTTTTGACGATAAAAAATACGTCAAAAAACGACATTATTACGTCATTATTTTTGCACCAACCTAAGATAACATGGATTCTTGATTTGGTGATTTACTAAGCGGCACAAGGCCGAAAGTAAGGGACATCGAAGATCGAACTCAATACTCAGTTGTAACAGATCAAGCAATACACGCCTGCTAACCATTACAACAGGTCGAAGTCTCCTGTGAATTCCTGATATAACGAAAAACGACAATCAATGGGAATTGAATTACTAGCTGGTATACAAATAAATGATGAAATCCTGGGTATAACGATAAACTACATCCGGCAGCAAGGCCTCCGATCTGTAGATTGAAGGTTTTTAGGAGTTTGGAACAACCTCTTAATTGCTGTTGTTCCCAGGTCCACCCTGACCGGGGGTGGTAGCACCTGTTAGGGTCCCAGCTATGTGCAAGTAGTGAATCCCCAAACAAAAACAAAACACAAAGTATAAAAATACATTTTTATAGTAAAAACACCACCTATACATTTTTATATAAAATAATAGTAACAATACATTTTTTTAGCAAAATGACCAACAATACATTTTTTTAGCAAAATGACCAACAATACATTTTTTTAGCAAAATGACCAACAATACATTTTTTTTAGCAAAATGACCAACAATACATTTTATCTGTAGTTGGTGGTATACAATTGCATTAAAAATATTTAGATTTCGGCATTAAATAATCCATAGAGGTGTTGGTATACTTCTAAACAAAATGAACTAATCAAGCAACCAGCATGAAATAATCCATATATTCTTCTTCTTCTTCTTCTATGTGGCGTGTCCTTCAGGACGTAGGTGGTCACAGCCTTCCACATCTTCCTCTTCCTTGTAGCTCTTAATAAATTTTATCTTTTTGTTATTTCTCCCGAACCCTGTTCCACCATTCATTTATTTAAGCTCATCAAGTATGTTATGTGCTGCTTCTTTCTGTTCCTCAGTCTGTTCTGTGAGTATCAGATTTTCCAAGCCCTTCTTCCTCATTACATGTCCCAGAAATTTCCACTGCTTCTTCCTAATGTTAAGTATAAGTTTCCTTTTTGTTTCCATTTTCTCCAAAGCCTTGCTCATATGTTTGACTCATGGTATCCTCAGCATCCTTCTGTAGAATCACATTTCTGTTGCTTCAAGTCTATTCTTCATCTTTGAGGAGATTGTCCAGCAGTCGATGCCATACAATTTCTTGAAGAAATTATACTGTATTTCAAAATATAACTTCAACAAAACTACAACGTAAACATACATATCACCGCCTCTACTAATTATGTCCACACAAACATGTATATAAACAAAACCTATCATCTATCAATATATTCAGTTGTGAAAGCAGAATAAGATATATCATATTTTTATTACTTCAAAGCTCCCAAGACAATTAAATTTCAGCATTAAATGACCCATAAGGATGTTGATATACCATTAAACAAACAAAGAACAAATAAATGATGAAGAATCTTTTTCAATTAGGTGCTTATTTCTGTCGCCTTTGTCCTAAGCTAATGTGACTGGATATTCCGAGTATGCCTCTCTGTTAGCCACTCCCTGTTGCAGCCAATCCTTGTGCTTGTTCAGCACTCACATAGTCCGCTTGTGGTTTGTACTGCAACTATACTGAGAGAACCTTATTTACAGTTTCTGGGAGAGGGCTCATTATTTGGACAAGAACAAACCCTCGGTCACGATGACTTGTCACTTCGTGCTAGCGTAACCATCGACGGCTCCCAAATAGTTCCGTCAACCCAATTTCACCCACAAGGTTTGGGTCAAACCGTGGTATCGTTTGGAATCACTTTCTAAATTTGCCGCGCGATTGACTCGCCTCTGCAGGCCGACATCATCAAGAAATCAATTTCCTGATAAATCGTTCATGGTGAGATTCGAACCCGGATCTCATGATCGGAAAGCGAGTGTCGTAAGATAAAACTGCGGATGAAAGAAAACATTCCTGTATTAGTTTACTGGATTATTATTATGAACGTTATATCAAATAACGGTATATAAGAAAGAGAAACTGAAGTTTTTTTTTTTTTTTTCTTTCTTTCATTCTTTTTCCTTCCTTCCTCTTTCGTACACAGACATGAACTTAAAGTTGGGTTATGTCGCTGTTGCGTAGGTCTTACTTTTATAATTCATGCAAGCTGTAGAGAACTAAATTTGGAGCGTTCGTATTCCAATTATTTTCCCGTCTTTCCATCTCTTTCTCTCTATCTCTACTATCTATTTCCCTTCTCTCTTCCCCCTTTCTCCCCTCTATCTCTCTTTCACCTTCTCTATCTTTCTCTCTCTGCTCTCTCACTGCGAACTTTTAAAATATTTTTATACTCTTATTTTTCATTTGAAAATGCAGACACAATCCACCCAGAAAATACTGCCTAAATTCCGACAGAAAAATGAAACCATATTACAAAAAAAAAAGAAAGAAAAAAAAAGAAAAAAGGACATGAGAATCTCCTAACAGTTAATCATATTTCTTCAATAGATTTAACGACCAGTTTGCAGAAGAGATAAAATACGGAAAAATTCATATATATATATATATATACGGAAAAAATATACGTATATATATATACGTATACGTATATATATATACGGAAAAAACAAACAAAAATCCTTATATGCAATTATGCTGTTTTAATGTTAATTAAAACACCATATGTATCCTTGTGCAGGTATGCAGAAAATAGAAAAGAACACGTTGGGTGCATAATCCGGGGTTCCTTAGTATTTTTGTTTTTATTTTTAAGAAGACTGTGCTCCATACAGAAGTAGAGCTTATATTATAATAATATTTTTTGTTTAAAATATGATTCCTTCGCTACATAAGAGTTCTCATGTTTCAAAAACGAGAGCCGAAATCATCCAAATAATTAATAAAATTAAGTTGGATTGTGGTGTTTAGTCCCGTTTCATCTTCAAGCGAAATTTTAGGAATAAGCTATCTCTCGGTTTACGTGTATTTTTACAGAATTTGTTATTGTGGGAGTGGCTAGACTATTTTCCTTCTTTAAGTGGTCAGGGAGTTAATTCTTATCAGTAGATTCATCATCCTCTGGGAGGTTTTGCTAAGGTTGGGTAGGGTATCTATTTCAAGGCTAATGTTTACGGTCATCCTTTAGTTGGTTCCCAGTGAAGGATATTTTTATGGCGCGCCTACAGTCGTTATGTGTCTGTTGAATTGTCTTTTATTATTGTCTATCTGATTATCTATTTATTTATTTGTTTATTTAAGTGGGTGTTTAATATACAGATCGCTTTGCATTGAATTCAGTTTGTTTTTTTAGTTTTTTTGACGACGACAAAAAGGGTTTTTCCTATTTAAAGGTTTGGCTGAGCTTTTTAGAATTTTACTTAGCTATGTTTTTTTTTTTTTTTTTTTTTTTATGCTAATTATCTAATGCGAAAGTCTGTTGATGTCGGCAAAAAACCGTTAACTCCTGCCTATGGTTTAATAATTTTTCATTATTTAGGAATTTAATGATGTGTAGTTTTTCCTGTAAGCGTAAGAGGCATGGGTCATCCCAGGTTCTACAGGTTCTTGTTCTATTTACTATTTTCCATTTTACTTTTGGTGTTTTATTCGTTTCCTTTAGATGCCAGAAATATTGGGATAGAGATGTCTGATTTCTATTTTGAATATTGTTGAAAGAGCTCTTGTGTTGTCTCCATCTAATTTTAAAATTATTCTTTGTTGATCCTATGTATATCCTATCAGTGTTAGGGCTCTCAATGGATGAGATAGTGCATTGGTATACCACGGATTTTGTGAGGCATTTATTTTCCAATGGGCAGTTTTTAGGGTTTCTACAATCGCATAATTTTTCGTTATTTTTATCTAGTTTTAGTTTATGTGTTTTATTACTGTTTTGGTATGCGTGTTTTTCTAGGATTTTCTTATTGTGTCTTTTTATGATTCTTTCTATATTTTCAGTGCAGCTGTAACTCAGTTTCAATGTGTTTTTGTTAAAGATGTTGCTAAGTTTGCTATTAGTGGGAAAGTGCTTTACAATTAAAGCTAGGAACTTATGGCCTAGTTTGGTGCTGACCATTTGGTTGTACGGTGGGGTATACCAGATGATTTTTCTTTTCCTGTTTCTCTTATTATTGGTACTAACGTTTCTATAGGTTATGTCAAAGTTTTTGTATCCGCTGTTTTTCAGGGCTGTGTTGTAAAAACTACTGTGCTGTTGGAATATTTCTTTATTTGCTGAGTTCATACTTATTCTTTTCTCTATTAATGTGGGTATATATATATATAAAACAACATGTATTCATGAAATGATTTTTGGGTCTTTCCTCTTATTAATAACATAAAGATTTTGACGATTAAACTCTGTTATTATTAAATTTGTGTCAGTTTTTCATCATGCATGCGCATTTTTAGTGAATCTTTGGAGGTACCAATATATATATATATATATATATATATATATATATATATATATATATATAAGGTGCTTGTGCAATAAACCATCGGCAAAATTTCTCCCGTGATGAGTGATCAAAGGGAGAAAAACCCTGCACACATTGTAAATGATAGAGATACAGGAGCTGCTCTTAAAGTACCCTCCATGCGGTACTAGCAGATGTGCGACATGCTAGGACCACTTGACGTGTGCTGATACCTGGATCGCCTCCGACAGCCTGTAGAATGTGTTCTTCGTGGTCAAGCGTAGAAGCGGATCTCGGTCTTCTTCGATCCATAGTTTGTGGTGCCACGGATTCTGTCTCAGCAACGCGACGATAAACAGCAGCAAAGGTTGGATGACTCGGCTGCCTTCGGTCTGGAAACGCAATCTGACACAGCCGTGCAGCCTCGTGTCCATTACCATTGGCGCGGTCGTATATAAAAATTATGTATGCCTGCTGAAGATAAGAATATCCTGCCATTGTTAAATGGAACACTTCTCGGTTAGCTCACTACAACACACGTTAAAAGCTGAAGAAACACTAGACACAAATGTACATGAATAACAAATGTAACCTTGTCTACATAGCAACACAGCGCCATCTACCGTCAAGTTACTTTAAACTTAATAACTCAAAAACGAAGGATTTGTGGACATATGTTTATATGGACTTTTGTCCTTGTTTTGGTGTGAGGAACACGCCCCCAAAGTTGGTAAAGTATTTTTGATTCACCATATATATACATATATATATATATATATATATATATATATATATATATATATATATATATATATAGGATTAATACAAATGAAATTTTTCGCTTTGCTGATTGATGCAATATTCCGCACCTTTATAATTGTCCATTACATTCGACAGGACGTTTTAATTGACTGTTGTCTATCTCATTTTTCGTTATTTATAGTCTAATTTAATTTAATTAATTTATGTTCTACTTGGGATGCTCTCATAAATGGTGATAGGTTGATTTTTCCCTTTCTGTATATGTGTGCGTGTGTATGCGTGCGCGTCCGACTGGTAGTTAGGAGCCCTAACTCTTGCGTAGCGTCTTGAGCGGCCGCTCTGATCAACAGTTGTATAATACCGGGGTGTTTGTAGTGCCATGTCGCGCATGGATAGGTGTCCCTGCAGTCACTTCCGGTGGACAACCTTGAGGCTACATTATGATACAGGCTATGCCAACTCCTCTCTGCCCACGTCACGACCGATAACTGTCTGCTTCTTTTACTTCAGGCTTTCTCACAGTGTGTTTGACCATAGTAACATATTTTTGTCCTAATCATTCTAACCTATTTGATGGTTTAGTTAGAAATCCCGGTTCGAAAGAAAGATCTAAAAAGAGGAAAATTGAATGTCTTTGGCTAGATGCGAAAGTGTCTCGTCAGTATTCTCATGATCTAGTTGGCCGAATCATCTTGCTTGATAAATTATCTGAACTTGGAATTGTTTTCGCCGTTTCTTTCTCCTGTTGTTCTTAATTTTATTGAAAGCATGTCTCCCAAGCCCACTATTTGGTGAGGGCGGAGGATTGGCTGTTGATCCCCCCCCTACCAGCTATGTCGTTGCTATCTCTCGTTTTCATCATTTACTTGTCTCCTTAAACACTCTCCC
Source organism: Acanthosepion lycidas (assembly GCA_963932145.1). Taxonomy (NCBI): domain Eukaryota; kingdom Metazoa; phylum Mollusca; class Cephalopoda; order Sepiida; family Sepiidae; genus Acanthosepion; species Acanthosepion lycidas. The sequence goes on from OZ010584.1 coordinate 60,139,211, forward strand.
GATTCTTTTCCTTTTCCTCCTATTTTCGAGTCCGAGTATCAAAAGTAAGATTGTATTCCGCCAAAAAAAAACGCGGTCAATTCTGGAAGATAACGTTTTTTCAAGGCAAGCTCTCTTTATATATATATATATATATATATATATATATATATATATAGAGAGAGAGAGAGAGAGAGAGAGAGATTTCTTTACAGACAAGTTTCTTAGTATCTTTATTAAAGGAAGAAAGAAAATTACCATGTTGATGCATATTCATTTTACTCCGAGCACTTTCGATATTAGCACAATGTTATCTTCAGTGTCTTGTTTTTATCTAAGACAAAATTTTTGTTTTATATATATATATATATATATATATATATATATATATATATATACTACAGTTCAAGGTTTGAAAGCCACCCCCAGAATTAGCGGGGGATGAATTTGACAGAAAAGTGAAAAAAAAAAAACGAAAAAGTGCTCTTAGAGACATTGAAAAAAGAATGGAATCAGTTGTCAAACTAATATTTTTAGAAACTTTTGCAGCAATTGCCAAAAATTTGTGCTGCTGTAACCAAGACTAAAATATTTTGACGACAGCAAAATTTAATCATAAAATGCTTTTTTCTTTTTTTTCATAATAAAATTTTTAATAAAAATCATGTCTCGTTTTATTTAATCATGTATAATAATTTTACCTTATTTAAAGTACAAAACAACTACTTTTGGGGGCTAATTTTAACAATATTACCACAAGACTCCTCAAACTTTGACCTGTATATAAAAACAAATATATATATATATATATTTGAATGAGGTTCTCATTATCCCACCGGAAATATATTTAGTGTATAAAAATTGCACTGACACCGTTTTCAAGGCACCGACAGGAGCGAAGAATGCTAACTTAAGAAAAGTTTTTATTTATTTATTTTTTAGCTTTATTTTTAGGTGCAGCAAAACAGGCTTCATTTCTATTGAGAAATGGCGGAAATAGACGAGAGGATCTTATGAAAATTGTTAGCTAGTTGTGTAAAAATATATTCTTTCAAACTAAGTAACTATTTTGCAAAATCCAATAAGAACGCACATCTCTTTGAAATAAGGTAAGTGTGTAAATGTAAATTATTATTTTCTGTTCTCTTTGCTTCCAACATAAAATCATTTTTATTATAATCCTGTCATCTTCAAACAAATAGATGTTTCTGCTTTTTCAATTACAATGGTACAATGTACATAGCCCCACAGACTTTATAGAAAAAGGAGAAATACATTTTAAATATTTTAAATAATGCCTTTTAACTTAAATTTTGGTTCTATTTGAAAGATAATGGTTTAAATCTAAACCGTACAAAAGAAAAATTAATTTCCATATATAAATAAACTTTTGAAGTATTTTTAAAGCATTATTACTTTGTTTCGTCACTCATCATGTCGCCATTGTATACGACTAATGAAGCAGCGAATTAAAAACTCTTTTAAATCCAATATTTGTCCTAAAGATGTTTCGAAGTTTATTTGTAATTATTAAGGATTAATTAACTGAATTTTCTAAAAGTAATGGTTACCTTTTGGCACTAAATGAAAATAACGTTTTATTTATGCACGCTAGCCTGCGAGATCAAAGGACAATTCGAAAAACTGTAATTCTACCCCTGTCGAAAAAAGCGCGTGTAAAAGTAAAAATAAAACGTAAGGAAGGCCAGCAGTGCGATAATCAATAATTTGTTATTTATGCTTAAAGCTAAATATTCTTTAACCTTACAAAGTTTAAAATATATTTTTTATTCTATAAGCTTTATTTAAACTTATTATAATGAATACTTTGATTTTTTTTATATTAACTGAACGGTAGATATGAAATTAGACTATCATAATACTCTTCCAATATTGAATAGTAATCAGTCAACTCGAGATATCAGAATTATTTCCTTTTTTGTACATCCATACCAAAAATAATCTAACATTTGCTAAAAGAAAAAAATAAAATAATTTTTAAAGATATTCACACTGGAAGATGACATTAAACTACATTTTTTAAATCTTCCAGCATGTCGTCTATTTAATAAAATAAACTCTGACGAACAGTAAAAGGATTACTTTCAAAAATGCACTGAAGAAAAAAGCTTCTTTTTTTTCAAATAAATTAAATATTAAGTTTAGATTTTTTACTGTCAAATCTGAAAGAAAATAACAAGCTTTATTAAATTTTTCAAGCACCAGTTATAAAAAAAAAACAACCTTTTTTGAGTCTTTATAGAATTGTTTTTGATAAATTGTGGGTTGAATTTCTCCGTATGTTCACACTTGATATTGCCTAAGTTTTTTACTGAAATAATGGTTTCAGTGATTTATTTTTATATTACTGTAAAAAAAAATTAGACGAACACCACTGAAAGTGAACAGTGCACATGCGATATCCCAAAAAGGGCGAAAGTGAAACATACCCAAAATAAAATATTTCCCCAAAGTTTTTCTTTATAAAATAACCTATTCATTAAAATATGCATTCACTAATGAATAAGTCTTGAAAATGTCTTTTGAATCGGATAATTCACTGATTTTTGGTAAATATTTGTCGTTTTTTTGCTTTATTACGAAAAAAATATCGATTTTGGATTTGGTAGTTATTTCTAAATTTTTTTGAATTTGGAGCCATAGCAAACTGTTATAAAAATGTAAATTACTTTGTTAAAAAAAAACTTCCAAAACTAAAATATATTATTCTGAAACTTTATTTGAGGAATATTAGCTGATTTAAAGTATAATTAATCTTATTTAAAACAATTATTAAGTTTAAAATATCGCAGAAATGCATTTTTAACACCTCGTTAGTTTGTTGACAGCTTTTTCACGGCTCAGTGACAGCTCGATTGCAAATACATTTTTTATCTAATGTTCTAATGTTGTTACTTTAACCGTAAAAGGAATAGAGGAATATAACGCGAACACCTTTTAATTACTCAGTAATCTTAAAAAATTACGAAAATATTGTTCGTAATGTTTTATTGAATTTTTAGAGTATTTTGGCTTTACATTTATTATAGTTATCGTTCTTATTTGCCGATAATTTCGTTTATGGGCCACCGTATCTATAAAAATCAACACGTTTATACACATACAAAAACAATTCAGGATTTTTTAAAAAAATACACCGGGTCGTCAGATTGTAATAAGCTTTACGATATATGATTAGTAAATGCAGTTTTACTTAAATAAAATTAAACCATTGAAACTGAATTTTAAAAGATTTAATATATAAATTATTCTAATTAAAATTGTAAAAAAATGAAAACAAATCTTATTAAAATTCATATTCCATCGATATTTTTTCTTAAGACAATAGTGTCCTTATATATTATTCATAAAAGCAATTAAAAGCTTCTCTTATGAAATAATGCTTTAGTTTTATTGCATTTTTTATTTTAAGATTTAGAGCAAATTTTCGCCAAGACGGGGTCCAATTTAACAAAAATAAATTTATGACTGAAATTCTCCACAGAGATCTGATTTTAACTAATATAGTCACTAAAATTAACACGCTGAATTTCCCGAATTGTCATAAAATTAAGTGCAGAAACACATGTAAATATATATATATATATATTTTACCAAGATTTCCTAAGGAGAATCATTTCACAAATAATTCCATTCATTTGTGAATAAGTCCTGAAAGTTTCATTAAAATTCGGCAATTATTTGATTTTGAGAATTTCCAAATTAATGTGTCTTTCACCACAAAAAAAGACGCTTAAATTTGCTATGCTAATTTATAATACTTCTGCGGACGCAAGAAAAACAATATTTTTAATCAACATTTCGAATGTTCTAAAAAGGGTTAAAAAAAATTAATTAAATATTCACAAATACTTTGATCCTTCCTCTGAATAATAACATAAAGAAGATTTCGTCTGCATCATTTTTTTTACTAACGTTAATTTTTTAGCGATTTTGTGGAAGTAACTGTACCTAATATATATATATATATATATATATATATATATATATATATATATATATATATATATATATATAAATATGGAAGGGTTGCTAGAATGTTTTCAGCTTGTAAAAGGTGAGATTCAAAAGCAAATTTAGATAGTGGGTCGCTACCTTTTAAGAAATTTAGATAGTGGGTCGCTACCTTTTAAGAACGATCTTATGTTTGCGTGTGGATAGTTACATCCAATGATTGGCTACAAAATGAGCCTGCATTATGAAAAAAGACCAAAACTCAATAAAAACAAACTTAATATCTTAAAATATTTGTGTTATTATTAAGAGGAAAGATCAAGTGATTTTTTATATCATTTTTTTTAATCCTTTGTTTTTTTGTTAAAACAAAAATGTTTTTCAGGAATCAACGTAGGACCATAAGTTTGTATGAGAATTTTAAGCGTATTTTTACGGTGTAAAAGACATTGATTTGGGAATTCTTGCAAAAATCAGAAAATTGTCGGAATTTAAATGAAACTTTCAGAATTTATTCACAAATAAATGGAATTATTTTTGAGATAATTAGTTTGGAAAAAGTCTTGATAAAAATCTTCTTTTTTTATATTTTTTCTTCCCACTTCTTTAATTTTGGGAAAATGTAAGAAATTCTTTTTTGTGTCACTTAATGTTTATATAAGTTGTAGATTCACGATACCTAAGGTTTAATAAATTTTAAAAAATGTAAAATCTTTCTTAAAGTTGTTATTTTAGTTTTGATTACAAGCTAATATTTAATATTTCCAATAAGCAAAATACTTTCTTCTATTTCAAAACTGGTTTAAATTGACTGAAAGGGGTTTTCGTTTTGAAATTGCTGAAATTGTTGATTTTCGCGCCATTTTTAGCCACCTTTCATCAGAATGTAATTCTCTTTATTAAAAAATCTTACAAAATTAAAAAAAAATTTTTCTGAAACTTTATTTGGGGAATATTAGCTGATTGAAAGTATAATTAATCTGACTTGAAATAAATATTACTTATGTTAAGTTTAAAATATCGCAGAAATGCATTTTTTAACACGGCTATAGCTGTTTATTTAAGGTGTTGACATGTTGACAGCTTGAATGACAGATGGAAGTTTATCTAATGCTTATTCTACTGTGGTTATATATGTGAAAAATAATTGAGGAATATAACCTCAGCACATGTTTTTATATATTTTTAAGTACTCAGTAATATTTAAAAAATATAGGAAAATATTGTCTTATTGAATTTTAAGTAATTTGATATTAAATTTACTATATTTACCGCTCTTATTTTCGTGTATGGAAGCACGTATGTACAAAAATCGGCATGTTAAAAAAATTTAAATTCATTTTAAAATACTGATGGTCACTAAATTTTAAGAAGCTTTTCGATTTATGATTAGTAAATATAGTTTTTACTTAATAACAATATCACCTAACCATTAATAAATTAATACAGAATTTTAAAAGATTTAAACTTCAATAAAAAGTTTCAAAATTAAAACAATTCTTGTAAATTCATTATTCATCGAAAAAATGTTTCTTAAAACTTTAGTGTCCATAATATATTTTATCCATGAAAGCAATTAAAAACATTTCTAATTAAATAATGTCTTAGTTTTATTGTATTTTAATTTTACGATTAACATATTTTTATAATCTTGTGAATATAGAATTATTCTTGTAAATAAGCAATATAATAAATAAAGAGTGTTTAATGTTTTGTCAATTCTCAAGAATAAAGAAAATGTGTAAAACTATTTTCATATGTTTGGATTTTATTAGAATTCTAATCATCGTCTTTTAAAATAATTGCTATAGCGGGATAATGGTTATGTTCCCATTTACATAAATACAGTAGTAAATACTGTATGTTGGTCTGCAGTGAAAGATTCGACTCCAGCTGTGCTGGTCAAACTCGCTGCCTCCGGGCAGAGAGGGTTCCCAGATGAGGCTATGTCGAAGGGCAGAGTCTTGTCTCGGGAAACAGCTACTCGGCCCCGTTTTATACAAGGTCTACGGGGAATTTTTGGCCGAGCCTACGGGCTAGGAGGGATTAAAAATGGAATAAAATAAAATAATAAAAAAAAATACTTTGGTCGTTCCTCTTAATAATAACATAAACATTTAGACGATACAAAATTTTTTTTTTCGATTTTGGTGCCTTTTTTCATCAGGGTATGCTCTTTTTTGGCGAATTAGTGAATATACCTACGCTACAGGCATCAATGTCGGAAAATCATTAGGGTGACATTTTGTGTCATTATACAGTCAATCAGTGTAGCTAGTTGCTGAGCGACCTATTTATCTTGCACTATGGCTAGGTGTCCGGAACAGTAGATCATTTGCTTAGCAGCAGTGTCCTTGTAAAAAAAAAATACCAGGCATGGGTTCAGAGATGTTAACTATAGCTCTCAGCATATGTAGTTTCCATCAAAACAGGTTCCATCAAGCTTAGACTCACGAAGTTTAGTTCATGTCCAGGCAGTGACATCCCACATTAAAACCGCCACTACAGTGGCTCAAAAGAAGCTCCGCTTGAGGTTGTCTGGTAGACCAGATTTCCAGGTTAAATTTATTTTATTGAAGGTTTTCAAGGGTTTAACTATGCGAATTATCATATATTTTCAGTGTAATTTATTTTACTTTCTACATATGTGAAAAATTCGACAGATTTTGTTGATTCAACTCTGCTGCTAGATAAGACTAATATACATTATTAGCTTGAATAAATTTTTTGAAGAAGTAAACGCACAATATAGGAGTTTTATCATTCATTTACCCGATATTAATCGGCTATATAACTTTTTAATATCTTTTATGCCGTTACTTATAGTGTTTCCTTTTGTGTCTTATGTTTTACGCATAAGTTGTTGGAAAGTGGGCGGTTACTTTCTAAAAGAGTTTTGGAGAACCACGATCGCCCATTTCCTGAAAAGGACACGGCACATAGAACAAGGAGGGGTCCGATTCTCATTTGGTTTCTTTTAATTGTGGCTTGGTTTAGTAAATAAAAACATCTGTTGATTTGTTGTGTATGTGTGCGTGTGTGAGTGAGTTAGTCAGAAAGAGAGAGAGAGGAGGGGAGAGAGAGAGAATTTCTTCCTGAATTTTATGCTAAAATACACACAGATACAAGCCACTGTAGTGGTGCCGATCAGACCAGGCACCAGATTTGTTCACAGAGGGGCAGCTTCCTCTGGTCGAACACTTGCGGCTTAATGCGAGCGAGGAAAAGTGAGGCGAACGGTCTAACCGTCCTCTGCCTTCCTTTTCACCTCGTGGGCAAGTGGCTCTCTGTTTTAGGCTGATAGGGAGCACTTTCTTACAGAAGACAAATGTTCCTTATCCTGTTATTGGTCATTCATCAAGACCGTTCTTTGTACTGTCCAGTCATTCATTAAGTAAACTGGTCTACTTTATCAGGGTCGTTTGACATGCTTCTTGTGAGGTCCGCTTTACTTTCTTTGTCCAAACTATAATTATCAAAGCAATTTCTGTAACATCCTGCAGATGTCTCCTTAACAAGATATCAGCTGACAAATGATATCACTACGCCACATATGCATTATATACGTAGTACATAACTGGATGAGGTTGTTAAATTGATTTTCTTTTCTAACTGTGGCTATTTGATGTTTACGTCAATGTATCGACAACTAATGTCAAGGGAATTTATCGGACGGAAGGAAAGAAGTGACAGTAATTGAATTTTAAGTGAACCAGTTTATTTAACTATGCAGTATCTATTTTAAATTAAATACTTTCAAAAGACAAATATTTTTATTGATTTTAGGTACTTTTTTTAACGAAGATATGTCCGTAACCTGCACTGTTTTCGTCCCTAAAATTGAATCTAAAAAAGAAAATAATAATTGCAGTATGTCTCTCACTGAAAAACAATAAATTAATTATATTTAAAAAATAAAATAAAAATATTTAATGAAATAGCATATAAAAAAAGAAAATAAAAAAAATGAAAATGCGACGATGATGGTCAGTCAGAGAATTTTATACGTGCTAGCCAGAAGGAAAGCAAAACAATTTCTGGGGTCTGGTCCTCTCTGTCAGGCGAAACAACTCTTTAAATCTTCTTTCTTTTATATGCCGTATCCCTTCAGGACGTAGGCGATCATGGCTCTCCACTTGCCCCTATTCCTTGTAGTTCGCGATATGTTTTTCCTTTTGCTACTGCTCCCAGACCCTGTTCTGTCATCCACTTGCTCAAGCCCGCTAAGTATGTCACGTGTTTCTTTCCCTTGTTCCTCTTTCCTTCTATCTGCCCTGTGAGTATCAGACTCTCCAATCACTCATTTCTCATTACGTGTCCTAAAAATTTCAGCTGCCTCTTCCTGATGTTAAGCATAAGCTTCCTCCTTGTTTGAATCCTCACCAAAATCTCATCATTGCTCACATGTTCGGTCCATATTATCCTTAACATCCTTCTGTAGAACCGTACCTCCGTTACCTCGAGTCTCTTCTTCATCTTTGAGGAGACCGTCCAACATTCGCTGCCGTAAAGGAGGACAGGTATCACGTAGCAGTTCAGTATTTTTTTTCTTTGTTACCAACGAAATCCTTCTGTCTCGTAATGCTATGCATAGCATTTGGAATTCGTTCATGGCCATCCCAATACGTCTTCGGATTTAAGCGTCGCACTTACCATCCTCTGTCAGAATACTTCTCAGATATTTAAATTTCTGCACCTGATTGATTTTAGTGTCCCGGACTTGTAAATCGCATTTCGAGCTCATTTTTTTTTATTGACGACCATGCATTCTGTCTTCTTATAGTTTATGCTTAGTCCCTTCTTCACGTTCTCCTTCGTTACCTTTTGTAGGAGGCTTTTAATTTCCTTTCCGTGACTGCTATCAGCACTGTTTCGTCTGCATATCTAATGTTGTTAAGATTGTGGCTGCCAATGATGAATACTGATAGAATTTTCAATTCTCTCAGAATTGCCTTGATGTATAGGTGGAATAAGTCTGATGAGAAACACATTCTTGCCTTACACCCCTTTCTATTTTTGTATATCTTCTGAACTCATTTTCTATCCGCATGCAGGCCGTTTGTTGTCAGTATAGGTTCTTCATTATTCTAATATCTTTCCCAAATATATCAAAGTTGCTGAGCAATTCCAACAGATCTTTGTAGCGTACTTTGTCGAATGCCTTTACGTAGTCTATAAAACATACATGCACGTTCTTTTGCATTTGTATCGCTCATTCTGATAATATTCTGAGCATAAATATTGCATTCCTTGTTCCGGTGTCTTTAACGAACCCGCACTGTTCTTATCCTATGTCTTAGCTGATTCTGCTGCGCGCTCTATTCATCAGAATATGGATGATGAGGTTTGTTATGTGGCTCATTAGGCTGATTGTTCGGTGGAGTTCACATACGTTTCCGCCTGGCTTCTTAGAAAAAAAATTATTTATGAAAATAGATCTGCTGAGATCTTTTGGTATATCACTACTGGTGTAGATTTCAGTTACTATTTCTGTAATCAAAATCGTCTAAGGCTGTCAGCATTTCTGTTACAATTCCGTCTCAAACAGCAACCCCGATCTGACTCCGAACTTTCTTTGAAAGCGTCGACATTGCAAAAAAACAAAAAACAAAACAAAAAACAGATCGATATATCCAGGAGTTCGACCGTAGTTATTGAAATACGCCCGTCTGCGTCAGCCAATGAAAAAAAAGAAGCTTTTCATGCTCCATTCCTGTATACTGGTTTCTTGTTACTTCCTCCGGTTTCGATTCGAGTTACTTCTCATGGATTCCTAATTCGGTAAGCTGGTCTCTTTCTTGCGTAGTTTAATCCATAAGAACAATTGCCATGAAAATATTTATATAAAAAACAGAGGGAAGCCATGTCATATAGGTGAGAAAGTGACTGAAGTCTAGATGAAAGGTCTGGATCGATTATATTAGTCCCTTCATTGATCTTTCCGAATAAATGTCACCCAAATAAATAATAATTGGAAAATACCACGTCAAGAATATGTTGGCTGGTTGTTTTTTTGTGTCGCAGCATATCAGCCTATATAGGTTATTTAATGCTGAAATCAAAATATTTTGTATGCAATGTTTTTTGGTGGGTAGGGTGAGATAATAATGGTTTTAGTGATACAAGTCTTACTGATTAACCCATAGCTTGGGGGAGAAGAGGAGTCATACTTTCCCCAAGATTATTTGCAAACTTGGAATTGGAACTTGGCTCTCCGATTAACAATTCTGAGCCATTACACTACCCACCTAACCAAACTTACAGCACCTGGTATTCCCAGGCGGTCACCCATCCAGGTAGTGAGCAGGCTAGACGTTGCTTAACTTCCCGTGATTGCATGGGAAGTAATGTTTCAATGTAGTGTAGCTGTAAGCACTAGAGGAATGTGTGATAGGTACCCTTACAATAGGATGACACCCTAACAGCGGGATGACATCCTTACAACATGATGACACCCTTACAGCAGGATGACACCCTTACAGAGGCATCCTGGTCACTTTTGATGAACAGACAGTTCAGCGTTTCTAAGTGCATTAACTGACTATGCGTTATGATGTAAATGTGCGAGTCATTGTGGGTGACAAATTATTTATAACCCTCCACTCCCCCCCCCTCTCTCTCTCTCTCTCTCTCTCTCTCTCTCTCTCAGGTGAGATATGACAAGTCCCTTACTGCTCTATCGCTACTACCATAGAAAGTGCTCAGACGAACGACATTCTTTGGTCCCACCAGTTCTAAGCTTCGCGGCTAGAATCCGATGTCACTCACGTTATATCAAACCGCCTACATTCTGTCCGTATTACATTGATGAGGAGTAAGTTTCACACGAACAGCTTCTTCCCAAAGCCACTGCTCTATGAAACCGATTCTCAAGAGGATGTTTTCCAGATCGCTACAATCTTAACCTGTTCAAGTGTATGGTTAATCATTACTTTCCCCTCCTATCCGTATAAATTCTTAATATAACACTCTACTCCGAGTGTTCCCCGGGCCTTGTACAGGGTGAACCTTACTGTGTGAAAAAAAAAATGAAAGAAAAAATACACCTTTTGCATCTCAGAACATGGTTGCTACCAGTTTATATACATAAATAAAGGGGGGGAATGGTGGTCAGTAGTTGAAACTCAAGTTTGTGCATGCTCCTTCTTAATTGTTTACATATGAATATGCGCCCGACTACATTATACATCCTAAACGCAACTTTCTAAATACCACACATCTTTCTTTTTTGTTACACTGCTCTCGCTCATGTGCATTTTTTCTTAGAGTTATTCAAAGTTGTAGTTCAGAAGCAAAAATGCGACAAAATATGGTAAAAAAAATTGTTAATTTGATCAAAACGCGTAGTGCAGGCCCTCAAATCACTTCATATAGGTCACCTTTGAGAAAGAAAATCAAATTAAACCTGTCTGTCACACCTCACATGCAGGTAAAATGATCGACTCCCTATACTACTCTAGTAAGTACCTGACTCCTTATGCTATCCTTTATCTTTATAAGAGACAGATCAGACCGAAAGTCAGTCAGTCATGTGCATGCGTGATACACGCTTAAGCGATCATGTATCTTTCGATACATGACTGACGCGGCAGATTTTTCCCGCGGTAGGTTTCCATTTCTTTCTGTGGTAGACCAGTTGTCATCCAAAGCTATGGAGCCAGGTCTGTCCTGTTATTTACTCATAGGTGGGAGGGGGAGAAGAAAAGGATTCATACCTTTATCAAGTGTGTAAGCACGTAAGTGAATGTAATGGATTTGACTGAAATTCGAACTCGGCTCTCTGATTCCTCAATCCGCGCCGATATCCATTACTCCATCGTAATGGAGTACTGCTGCCATATTTGGGCAGGAGTCCTTGCTGGAAAAAAAATTAATTTCAACACTCCAACCTCTTTCTCACAGGCGGGATGTGACGAGTTTATCGCTACTACCTTGGAAAGTGCTCTGGCGAACTGCATCTCCTGGTTCACCAGGTCTGACCTTCACGGCTATGACCCACCATGCTTACTTAGTGCTACCACACTCATTCCTTCCTTATTCCATCGGTGGGAAAAAAAAAGTTCCACTCAAACAGCTCCTTCCCGCGAACCACTACCCAATGAACAGACTTCCAAGAGGATGTTTCCCTGACCATAACCTGTTCAAGTCTAGAGTCAACCGTTATCTTCCCCTCCTATCCATATAGACTACCCTCTATCTTGAGAGGCCCCCATGCCTTGTACAGGGTGAACCTTAATATCTTTAAAAAATTAAAATTTCCACACGATTTCAATGACTATCCAGAACTGATCATCGGAAAAATAAATGTTCTTTACTTAAGGGCTTCAAGGATAGGAAGCAATTAATAGTTACAGTATTTACACTGTTTGGTCTATTGTTTTCATCTCTGTTAACATATTCACAACGTTTCGGCCGTTGTACACTCCGCTCTACTTCAGGTGATTGGAATTTAAAACACTTTATTTCATCGACCGAGGTAGATTGAATCTAGTTCCACGTGCCATGCCTCGTCCGGATTTTTCAGTTTCAGTTATTTTCCTTTAACTCAACTCACCAAGTTATTTGTTCACCTCTGCTGTAGCCAGTTATCGAACTCACAACTCTTTGGTGAAGTCACTGGATTACCAATGTTTTTTTTTATCCACTGGACCGAAACATTGTGAATGTGACAACAACGATGAGGACAATAGTCCGAGCAATGTAAATGCTGGTATATGTGTATTAACAAGTAAGGGGTTGGATTTTGATAATATCTGACTGACGCCGATTATTGTGGAAAAAAGAAAAGGCGAATTTAAATCTTGACAACCTTGGAATTCATGCCAGCAAAAAAAAAAAACAAAACAAAACAAAAAAACAGAGTCAAAATGGACGGTTTTTGCCCTTGATACCGCTATTATTTTAACTGCCTTCACCCCTCGGCAATGTTTATTGTTTTAAAAATCGACGAATAGAATTGTAATCAATTCTAAACATATAAAAGGAAATTTATGCATTTTCTTTGTTCTTGAGAATTAACAACAAAAATAATATACACAATTTATCAAAACACTTTTCTGACATTTTTCAGATTTCAATTTTTAATGTATTTCGAAACTTACACAGTTTTTTGTTAGCGTTATTGAAAGTTGGGAAAATATAGCAAAAAATTGTGTTAATTTGAGTGATATTTTGTTGGCGGAACTCCAAATCCACCTTTGAAAAAGCACGTCGCTTTAAACCTGTCTCTCTTATAACATTCATCTCAAAAAGATTTCAATGACTTTCCAAGCAAAGAGGCAGAATATAGCATCTGCCCAGAACAGATCATCTACGAAGAGATATTAAAATATATGAGCATACGATCATAACTTGAAAAATATTGGAATTAGGCCAAAGTTAGACCAGTTCCGAAATTGAGATACTGTCTATATTCAGACCAAATATAGAACATATCATTTGGGAAAAAAGTATCAAAAATGCCAAATGTTTATTTATGAGCCCTCATTGGATAACTGCATTAGGAACTGTAATTAAACGCATACTAATTATATATTTTAAACATTGAAAAAATGAAAATACTATGACCTTTCTATAGCAGTCAGTGTGCTATATTTAGTTGTTTTTATTTTTATTTATTTATTTATTTTTGCAGGTGCTAACGTTTATTATCTTCAAAAGACTACAGTGTCATAAATAATGGAGTTACAACCCAATATAAATTTCAAAACAAAGCTTTGTTCGAGCCTTGTTTTAATTTGGGAGGTTTTTATTTTACATATCGTAAGTATATGAATATACTTATATTTTTCATACGTCGAAACAGTGTTTTCTTACTTTATGCATTATGTCTCTTCAGGACGTGATCAATATAACGGCTCTCCATAATTTCTTCTCCCTTTCTGCTCCAAGCAACAATTGACGCTTTATTTATCTGTCTTTGTTCCAGCGTTACCAACGATTTGTACATAGCTTACTTGCTATTTCATTCTGCGCCTCCCGTCTGCAATATGTCTTGTGAATGGCAAATCCTCCAAGACCACTCTACGTATTATGCGTTCCATAATGCAAGACTTTTGTCACTTTCTTAATGCAACACTTTATATATATATATATATATATATATATATATATATATATATATATATATAGCCATCCACAGACACACTGTTTAGCTGTATCACAGCTCAACATTGTGGCTAGACATCCGGTTGCCTCTAGCAATTATAAATCGAAACCCGACTGAACTGGTGTCAGTCAGGGATTCTACCCTTCAGCCGTTGGCGCACAACAGGGATGAAGGTGAATTTAAGCGCATTTATTTTATTATAAACACACAGTTACTGAGAGAACTCGATTCGCTTTACCGAAGAGTTTGCCGTAATAGTTACTGTTTACAAACTCACACTTCCTCCCCAGACAGCTCAACCGAAATAATATATATATATATATATATAGCGGGCGTAATATATACCGTATGTAACAGCAAAATTGTCCAAATCGTGTAACAGCATGGGATAATTGTCCATCTCACAACATGTTTAATATATAAAAAACACTAAACTAATTGCGTTTCTTTTTCCTAGGTTTTCAGATGAGGCGTTTAAATATTTTAAAACCATTTATCATAAGAATCATTGAAAAACTCTTTTAGCTATTCAGCTCGAAAAAGAACAGATCAAATCGTTTTGTGTCATCCCCAATCTTTTTCCAACTGAATAAGATCATTCGGGCCTTCAGAAATGGTACCAACATTCATACTCTGCTTTTTATGTTCGAATTCCATTCAAGAACCATTATGAGAACAGTGAATAAGTTTAAAAAAAGAGGGAAACATTAGAGAGGAAATCTGGATCAGGAGTTCACAACAGCAAAAGGGATCATCATTTCAACTTAGAGCTATATGCATTCTTATTTTTTAAAGTAGAGTCCAATACCGTTGTAAAAATTTCGGAGAATTCCAGTAAGATATCTTTAATCATTTCTAAGATACAGCGGTTCGAAGCTTAATCGAACAATTAGAAATGTTGTTGCTGCATGATGGGGACAATTTTGCTGTTACACCCGGTATATATATATATATATATATATATATATATATATATATATATATATATATATATATATAGAGAGAGAGAGAGAGAGAGAGATTAACTTCTACGTGGAAAATCAGGCAATTAGAGTTTAAAGAAAATTTATCAGGAGAAAATGTTAATACCTCAAATTGACTGAAGAGAGGAGGAATAGAAAAGTTATTCTTATTTAATACGCTATTACAGAACAGCCAGTAGTCACGATAGCCAAAGTTGTTAGATGCAATACAGTGCTTCATTCTCTCAGCAAATAAAGACTTCACTCTATCGAGGGCACATTAATATCTATTACGTACAGCCACGAATAGCTGTCTTTAGTGATCGGAACTGTCATGATGGTATAGCGGGAAAAAAGTGATTCCTGTTGTCTATAGTGGCAGAAGTGGCTGGCGTGAACCATAAAAAAGACTGAGATTTCTCCTGGTATTTCCGAAAAGAAACAAAAGCATCTATGTCAGCTTTGACTCAAGAAGAAACCTCACTGGCACAATTTTCAATAGGAAGGTTAAAATATTAATTCAAGGGGCGTCTCGAAGAAAGTCACAAAGTCATTCAGATTGTTGGTAAGGGAAAGAAGTCTTATGAATAGGAGGTTCCTTTCTAATAGATAACTGGAACAAAATATCAATAAATACTACATGATCAGAGTTGCCAAGAAGACAGTATTGCAAAGATCAACAAGAGCTACGACAGGAGATAAAGAACAAATCAAGTAAATAAGCATGCTGATCACATTTATTAGGGAAACGAGTATGGAAATCCATGATTCCAGTCAAGAACTGAACATAGGAAAAAATGAAAATCTGAATACCAATTTAAATGAAAAAGAAAGTCTGAATAACAATTTAAATTGAAAAAAATTGACTTTGTGCAGTCAGTCGAAATCTATCACACAAATTTCTTCCAACAGAAAACACAAAATTACTATGAAAATGGTATCAACAAATGAGAAAGTTATTAAAAAAGCAATAGAGACTATGTACTTTACTAATAAATATTTTTTGTATGTAAATTTTGGGTTTTAATTTTTAACAAGCACAAAATTTGTAATGATATAATAATTAAAATTCAGTTACACATTTACCTACTGATATATATATTTTGTTTTTTTTTTAGTTTTTAGGGTCTCTTACGAAAGCTTCGCCTGTTCCACAATGTGGCAGAATAATTGGTTAGTATGTTTTACTTTGCTAAATCTAATTAAAATAAAAATTAAAAAAAAGATTATTTGCTTTATATTGTTTGAATGGCCTAAATACATTAATTAACAGTCGTGAAAAGAAATAAGCAGAAAAAGCTTCATTCAGTAGTGTATACTTATTTTAGAACTGTCAACATTTTCATAATATCTACTTTCCCGCTCCCCATTACCATTATCTCTCGGAAATAAACAGGCTCAAAAAAAAAAAAAAAAAAAAAAAAAAAGAACAGTGTGAATTTGTCAAAGACATTGAAACAAAGAATGCAATATTTATACTCGGAATATTATCAAAAAGAGCAATAGAAATGCAGAAGCACGTGTACCTGTGATTTATAGATTACGCAAAGGTGTTCCATAAAGTACATCACAAAGACGATTTGGAACTGTTCAGCAACCTTGATATATTTGCAAAGGATATTAGAATAATTCAGAACCTATACTGCTAGCAAACCACCTGAATATGGATAGAAAAGGAGTTCAACATATATATATATATAAATAGAAAGCAGTGTAAGACAAGGATATACCTTCTCACCAGACTTATTGAACCTATACAATGAGGCGATTCTGAGAGAATTAGAAGTCCTACCGGGATTCCTTATTAGGGGCTATAATCTCAATAACATTAGATCTGCAGATGACACAGTGTTGATAGCAGATAAAGAAATGAAGCTACAAGAACTTATACAGAAGGTAACGATGGAAAGCGAGAAGAAAGAATTAATCATCAACTGCAAAAAGACAGTATTTTTTGCAAAAAGAACAGCCCAACATTCAAATTAAAAACTGGAGTTACAAAAAACAAACAATATAAAAATTTAAATATCTGGGAAGCGTTCTAACAGAAGGCGGAAAGTGCGACACTAAAATCTGAAGATTGCATTGGGATAGCATTCCAAAAGTTAAACAGGATATTAAAAAGCAGAAAACCCACTTCAGAAACAAAGGGTGTTAAACTGTTACGTGGACCGAAAATGCGATCAACAATAAGATTTTAGAGAAAACAGAAACAAAAAAAGGAAACATCAGACGCAGAAGTTTAAATATCTGGGAAGCATATTGACAGAGGATGGTAAGAGCGACACTGAGATCCGTAGACGTATTGGGATGGCCAAGGACGCATTCCAAAAGCTGGGCAGAGTATAGCAAGGCAGGAGGATTTCGTTGGTAACAAAGAAAAGAATACTGAGCTGTTACGTGATATCTGTCCTTCTTTACGGCAGCGAATTTTGAACAATTTCCTCAAAGATGAAGATGAGGTGAGAGAGATGTGGTTCTACAGAAGGATGCTAAGGATACCATGGGTCGAGCATGTGAGCAACGATGAGGTCTTAGATTACAAACAAGGAGAAGGCATATGCTTAACCTCAGAAAGAAGCAGCTGAAGTTTCTGGAACATAACGAGGAAGAAGGGCCTGGAGATTTTGATAGTCACAGGTCAAATAGAGGGAAAGAAAGACAAGCGAAAGCAGCGTGTGACATACCTGACGAGCTTGAGCAGGTGGGTGACAAAACGTGGTCTGGAGGAGGAAGTAAAGGGAAGGGACTTGCTGAGAGCTGCAATGAATGGAGGGAGGTGGAGAGCCATGATCGCCTACGTCCTGAAAGGACATGGCACACGAAAAGAACGATGCTTAACATCGGAAACAGGCAGTTGAAATTTCTGAGGCACAGTGTAAGAAGGGCTTGGAAAATCTGTTACTCACAGGACAGTTTGAGGGCAAAAGGAACAGAGGAAAGCAGTACATAACATTATTGATGAGCTTAAGTAAATGGATGGCAAAACAAGTTTTAGGAGGACTAATGAAAAGACAAAACAAAGGACAGGAAATTGTGGAGAGCCATGATCGAGGACACAGCACACAAAAAGAAGAGGTACCAGGTCGGTTTATATTTGTCCTGACGAAGTAATTTCACAGCTTTCAAGTTTGTATTGATAGCCCACTTTTTAAATTATTTTAAAAAGAACCCCTTGAATATTACTAAAGAATTAATAGATTTATTTTCAATACGACATTTATATTATTTCAAACGTTATCATTGTGGTCATTTTGAATGTTGAAATATTTTATATTTGTTTATTTAATAAATAAAAGGGCGTCTATTTCAAATATGGATTGTTCACTATAATAACGTTTGACGTAATACGTATAATAATATATTAGTTTTGTTAAGGTAATATTTTGTTGTTATATTTACGATATCGTTTGTCATTACATTTCTACCTCTCTCGTCTCTCACATTGTCCACGAAATATCTCTACAATAAAATGTAATATTCCCACAGAATCATCCTGAAGAAGTGCAAAAGAAACAAGACAGCCCCAACTTTGTTATATATATCGTCGACTCTCCCGTCGAATTCGACGTATGAGGGTCAAGCAGATCAGTTTCCAGGAAACCGACAGTCCGACAACGACACATGAGATTTGATTATAGTGGTGAAGGCTTCGTGCAGGACTATCCACACTTTTTGAAGGGACGAATACAGAGACCTGGTGCACTAAGTGCCACAAGGTCCCCAAACGACCCTCGACGGGTTTTCAATACAGAGTGGTCATTCTCCTAGACCAGTTGCCATCCAAGGCAATAGAACCCAGTCTATCCTGGTATTTTACCCATAACTGGAGGGAGAAGAAGAGGATTCATACCTTTCCCAATGGTATTAGCACGTAAGTGAATGTAATGGATTCGACTGGAACTCGACTCTGCGATTCCTCAATCCAAGCGGCTATCCATTACTCCACCGTGCCTCCTCCCTCTCTCTCTCTCTCTCTCTCTCTCTCTCTCTATATATATATATATATATATATATATATATATATATATATATATATCAAAACAAATATTTATGTTGGGTATACGACAAATACACTAACAAGAAGGCTTCCCCTACACATTTCTGACCATTCGTCCATTGCGAGACATCTACAACAACATTCCTGTCCGCATTCACGATATAAAAAATTACTAATCGACAACACAAATATTCTATACCATGAAAACAACAAATTTACATTACAGGTACTAGAAACAATTTCTATTGAAAAAAAAAAATTAAAGCCGGAATTGAACAGAATCAATTATGAATGCTGCAGTGATGTTATGAAATGCTTGTAAAGGAACAGCTTTTTCACGATTTAATGCGCACATGACCATGGCATAATAACATGAAAAAAATTCCATAATGGATAATTTTTTTCATGTTCTAATGAACGCTCAGCACACTGTCATCCGTTTTGCGTTTAAAAACATAATGAAAAAATTACGGTAATGTATAACAACATACAACTTTGCATAAGTACCTGTACTAATGAATAATATATAGTTCTGTACTGCTTGCACCTCTGAAAATGATCTTGGAAGAAGATCGAAAGTACTTGGGAAATAAAAACAAAATAAATTTAAACAGCTATAGCACATTTTCGGCACTATGTTGTGCCTCTTCAAGCGATGGTAAGTGACTGTTGATTAAATGATTTTTAAGAAAATTTCAAAAGCAAAGGTTTACCTCTTCTTCGAAAGATAAAGGGGGGTTAGGAAACACAAGGTCAGAATTAAAATAGATTCTGTTCTTTTTCACACACACACACACACACACACACACACATACACACACACACACACACACACATATATATATATATATATATATATGAGGGTGTTCCAATAACTTGGACTGATTTTAAATGTGAATTAAGTTTAAGCGTCTAATGATTTCTTTCTTTTTCTTTCAGATTTGGCAGATATTTGGGTGATATTATTTTTCACACATAATTACCATAACTTAAATAACATGATCCAATAGAAAAAAAAAATTTTTCACCGATAACACTGATTTATTTACTGCTGACTTTGATCCGTCTTAATGAAACACCCTTATATATATAATCTGTCTTAATGAAACACCCTTTATATATATATATATATATATATATAAACATGAAACACCCTTTATATATATATATATATATATATATATATATATATATATATACACACACAACTGGATAGAATATTGTGTTTAATCATGAAACTGACTGTCGACATTGTTCACTTTTATATTTATATTCACTCTATCAATGATACTGAGTACTTTAATCCACAAATATACCATACCTTAAAACTATATTTTTATCATATCGATGTAAAAATCTCGGACCAGCAGGTACAAATTATCAAACATTGTTGTAAGTGCGTACACCATTATAACAACAATGTTTGGGTGAAAAGGGATCCTAAAAAAGGTGTGAATTTTAACATAGCAATGGGTTCGTTTGATGGTTGTAAGTGTGGGATTGTTTATTATGTATGAATAGAATATAATATATATAGATGACGTTAGATATGACGGCCTTATATTTATGGAAAATAGTACTGCTATAAAAATATATCAATGTATAATGATAGCAATAGATTATTTTGATTATTTAAAGAATTGGGCTGTAACATTAAAGCAGTTAAACCTGGTCGATACAGATTAAATTGAATCACAACAATGGAATAGTGAAACCATACACAAAAAATTCTGTTATATCAAAACAAACCACCCTATGATGATTATTGAGAAGATACAGGCATTGAATATAGATTGTCTCGTAACTCATCTTCTGAGTTTAATTTTGACAAGATAAAACACGTTTATCAATCACAGTTGCAGGCGGTTTGTTGTTAGCTGGGGCAAGGAATGGCTTAATTTTAACACCTCCAAAAGAAAGCCTCTCTATTAATCAACTGAAAGACGCTTCTCTGCATCCCATCGGAATTACTGATGCTAACCTCGATGCGAGTAACTTGTGCTTTCACGGTCTAACATTTTATGCTGATATTAAGTGTAAAGCCTATATTGAAACCACTGCCAGGGTGATTGTGTCGTGCTAGATCATTTTTCTCTTTATAATTCATCTTGCATATTTATAAATCTACCATTTGCCCTTGCTTTGACTATTGCTGCTACATCTACTCTGGTGTTCCTGATATATATTAGAGATTCTTGATAAAATACCAAAGAAGAATCATATCATTGGTCCTGACTTGGCGACTTGGCTTCACTCACTTCCCCATATAGCTCCCTTGTGCCTTTTTCTATAAATACATTCATGTTAATTGTTCAGATGAACTCTTCGCTATGGTACCTAGACTTTTTAAGCACAGTACTAGATTGGCAGCAAGGTCTCATCAGTTGAACTGGCTGGATGTAACCGGAAGTTCTAACAGTTTCTTTTCTTGCATTTCATTGTTTGTGGAACTCTCTTCCATGCTTTGTCGCCAACGTTGATATTCAAATATTTAAATGCAATGTCAATCGCTATCCACCATCTTTACTGATTTTATTTTTCTTATTCCTTACTCTCTGTTTGGTTCTTGTTCTTCTACGCTCAGTAACCATTTTGTGTCTTATTGGCTTTTTTCCTTGCATGGGGTGATACTATTAAAAACATATTAAAATATTAAAATACCGAGTTGCCAAACTGGTTTTAGTCAATAAAGAGAAAAATGATGATCATTTGGTTCAATCCCCTGTTCAATCTACAGGATGTCCATTAAGAAAGCGAAAAAATTATTATCACAGTTTTATCTTTCAGGAATAATTGACCTTGAATAACTTTGAATACTAATTTCTTGAATATTTATGACCTTGAATAATCATCCGACTCTTGTCTATGATTGTTTCTTTTATGATTAATTAATTGCTACTCGATTTTGTGACTCGTCATTTAAAGTTTATTTGTAGACATCTTTCGTCTTTTGTCCTGCCATGTTGAATAAGTTATTCTACTTTTCAAAAAAGAACATCCGATGTGAGGACTAACGAAATTTAGAGAAATTCTTCCTGAATTTTTCAGTCACATCAGTCATCAACAGTTTTCAACGGTTGTCTCATGTCTTTATGAAATTGCCACTTATTTTACTGGGCAAAGAGATTAAAGAGTAGCTTTTATCCTCGCGTTCTCTATGTCGACAGTGTGTAATAAATGTGGGTATGTAATTCTGACGGAGTTATTGACATTTGAAAAAACGTTCACGTGTTTCTTTAATCTATTTTCTTTCCATTCTGAAGAATTTCCATCTCAAAACTCGGACACTTAAGGCGAAGAATATAAAATGTTTAACGATTTTTTCTTTCTCTTTTTAGTCTCGATCAAGGAAAAATATTATAAGATTTAATTATTTTAAACACACACAACACATTTTCCGTTATTCATCTGATGAAGCCATAGAGGCGAAATGGATTATCGGATATGATTTTCGAAACATATTTTCATGAACGTTTTTACAAATGTCAATAACTTATAACTCTGTCTGGATTACATACCCAAATTCATATATATATATATATATATATATATATATATATATATATATACACACTTTAAAAATTAGGAGGTTAGTTATTTTATTTTTTACACGTGTATTGACCACTTTTTAATACTACTGTTTCCTGGTCTGATTCAACTCTTATCATTAACCTTTTATGTACTATATATATATATATATATATATATATATATATATGTGTGTGTGTGTGTGTGTGTGAGTGTTTGTATATATATATATATATATATATATATATATATATCTTTCTCTCATGTGCCAGTATGTGAACTCTTGGAACTTTCGTCTTCTCCTCCTGTAATATATTATATAAACATTTATTTTATATTCATCAACACTCTGTGCATTTTCTTTTAATCATAATACAAGGCAAATATATACCCACAATAATATATGGGTATT
This sequence comes from Acanthosepion lycidas, assembly GCA_963932145.1. Taxonomy (NCBI): domain Eukaryota; kingdom Metazoa; phylum Mollusca; class Cephalopoda; order Sepiida; family Sepiidae; genus Acanthosepion; species Acanthosepion lycidas. The sequence continues at coordinate 60,162,175 of OZ010584.1, forward strand.
TTAATATGGGTGTATATTTAACATATAATGCTTATTTTGACATAGGGTGGAAACAAACTTTGTCAGAAAATAAGCAAGTTATCCATAACGGATGACCTCCTAACCGTCATACATAAATATATGAAAATAAATACAGTTTATAAAGCATTTTATGTTATATATACCTAATTCATTTATTTATTTTGTATTTTAGAGTCTAACATATTTCAATCCTGCCCTGAAATGATAAATCGTGACATTTGGAAGGCCATAGCGCCCAAAAAATCTGTACCATTTCCAGGACCATTGAAATACATCGTTGTACATCATTCCGATACTCCAGAATGTTCAGATTGGAGATCTTGCATGAAGAGAGTACGGAGTATCCAAAATTATCACATGTTTCAAAAAGGTGAGCTTTAAATTTTTTTTCCTTTCTTCTCCTAAGTGCTGTGACACCTTCAGGACGTTGGCGATCATGGGTTCTCCACAATTTCCTATCCTTTGTGTCTCTCAGCAATGCTTGTTCCCTTACTATCCATCCCAGCCCATGCTCTGTCATTTATTTGCATATACCCATTAGGTAGATTACCCCCCACTCTCTCTCTCTCTCACTTTCTTTCAGTATAGTATGTCCTTCGAGTATCAAATTTTCAAAAACTTTTTCATCATTATCACAGAAATTTAAACTATTTTTGATCCTAAACACAAGTGTCTCCTTTATTCCCATTTTCCATAAATCTTCTTTGTTGCTCACATGTTTAGTCCATCATATTCTTAGCAATCTTCTGTATAATGACATTGCTCTTAAAGTTAATGAACCAAAGAGAATTAGAATTCCTTACTGCTTCATTTACATATTGGGACTCTCATCTGACACCAATCCAGATCAACCAAATCTTATTACTGCAGGTAGGCGTACAATAAGTATTATAATAATGGCATTAGAATTCATTTAATACTATAATTCATTAAAATCATTTTTAATATTTTTATTTTCATCATTAGATAGGTTACTTACTGTTTCACCTCTTGCTTTCAATATATCCTGTGAGTGTCAGATTCTCTAAGCCTTCTTTCCTCATTATGTATCCAATAAATTTCTATTCTCTTTCTGATCGTAAGTGTAAGCGTTCTTTTTCTTCCCATTTTCTTTAAGATTTCCTTATTGCTCAGGTGTTCTATCCATGGTATTCTCAGGATCCTTCTGTAGAGCCACATTTCTGTTGTCTCAAATTCTACCTTCATCTTTGAGGAAATTACCCAGAATTCACTGCCATGTAGGAGAACTGGTATTACATAGCAGTTCAGCACACTTTTCTTTGTTTCTAATGAATTTTTCCTGTTTTTCAATATGTACTTAGGTTTTGGAAGTGTCCGCATGGGCAGGGGAAACCGTCGTTAGATCTGACCTGCTTAAAACCATTTGGTAGATGAAAATAAATAAATATACTGTTTAGTAAATAAACGGAGCATCTACCCAAATAAGGGTATCCACTAACAATAACATTTAAGTAATAATAGCATATGCCGGATTAATAAATAAAAAAATATATCACTTCTTTAGAGATTGCTTATTTATATGTGATACGGGATCCAATTGGATACAATAGGCTGGGCCCCTAAATTTTTTTGTTTATGATGATAATCCATGGTTTAAGGAAGTGTATTTTAAAACATGGTGGAGTAATGGACAGCGGCTCGGATTGAGAAATCGGAGAGCCGAGTTCGAATTCCAGTGGAATCCATTACATTCACTTACGTGCTTGCAGACTTGGGAAAGGTGTGAATCCTCTTCTTCTCCCCCCAGCTATCAGTAAATAAGAGGACAGACCGGGTTCTATAGCCTTGGATGGCAACTGGTAGGAGAGCCGAGTTCGAATTCTAGTGGAATCCATTACATTCACTTACGTGCTTACACACTTGGGAAAGGTATGAATCCTCATCTTCTCCCCCCAGCTATCAGTAAATAACAGGACAGACCAGGTTCTATAGCCTTGAATGGCAACTGGTGGAAGAGCCGAGTTCGAATTCCAGTCTAAACCATTACGTGCTAATACCCTTAAGGAAGGTATGAATCCTCTTCTCAAAGGTATGGGTAATTAGCAATACAGACCTTGGATGGCACCTGGTCTACTGCAGAAAGAAATAGCAACCTACTACAGGAAAAAAATCTGCCTTGTATCGAAAGATACATGATCGTCTAAGCGTGTATCACGCATGACACATAACTGACTGATTTTAAGACTATGTACTTTATTAATATCAGCTGAAACATCCGAAAGTTTACAATAGTAACAAAAAACTGTCACTTGCGACTGCGTATAACAGCCATGGCCAGTCTGTGACTCCACCATTTGGGAGTTTTCTCTTCAGTGAAATTTTGAAAAGTGTATTCCACTCACATTTTTTAGGAAAACTTTCCCTAATAGGTTTTGGTGGTACCTTTTTGTTTAACAAATAATCTCTCACACCATGATTTATTACTTCTGGCCAGCTTGCAGGATCATTAGTCAATTCTGAAGGTTCTTCGGTAAAGTTGGAAGAAAACGATCCTCTGTAGCATTTGCATCACTCTGTAAGTGCACTTACAGTTTTGCACAACTGGTAAAACTGTCTTCACTGTCACTGATATTTTTTAAAATTATTTTCTGTAGCTTTTTGTACATCAGATTTATATTTCTGTAAAGAAATCCAAGACATCTTTTTCTTTCAGATTTTAGCCGTTGCTAATGACTTCTTCTTAATGCCACTCAAGTAATTTCTGTCTATATCTCTTGGTCTTTTACTCATATTTGAAGCTCAGTAATCTCAGGGTCCTATTGGACAAATTAAAATTAAATGTAAATAATAAATACAAATATATTTAAAGTGAAAATGTAAAATACGTCTGATAATATCAAAATGTCAAAATACGTCTGATATTGTCAAAATGTCAAAATACATCTGATATTGTCAACATGACAAAATACGTCTGATATTGTCAAAATAGCAAAATATGCTTAATATTGTCAAAATGGCAAAATACATCTGATATTGTCAAAATGGACAGAGTTATTGAAAAAATTAATAGAAAATACTCTTTGCTATCTGTATTTTGAAAATAATTTCAAATATACATGATGTTTCATAAAGTTGTGACATTAATAAGTTGTATTTTTAAATAGTGCATCATACTTTTGTTACATATTCTGATTCATTATCAATTTTAAAATAAAACTGGGTAATATTGTCAAAATCTCTCAGTAAATTTTAAGGCTATAGCCTCTTGATGAAATTTTTAAATTTTTCATATTTAAATAAAATCAAGTTTCTGTATTATTATTAATTTTATAATAATAATTGGCAATTCTATTTTAAATATGATGTCAAATCAAAATGTGCAATAAAATGCAGTATTTTAAAACACTTAAATATTTTATGAAATAAGTAACCGTTTCTATATATTTAACACACGATGTGTAATATGTGCAATATTTCTACCAGCATGCTTCTCCCCTAAGCGCATAGTCAGTTGGGTGAGATCGGTCAGATTGGCCTAAAACCTTCCCTGTATTCCGTATGTCGATTTAAGGTAATACTCATATACGAAGTCTGAATTAATTTCCGATCAAACAGAACCATTCATTCTGTCTTATTTATTTCTTAAATATTAATTTTCTGTAACATACTGTTCATAATTATTCTTTTTCTTATTCAGGTTGGGACGACATCGCTTATAACTTTTTAATTGGTGGCGATGGTCTAGTTTACATTGGCCGTGGGATAAAATTTCAAGGAGCACATGTGAAATATAAAAATGACATATCAATGGGTAAGCAGAGAGTTCTCTTGCTTTGAACATTTTTTCCACGTTTTCAGATGTTGCTTTTGTATTTCGGTTGAACAGTAGTCAAAATCTTAACATTTACAATTTGAAGTATTTTCTCATATTTCATGTTTTCTCATATTTCATATTTCTTATAAATATTTTTATTGTGGGTTCTCATTTTCATATCCCCAAAGCTGGAAGTTAAATATTCCATTCACATTTTTCATAATTTTCATGTTCAATAATAATAATGTATTAATAATTTAATATTATCTAATCGTAATTTTTTGTAGTATTAGTAAAAAGAGGACTACCATATTTTATTGGGTGTAATACAACCCTGTAATACAGCCATCTCTGTGTAATTATTTGTCCGTTAGTTGAAATAATCCAAAAGTGACTCGGCTCAAACAGTTGTGAGTTCAATACCTGGCCATAGCAGAAGGAACAAAAACTTGGAGAGTTGAGTTACTAAAGGAAATTAACTGAAAACTGCGATATTCAGAAAACATATGACACGTGGAACTATATAAAGGGTTCGGTTCGAAATTCCAATGCATATCACCTGAAGAAGGCGGTAGCCTACAACAGCCGAAATGACGTGAATATGACAATAAAGATGAGGACAACATGAACGATTTAAATAGTGTAAATAATAGAAGAGTAATCGAGAAGACCGTAGATGACGATTGAAATTATTGAAGATCAAAGTTGGTTGGAAATAATGGAACCGGAAGTGAGTTCCACAAGCGAGAAAGAGTACCTTATGATCTATTAAGACCTCAATATCGTACATATATTTTACTAAGATGTTTATTGGTTTACGATATTAAAAATAGAAATAAACTGGATGTTTTAATCATTACACGTTTCTTTCTCTTACTTTCTGTTTCAAAAGTTATTTTTGAAAATTTTGGGAAAGATGCTAACTAAACATACATGGTACGATGGATAAATCGTCGTCTAAATTACACAACAATGAAAATAACACTGACACCTCATTTTTACAGATATATTTAGCAAAATTACACAAAAATATCTTGAAATACTAAAGAGTAAATTTATTGAATAAAATCGTCATTAGCTTCAACCATGGCCTCCAGACGACTTCGGAACCTTCTTCACCTCTTCTGGACGGTCTCTTTGTTTAAGTTGGTGAATGCTGTTATAACCCTTGCCTTCAGTTCATCTTTGGTGTTACAAGATGTTTTCTTGGTTACTTGCTCAACTGCTCCCCACAAATAACAATCAAGGGGGTTGTAGTCTAGAGATTAAGGTGGCCAGATATGAGTGATGTGGTCGCAGAAATTGTATGACAGCCATGACTGGGTTCTCCCACTTGTGCAACATGGCGCAGAGTCCTGCATAGAGTCTTCTAGTAGCCACCCTCTTGACCCAGGGCAACAATACCTCCTCAAGGCTCTTGATGTAGGCCACCCTGTTGAGACTGAAGCCTTCATCAACAAATTCGGGGGTTCTTTTCTTATCAGAATGATCAGAGATAGTTTTACTAGCTGCCCTACATTCGTAATCACCATTAAACTCATCCAACTCTTTCCAAATCCTCTGCACTGTCCTCAGATTGACACCCAATTACTCAGATATGTTTGTATTGGAGTTTCCGGTGCGAATACATGTCGTTTCTAAATTGCTGGCGGAGTGAATTGCATCATGGTGCTCTTTTTCTTACAGACGGTGCCCAACAGACCCTACTATACTGTGCAGTCGACAAAATCAAAAACAATGCGCATGCGCAAAATTAAAAATATAATATGGCGACAATTTACCCATCTCATCCTGTTCTTAGTTATATATTTTAAGGTGTTAATTAATCTAACACACTTTTCTGTTTGATTTGACTATTATATTTCTATATATTAATAAAATATGAAAAAAATATTGACTTTCATTAAGAACGAAAAGAGAATAATTTATTAAAAAAAAAAAAAAAAAGAAAACCAAAATTTTCCTTTTTAATCATTTCACCCCAAGCAAGGTAATAAAGTCACTAAAACGCAAAGGGGTTACTGAGTGTTAAAGAATATGAGAAAAAATCCTGTTAAGTAGAGAGAACAATAAAAGAACAAGATTTGCATTTAAATTTTTGGAGATCAAAATAGACTGGGAAGCAAGAAGCTGTAATCGAGTTCTACAAGCGAGAAGTGCGAGAGAAGAAACTGTTAGCATAGAACTTACAGCTACATCTAATCATCGAGATAAATTCCATCTAGACGAATTCCTGCCGGTTTACTTGTCTCTAATTCTTCCGATGTCAATATTTATTTTTCCTTTGCGGAAAAAAAAACAAGAAATATCTTGGTATTTGGCACTTGTTTCCATGAAAACCTTGCTTTTGCGTTCTATTTGGCAGCAGCAAACTACTTTTTCAATAATTTCTATACAAGCAAGGCAATAAAGCCACTAAGATGCAAGGCGTAACAGAGTGTGAAAGAATATGAGTAAAACATTATTAAGAAGAGAGAACAATAAAAGGACAGGGATTAAGAAAACAGAAGATAACGATTGACATTGCAATTTAAATTTTTGAAGATCAAATTAGACTGGAAATCAAGAAACCGGAAGCGAGTTCCACGGGCAGGAAGTGTGACAAAAGAAACTCTTACCATAGAACTTACGGTTATATGTATCAGGTCATCCCATAAGTTCTGTCCGAATTTTACCTTTTTGTTAAAATGAACGAAATTTAAAGAGTATTTTATAATGTCTAATGGAGCAGCTGAACATTATTTTTATGTTTAGATGCATTTAAACTGATCAAATTTTATTTCAGAGAAAAATACAATAAAATTTTGTTTGATTAAAACCCTGCTAACATGGAAGTACCCAAGAATCATTTGAGGCACATAATGCTTTATGAGTTCAAGAAAGGAAACTCAGTAGCCGAAGCCGCTAGAAACATTCACTCAGCTTATGGAGAGGAATGTCTGAATGAAAGAACTTGCAGAAGATGGTTTGCAAAATTCAGAGGTGGAGATTTCACCCGTGAAGATGAACATCGAACCTGACGTCCGGTTGAGTTTGATGAAAAGCTTCTTGAAGCAGCCCATGAAGAAAATCCAGCTTTATCAGTTGAGGAATTGGCAGTAGTTCTCAGTTCAAACCATACAACTGTTCATCGTCATCTTCAACAACTTGGAAAAGTTCCTAAACTTGGAAAATGGGTGCCTCATGAATTGTCTGAAAGCAACCTCAAATCCCGAGTGGACATCTGCTCTTCTCTCCATTCTCGCCAACTTGTTTCACCTTTTTTGGATAGACTTGTGACTGGCGACGAAAAAATAGATCTTTTATCGAAATGTTAAGCGTCGTAGACAGTGGCTTGGTAAAGGGGAAGGACCCCAGCCACAGCCGAGAAGGGAACTTCATGGGCAAAAGGTTCTTCTTTCAATCTGGTGGGATCGCCAAGGAATAATCCACTTTGAATTCTTACATCTTACATCCTAATGCAACAATTAATGCTCAAATATACTGTCAGCAGTTAGAGCGTTTGAACCAATCTTTGAGGAAAAAAAGACCTGCTCTAATGAATCGAAAAGGAGTGACGTTTCATCAGGACAATGCACCACACAGCAAGAATCACGTCACAAAAGATCGAAGAACTTGGTTGGGAGAAAATTCCTCATCCACCTTATTTTCCCGATCTTGCTCCTTCCGACTACCATTTGTTTCGTAGCTTACAGAATCATTTTTGTTTTTCTATTTTTGCTGGAGAGCTTTTGGGAGTTTGCATGGGTGAAGGTTTGGGTGATGATTTTTTGGCCGGTGATTTTGGTGCAGGTCCCTTCTTCATAGTGGTCATGGTTGAGGTGACGTTTTGGATGGGTTTAACGATAGGGGGAGGGAGCATGGGATGAAGTTTAGAGACAGGGAAAACCTTTGCCTCTCTACAGAAAGCTAGACTCCTTTGCATCTAACATTTGCAGTTCATCCACTGAGTCATTTTCTTATATGTGGGTGGAATTTGATTTGACAAAAAAAAAAGTGGGGGGAATTTGATTGGACCAAAAATACAAGTGATATATTTGTTTAAAATTGAAAAACTTAATCACCAACAGTCTTCCTTGACAGTCATTTCTGATGCTTCTATTTTAAACCAATTCTAAACAAAGAAAGATTTACAAAAAAGGTAAAATATTTAAAAACTCTCTGGCTTTCTTTTCGTACACTTCTAAAACTAAGTGTTGTCGAGTGGTTTCACAGTGGAGGCTTGTATTTGTACTAAGTCGATCCTTAAATAGGTTCGACGTACAAAATGTTAGGAACTTGATACAATAGGTAATGACGCAGAGAAATTTAGTCATGGTCGCTGATACTTTAGTATCCGACTAACGGTCGTCTGGCATCGACTGACTGACCGAAGATATTCAGTCACCTCCCCCACCACTGGGGCGTCATGTGGCACAAGGCCGTTTTTAATGTGGGATTTCCGAGCTTTTATGGCTCGGCCCCAAAATATGCCCATTGAACCCGTATAAACGGGTTCAGGGTCGGTTTAACTCCCCGAAAGACACTCCGCCCTTCGGCGTAGCCTCCTTTGGGTTCCTCCCCGCTCGAAGGCAGAGAATTCAACCGATCAGCCAGTCGACTGACTGACCGAACCACTGAGCGACTCCTACTTATTATAGGTGGGAGAGTCTATTAACTATAGAATAGGTGTGTTCCACTATAACACTAAGTGTATAAAACAAACTTACACTTTTAAAATTAATTATATGACTAACTAATCACTTTTTTATATATAAATCTTTATCTTGTAAAACTTTTCTAATTTTAAAGTTAAAATCCCTCAGAATGAGATAATTCTTTTCAATAATTTCGGTGAATTTCCTGTCTTTGAGACGAAAGACGTTTATGCCGATTGCGAAAGAAAAAACATTGCCGACATTTCCAACACCTTTTCTGAACAATTGTTATTAAAATCTGCCTAATTACTGTCTTTGCATTCTTGCTGTTTCAAATAAGAGGGGTTTTAAGATTAGTGAAAATAACTTTGAAAGCATCTAAATTCGCTATTAATGGACTCAAAGACATGGGATAAAGTTAGGGCGGACGATTTATAACAAGAGACAACTAGCTGCCCTAAAACGAACAGGAATGAGCAGAAATCTGGAATATGAAGAAAAATAATTGTATGAATATTTCAGAAAACAATTCAATGGAAAGAGAGATATTGACATAAAGTAGGTACCTCCAAAAAAGCGATCCCTTAGGTTTAAAATACATTTTCAAAATGAAAAAAAAAATACTTGAAGCTTTTAATTTAGTTCAATTTAATAATTTAATAACATTGAAAATAAACAAAATACTTTGCTGTAGTTCAATCTGAATTTAAATTAATAGAATTTTTTTAAATCGATAAAATCGGCCATATTGACAAATGTATCAACACAACATATTTTTCTTTATTACAAAGTCTTTCAAAAATAAAATATACTTTTCTGAAACTTTATTTGCGGAAGACTAACTTCAATGTTTAATTAATGTAAATTGAAACAAATATGATTTACTTTTACTATAAAATATCACAGGAAAACAGATGTGAATGCTTTCATGGGGTGTTGAGATATTTATCGATAACTTAATGTTTGGCATTTTTAAGTGAAGGGCCCATGACTATATAAATTACTTGACGAACATAACGTGAACAACTTTTTTTATATAATTCTTTAACTCTTTCAAAATTTAGGAAAATATTCTAAGTAATCTAATATTTTATTGAATTTTAGGTATTTGGCTTTATTAATTTCTTAATTACGAAGATGCTTGTTGAGGAAATGTAAGAAAATTACCTGTAAATTTAAATTTGAAAATTTGATACTCACAGGATATATTGAAGCCAAGCGGGGCAGAGGAAAGATGTGCATAACCTACCTAGCAAGCTTGTGTAAATGGTTGGCAGAACACGAGAGATATCAAATATACAAAATTTACTAATTTACAAAGGATAAGGAAATTTAGAGATCTAAGATCGGCAACGTCTTGAAGGAATATGGCGCATATAAGAGAAGATCCAACAGAAATTTAAAGAAAGCAACTGAGTCGCTAGGATAGATAAAAGGCTAAAAAAACAGTAAACATTGACTGCGTAGAAATAAAGTTGAGAAAACTACCTCATCTCAATTATAGCAATTACGAAACGCTTTGTCTAAGAATTCTTGCAGCATAAATTAAGCGGTAAGATGCAAGGGTAAGAGGAAATTTCCTGAGTATTTAATAAAAAATGAGGGGTTGCAATAAGGATGTCTCGGGTGGATTTATCTCCGACAAAGAATAATCGTCCAGACCCGTCCAGTTGAAGCTACCAGATAAGTTACAATCCTTGAGGCGAAGGATTCTTGACTGCCTACGGTTGAGTTTCAAATAGATTGTGGTTGGAATAAAAATAGCGAATGGAAATTTTTATGTATTTTTTTTTATAATTGTTTAAGAATTTTCTATGTTGAAATGGTTCCTCTTAGAATATTCGAAGATTAAATTAAGGAATGGGAAGGAATTTCCTAAATCTCTATCTATAAAAAGGCAGGATGTGTGTGTGTGTGTGTGTGTGTGTGTGTGTGTGTGTGTGTGTGTGTGTGTGTGTGTGTGTATTTAACGAATGTACGGCCGCAATTTTCGACGGATTTGCACCAAAATTTACATGCACATGCTCCAAGGTAGCGGGAAGGCCAAGTTTTCATGTAGTTTGCGGCCATTTTCTACTGGCCAGAATGAGAGCCTATAGCTGGCTGCCACGAATAGGCAGAAAGTTTCTATTGGCCAGCGCGAGAGCTAACAGCTGACTGACACGAATGTCAACTAGCATGTTAACATGCAAAAAAAATCGATAGCTGCATTCGTCACAAGTCGGAAAAATTTAAATCTGTATAGCACTTTACTCTAATTGGCTCATTCGCTTGCTTAAACTCAACTTTGATTCTGATTCCGCAGAACTGGGTTGGGTGTGAAGAAGTATTTGTTGTTAACATTCTTTTTTCATTCGGTTTTTCAAGTTACGAGTCCTTTTTTAAAGCTGATCGTTTTGTGTTCATTTTGTTTAGTTCAGATTTCGTAACAGATTTAATGTTTAGTATAGAGCTTAGAAAAACTTCGCAGTAAGAGATAGGCAAGAAGTAAGGCATATAGCAACATCAGCACGGCAAAGGGCACTCCTTTAAAGGCAAGGAAGGGCAACAATATTTTAAGTCAAGTGATAGCGATTGCTGTATGAGTGATACTATGTTTGAATCAAGCCCGGGCAACGCCGGGCCATGCTGCTAGTAATTAATAAAAGCGAAGATTTAATAAAGATAGGAGAATTATTCTGCAAAATCAATAATCGTCCCATTCCGTCTTTTGGTAACTCAAAGATAGGCATTAAAGTCCGAAATTGGTTGATTGTACACTATTCGCTTCCATGCATTTGAAGCTGTGAAACGATGTATTGAATTGATGTGACATTATTCAAAGTCAATATTATTAATCACAAATAATAATAAAAAAAAGTAAGGTGGCTTTTGTTGCAAGGAATTGGCATATTTTTTAATAAATGTTAAATATCACCAGTTGACAAGACAATTCAAAAGGATTAGCTCACAAGTACATAAGATTTAGTAGCTAAGTAGTTTGGTAAGTAAATAGTAGAGATACATTGTTAACTAGTTTTAGTTATTTAAAAAAAAAATGATAGAAATTATCAGTGATATCCGGTTGCGTTATACAGTGTTTTCTTTCTTTGCTTCTTATTTCTGGCTAGCGACGAAAGTAGCTGGTTGGACAGAGAGAGATCCTAACCTGGCATAATAAAATATGCGCCATGGTGTACGGTTTAAGAAAGACATGAAAGAACTTGTCTGTGTCGTGCTAGACAATTCTTCTCGCTATAATCAGTCTTGCACATTTATAAATCTACCATTCGTCCGTACTGTTTACGTCAGGCACAAGGCCTGATGTAAAACAGTATTTTCTTTTTTAATCATTTCAGCCGAAGCAATTCTTCAAATCATGAAAAAAGGTCAGGAGTTTGAAAGTTTTAGTCATGATAAAGTAAAATAAAAGAACAAGTTTCTAGAAGACAGAAGATGGCGATTGATATTGCACTTAATATTGCACTTTGAAGATCGTAAGTGGCAAGGTGGAGTAATGGATAAGCGGCTCGGATTGAGGAATCGGAGAGCCGAGTTCGAATTTTAGTCGAATCCATTACATTCTCTTACGTGCTAATACCCTTGGGAAAGGTATAAATCCTTTTCTTCTTCCCCCACCTCCAGCTGTGGGTAAATAGCACAGACGAGGTTCTGTAGCCTTGGATGGCAACCACAGAAAGAAATGGCAACCTATTGCGGGAAAAAATCTGCCTCGTCAGTCAGGTCTCACGCATGGTACATAACTGACTGAAGTGGCAGGGAAGCAAGAGACTAGTACACAGTATGTTTAAATTCATGAGGTTGAGATACCAAGGAGGGGAGCTCATTAGAAAAATATCTATGAAAAAAAATGAGAGAAGGATGGTGGGAAAGTAACTGATGTCGAGATGCCAGGTTAGGATCTATTACATTGCAGACCCTGAATTTTCTTAAGAATCTCTAGATATATAGTAGGAGCACCGAGCCAGATATAGCTGGAATATTCAATCCACGGATCGATTATAGCGAGAAGAATTGTCTAGCATAACACAGTTCTTTCATATGTATTTTCTGACACTATAGGTCCCTCTGAAATAATCGACTGAACACACAAGTGGATCTTAAAGGATGTTATTGGAGTCAGAAGTTTAGGGTGTTCTTTATGACCAAAAGATAGTCTTTTCTGCCTGATGTTCAAAGCGGCAACCCACTTGATGGAAGGAAAGAAAAATAATAAGCAAATAAATGAAAACGCGGGATCAAGTGTCACTTTGTCGGAAGCCAAAGGATTCCATCTTCAGCCTTATATAAGTTACACCCTAGTAATCGTGAGAGAGAGAGAGAGAGGGAGGTGCTCTCAGTGCAACCAGCTACGTTTGTCGCTAACCAGAAATAAGAAGCAAAAGGAAATTATGTCACCTACCTTCAACAAAAGATAATACTGACTTAGAACCCCAGTGAAATAAACACCAAATTATAGAAAACCGGATTTGTGTTTTCATTTCCTGCTATGGTGTTGATTTCATCTTCCTTACCCTGTGAACGTACAACGAGTTCTAGCCTCTTGATAGTGTTGTCGAAATCAGTTTTCAAAAGTAAATTTATTCATTTTCATTCAGATTAGGCTCTGGAATTAAGAATGGCCTGCAAGGCATTATGGGTATTCGTGAGTCAACACCAGCTTGTATATTTCTTTATGTGCCTTGTCCCTTTTAAGAATAGGTGATCACGGATCTCCCCAACTTCCTATCATTAGTAGGTCTTAATAAATCTTGTCTTTTTGTTATTTCTCCTAAACCCTCTTCCACCATCCTTTACTCAAGTTCACTTAGTATGTTATGCATTGTTTTCACCTGCCCACCTGCCCCCCCACCTTGCGTTCAATATGTTCTGTGAGTATCAGATTTTCTATTATTCTTTCTTAATCATCTACCCGAAAAATTTCAACTGTTTCTTCCGCAATTTAAGTATGTGTCCTTTTTGTTTCCATTTTCTCTAAAACCTTGTCTTTGCTCACATGTTCTATCCCTGGTATTCTCAGCATCCTTCTGTAGAATTACATTTCTGTTGCTTCAAGTCTCATCTTCATCTTTGAGGAGACTGTCATTCATTGCCATATAGGAGGACTGATATAACGTAACAGTTCAGTACTCTTTTCATTGTTTCTAACGAAACATTCCTGCTTCTTAATACTTTGCTTCGCTTTTGGAAGGCAACTTTCGCTATCCCAATGCACCTTTGGATTTCAGTGTCACATTTTCCATCCCCTGTTAAAACACCAGATATTTCAGTTTTTGTTCTTGTTTCATATTGGAATCCCCGATTTGTAATTTGCATTTTGGGCTATTCGCTTTTGCTAATGCTGGCTTGTCATAGCATCGATATTTGATCAGTTATCGATAGCAAATCAAAAAATAAATACTAAATTTTGATGAACACCGCTGCTACATAGAGGCTGTCATGGTCTTCACATTGACTCACTAGAATATACTCTAATACGTCCAGTTGATATTATTAGATTTTTTGTTTTCTTTTTAATCGTTTCACCCCAAACAATGTAATAAAGCCACTAAGACACAAGCGGTTACTGAGTGTGAAATAAGAAAAAAAAAAAAACGAGAAAGAGCTTTAAAAGAAGATGCCTCAAGAAGACAGTAGATAACGATTGCCATTGCATTTAAATTTTTTGAAGATCAAAGTTGGCTGGAAAATAAAAAGCTGGAAGAGTGTTCCACGGGTGATAAATTAAGTTTTAGCAAATAACTTAGAGCTATATGTTGACATTTCAACTGTAAAATGATGGTACCTTGTTGCAAATCTAGTACTAGATTTAACTTCCTAAAGTTTAGATACCAAAGACGAAAGCTCATCAGAACATCAGAAAATATTTATAGAAAAAGCACAGGGAAGCTACATTATGACAGTGTAAACAAATGCATATGCTTCAGACAGTAGGGTCTAGCCAGTCTGCTTGGAAAGGATTAATTATTTTTCATCTTTTTCGCTCATTTTTTTTCTTTCAATTTTACATTTTATATTATTATTTTGCCCTTTGTTTATATCATTTTTTTTTCTTTTCCTTTTTTTACAGGAATATGTATGATTGGAAATTTCACGAACAAACTACCTAACGATCAAGCTCTCACGGCATTGCGTCAATTGATATGTTGTTTGAAAACAAATGACACAATTCAATTGAGAGGACATCGAGATCTAGGCCAAACTAAATGTCCAGGGAACGCTCTTTATAACCTACTTAAATATTGCCCATTTTACAACGCAACATCAACTGTTGCTCCTCCCACATCAACTGCTCCTTCTAGCACTTCTACTCTTACTTCAACCACACCAACGACACCTTCTAGCACTTCAACTAGGCAAACTTCTCAGTCCCCTAAAAACACTGCTGGTCGAATTTATCCTCATGGATACGTTAACGCCTTATGGATCGGCTTTTTCCTAACAGCACATAAGTACGTCCAAAATACAATATGTTAGCCGAAAGAAACTAAAACTAAAGTTTATGTACTTTTTTCCACAGAAATGTGATTCTACAGAAGGATGCTGAGGATACCATGGATCGAACATGTGAGCAACGACAAAATTTTAGAGAAAATGGAAGCAAAAAGGACACTTATTCTTAACACCAGAAAGAGAGAGTTAAAATATGAAAAAGCGCATAATGAGGAAAGAGGGTTTAGAAAATTTGATACTCACAGGCCAGTTTGAAGGCAAAAGGGACAGAGGAAAACAGTGCATAACATACTTAGTAAGCCTGATGGCGGAACAGGGTTTAGGGAAAATAAAAAAAACACAAAATTTATTAAGTGCTAGAAAGTCAAGAAGTCGTGGAGAGCAGTATTTGCTCAAGTTCTCAAGGGACACAGTACATAGAAGAAGAAAGTAAAATGAAATCGAAAAAGCAAAGATTTTTTTTTAATGTTTAAAACTTTAATTTTTTTTATACCTGCAAAACTATTTCATTATTCATATTCTGAGAGCACATAATATATTTCAAGTTCAATTTTTTATATAACAAGCACTGTGGAAAAAATATAAAATTATCACACGAGACTGGTTTCTAGAGCAACTTTTCTTAAACCAAGAACCATCATGCTCTAATGACCCTGAAAGTTTAACAGAAGATAAATTTACGAATTCGTTCACTCGCCAGTAATTTACAATCGCCTGAGGAGACGCATTGGTATGCGTCGAAACACGATTGCAATTGTGCGGCAATTTTTACATGTTTTAATATTCTAAAATAAATAATATTCCTCTACTCTGTATTGAACCCTCTTTTAAATTAAATGTATGAACGTTGGAAATGTACTCTATTCTTGCCTGGATATATAAAAAAAAATCTTTATTTTTAAAAAGCTAGAGACATAAAGCACTTGGTTTGTTTCCATGTCTATCTCATTATATATTTTAACGTGGATGCTAAATTACTTAATCTTAAAAAAGAAGGGCATTATCTTTTTCCTTTTTCTTTTTTCGTGGTATTTAATTATTTTATTACCGTATATACTCGTGTTAGGTCGCATCGGTTTAAAGTGGATATTTGCGGTTGACTCGCAGATATGACGCACTATAATCTGGGGCGTTACATGTCCTAATAATCAACTAATATTTGCTAAATGTTTTCAAATATTCACCTTCATTTCAAAATTTGGCATATATATATTAAAACATAAGAATATATATATATATATATATATATATATATATATATATATATATATATATATATATATATATATATATATATATATATATATATATATATATATATATATATTGCATGGTATTTACTTATTGAGTGTAGGTCTGCTCTGTTTAGACGAAAATTTTAATACCGGTAATCACTTCAGTCCTAAAATCACTGAGCAACGTTCGCTTTCTGACCATGATACCCGGGTTCGAATCTCATGATGGTCGATTTGTCCGATGTTATCGGACTGGAAGAGTCGATCCCAGCGTGCGGCACCTTTGGAAAGTTCCTGAAAACCATACCACGGGTTGACCCAAGCCTTGAGAGTGAAATTGGGTAGACGGAACCCTTGGGGGCCGTCGATAGTTGTGCTAGCACAAAATCTCAAGTCATCGTGACCGAGGGCTTGAGTGTGCTGGCCTTGTTCAAATTGTTGATCAAGCTAGATAACACGCTCTTTCCCAGAAATTGTAACTAAGGTCTGCTCAGCATAGTTACAGTATAAACCACAGGTGGGTTCTGTGGGATGTTGAATAAACACAAATGCGTCTGAGCAAGCGCCTGTAATAGGGATAGTCTTTCGTCGTAAACCAAATAATAAATGGTGAGTATGAGCGTTGCAGATCAAATATTTATTATTCGATGTGCTACGCGGTACTGTTGGAAGAGGTGATTGCTTAAAACCGAAATTTCGAAAGAAATCATTTTCTCCCTTGCTCTCGCTTATGCTCAAGTCCAGGGTACTTACCTGGACTACTGATACGCCACTGTCTACTTCAGATTTTCTATGATGTTAAGCGTACAGGTTACACTCCTTATTTTTATGGTATTGAAATTTTGGTGAAAAAAAGTGCGACTTATTACCGAGTATATACGGTAATCATTATCGGCCTATCAAAAATAAAATAAAATAGCAGGTTCTTCGTAAATCCGTTACAATGAACCCTGTACCGTTAATCGTCTTTGGGAAGGCTAAACCAAAATTTCATATTTGCAAATTTCATGAGTTATTTTTCTTTATTAAATATTTAATTTACGTCCCTAATTATTCTACAAGTGCACCCTAAATTAAAATAAAAAAGCTTGAGAAACTATTTTAGATTTGGATTTTCCTGAGTCGTGCCACACTTGTGGTTCGATGCCAGACTGAGCTATGCTTAGCACATATCTTTATGAACGTCTTGGCCTGAGCTAATAGTTATTGAACCCACCCTAGCAGAAACCATCACTCTTGTGGAACAGCTTCTATTACTATAGGGCACACAATATTTTTAGCCCTGTGTTCGATGTAAATAAGCTAAATAAAATATCTTTCAGATTTACACATCTCTGAAATTTTTGCATAAATTTTGGTGAAATATTCTTTTTACTTTATTGGAATTGGTGCGTATGGCGTAATGGTTATCAATATGGAAAAAAGAAATCACCGAATCGAGTTCAAATTTCAGTCCAGTCTGATGCGTTCACTTTTTTTACAAATGCCCTTGGGTAAAGTCATGAATCCATCTTATCTCTCCCTAGATAAAAAGCAAAATAGATTTGGCTCTTGAACCTTGAATGGCAGGCAGGTTAAGGGTGTTACTCTGAATTCGAAACCATATTGAGTGTAACTATTCTCTTTCCCATGAAGTCATGGCAATTCACACATAATAAACGAAACATGTTGAAAAACATGGTATTTTTAAAAGATAACGTATTTACTTGTATAGTATTTTAACCGAGCTACAGATTTGGGTCAAAATACATAAATATGGTCAAAAGGAGCATATTTCTCTCAACACCAGTATTACTGAATTCCCCCCACGGCAAATTTTATTGTTTGAAAAAGCTATTTTTAGAATTTTAATAAAACCATAACATATGAAACTGCTAAATTTTACGCTTGAAATAGTTAGTTGTAACCGTAAGTTTTATGCTAACAGTTTCTTCTCTCACACTTCTCGCTTGTGGAACTCTCTTGCAGCTTCTTGCTTTCCAGTCATGTTTGAGCCTGCTATATATTTAGAGATCCTTGATAAAATCCCAAGAACATCCGATGTCATTGTTCTTATCCTGTCCTGACATCTCGGCTTCAATCACTTTCCCACTGCCATAATGTACCTTTCCTGTGTCTTTTCTATGAATATTTCAATGATAATTGTTCAGATTAGCTTTCCATTTTCGTATCTCATCTTTACAACTTAAGCCCAGTACTAAATTGGAAGTGAGGTCCACTCATTTTAAACTTGAAAATGCTACACGTAACCGTAAGTTCTATGCTTACAGTTTCTTCTCTCCTTGTGGAACTCTCTTCTGGCATCTGGATTTCCAGACCTTTCCTTGATCTTCAAAGATTTTAAAAGACAATATCCATCATAATCATTTGTCTTCTTAATTCCTGTTCTTTTATTGTTCTCTTACCTTAAGAAAGTTTTTTTTTCTCATATTTTGAGTGGCCCATTGCGTCTTAGTGTCTTTATTGACTTGCTTGGGGTGAAATGATTAAAAAAATGAATTTACACATTTTTCTCGAGAAGTGACAGCAAAAATGTTAACACTATTTAATTGTTAATATTTTTTTACAATATTATCGAATCTAATTTATTTATTTCCAACCAAAGTATCATATATACAGAAATTTTGTAAATTTCTGTAGAATTTGCGAATGATTGCAATGAGAAATCAGAAAGCCAAGTTTAAATTCCAGTCGAGTTTGTTACATTCACTTCCGCAGGAAATCTATAAATCAATCTCTTTCCCCCAACTATGGGTTAAATAGCAGAGCAGACTGGGATTTTTAGCCGTGGATGGTAATCAGTATAGGAGAAGGAGATTTAAATTCAAAATGGTATGTGGCCCTGACACTGTGATAGAGATACCTTAAGTATGATCTCTATTTGATTTCAACCAAAGAACAAAAAACAACTCATTGAACAAGAGCTGTGCCATATTCCATGTAATGGATTATGTAATTGTTGCATTTTATTGCATTATTGTACTTTCATCATATATATATATATATATATATATATATATATATATATATATATATATATATATATATATATATAACAAAATGTATTACAGACCGGAATAACTACCGTACCAAAAACGGACGTATAATAAAGTATAGTAAAATTCCACTGTTCGTAGCATTTAAAGTTGCCGAAACGCGAATACTATTGTGCAGCGATTTCAACAGGTTTTTCTTCAAATATGTATATATGTGTGTGTATATATATATATATGTGTGTGTGTGTGCATATATATATGTATATATATATGCGTGTATATATCTATATATGTGTATATATTATATATATGTATATATGTGTATATATATATATATGTATATATATATATGTGTGTGTATATACAGTGTAACCCGGATATAAGAGACCCTGATATAAGATAAACCCGGATATAAGAGAGATTTTCTCTGGTCCCAAATTAGAGCTTGCGTTAATGTATATAAAATAGACCAGACCCGGATATAAGATAAACCCGGATATAAGAGACTTCTTCTCTGGTCCCGACAAATTTCTTATATCCGGGTTACACTGTATATGTATATATATGTGTATATTTATATGTATATATATGTGTATATTTATATGTATATATACGTGTATATATATGTATGTATGTATATATATATATATATATATATATATATATATATATATATATTTATATATTATTTATATGTACACTATTCCAATATTGTATCTATTTCAATGTTGCTAACTTTCTTTAATAAATGTGTTTTTCTATCTATTTATGGCGCTTATTCAAATTATACTTCAAAATATTTATTTATTTTATTTTTATTTTTTGTAATCCTTTAACACCAAGTAAGGCAGGAATTTCAATAGGACACAGGGTGGTTACAGGGAGTGTAAGTGAAACAGAAGACTGAGAATAGAGATGATTGAGGAAATGATCAATTATGAACGGGATTCAAGAAGACATAAGATGGCGTTTGACGTTATATTTAAAAAAATTTAAGAATGTAGTTAACAAGAAAACAAGCAAACGGAAAGGAGTTCCATAGGAGGGAAATGCGAGGCAAGAAACTTTTGCAGTAGAAGTGGCGACTGCATTTAGCTATTTCAACAATAAACGGATGGGACCTAAATGCCACTCTAGTCGCAATTTTAAATTTATGTAGTATAGCGCTTTCGAATGAGAACTCGGAAAACCGAGTTCAAATTCTATTTGAATTAGTTACATTCACTCAATCATTTCTCCTGAAAAATGAACATGCTACTGAATGCACAACATTATCAGGAAGTAGAGACCGTAAAACATACTCTAACCTACTGTAGCCAAGTATTTTATGACATGACTAGTCGACAAGGCCTTTTAAATAGATAAAAATAGAGACTATCCTAGCCTAGTTGAAGGAGGTTGGTCTATACCACATGTTATAGCAGTAAATAACTACATTCTAAAGGCATAACTAGAGCATAATGGAACCAGATACTCAAAGGATTGCTTACAAGCTATATATTTTTTCGGCATTAAATAACCAATGTAGCTGAACAATGAATTAATCAATGGCTACATTCATTTATGTGACAATTGGAAAAAAATCTTACATTTTGCCGACGCGTTTCGTCTTCCGACCTTTTCAAGGCAAAAATGAAATCGAAATGTTTTTGTTGTTATAGTTACATTAAAAATCCAAATTTAAAAAGATAGACACTTCTGTCTAAGCCTTTTTTTCTGGTTAATGTAAATTACTTTTATAGTAAGGGATTATTATTTTTTTTTTCCATGTTGACAGTATACTTAAATACCCAGATGAATTCTGTGGACAAGATCTGTCTTGTCCACAGAATTCATCTGGGAATTTAACTGTTCATTTATGTACAAATATATTTGTGAAAGATTTGAATATGTTTACTCCCCCACCATGTTATGGGCGAAATAAATAGTACGACAGATTGAATTTTCTATCCGTGGTTGCCAATCAGTCTAGGAGAAGAACAATTCTGAATATATATATATATATATATATATATATATATATATATATATATGCTTAATTAAATAATATAGACAAGTGTTGTCTATTTATTTTATGTAAATTCTTTTCATAACGTCTGATAAGCTTAATAACATTATCATTAAACGAAGAAAGAAAATCACAATATTGATCCATATTTTTTAATCCAATCTAAGCTTTCGGCTTACATAAGCCATTATCTTGTCCGTATATTGCTTAATATGTTGTACAGTAATTGACATCTTTGATAATGGCTTATGTAAGTACATATTCTCCATTCTTTTTAACAATTGTCTCCCATCGTTCTACAAGTTTGTTGCTGCCATTTTTATAGAAACCTTGTGTTTTTGTCAGAAAATGATTGTGAGGTAGTTTTCGACTAAATCTATAGAGTCAAAATTTTTGGTCATTTAAAGTTCTCTGTAGAGAGTGAAACAAATGAAAATGGGAAGAAACCAAATCAGGAGAATACGGTGAGTGCTGGAAGGTTTCCCCATTTCAACTCTTTTAGCTTCTGCAAGGTTTGTTTGACAAGGTCTTGTGTTGTTTAGTGGAAAATGACACATTTTCAATTTGCCAAAGTTGGCCTTTTTTCTTGAACCTCAGTCTCTTTAAATGTCAAAAGGCAGTTGGAATATTGATTTTCAAACTCTTACTAATCTCTTTGGTCAAAATATTCAGTTTACTATCCACGGGGGCAAGCATAGCGTCTTCATCGGTGTCAGAAGATTGCCTGGAGCGCTGTTAATGGAGTGGCGGTTGTTTTAGTCGGGAACAAAGTGCTATCGATCCGGACTCAGTAATATCCAGTACTGAGTCGGAAGTCAAGAATCTAGCTACATCTCAAAGTTATATTCTGATCATAATGACTAATTCTGAGCATGTGAACATATTCAGAATTAATCTTTAATGTCGGAATACAATTTGTTGTAGGGTAACATATGAAAACTGCAGGCACCTTGAGACAAGGTAGCAAAGAAAACCTAGAAGAAAGGACTAACTTTAAGATGATCTTAGATCAGTGCAAAAGTTTGAGCCTGATTAGAAAATTAAAAACAAAATTTTACATGCTCACATTAGTAATTATTAGTCAAGTACATGTTTTTAACAACTGACTCCCATCGTTCTACATGTCTGTTGTCGCCATTTTCATAGAAACCTTATGTTTTTTTGTTGGAAGAAGTCGTGATGTAGTTTTCAACTGACTCTAGAGAGTCAAATTTTTGGTTATTTAAAGTGTTCTGTAGAGAGCAGAACAAATGAAAATCTGAAGGAACCACGTCAGGAGAATACGGTCGGTTTTGGAACGTTTCCCCATTTCAACTCTTTTAGCTTCTGCAAAGTTTGTTTCTCAACATATGGTCTTGTGTTCTAGGAGAAAATAACACCATTTCAATTTACCAAATTTGGCCTTTTTTCTTGAACCTCTCAAATGGCAAAAGGCAGTTGAAATATGAATTTTCAAACTCTTAGTAATCTCTTCGGTCAAAATATTCAGTTTACTATCCACGGTGGCAAGCATAGCGTATTCATCGGTGTCAGAAGGTTGCCCGTAGTGCTGTTAATCGTTTAGGTTAAAATCACCCGAACTAAATCTGCTAAATCATATATTGACCGCTCGAAGAACTGGAGCACAATCCAAATTATACCTCTGCATGTTTTTGTCCCATTTCTAATGCTTACTCCTTTCTGAAATTCATAGAGCATAATATGTCGAAAGTGCAACATTTCTTCGTCCATCCTTGAGGCATTCATTAGTGGACAAAGCGTTAAGATTCAACAAAGTGAACGACGCAAGTTTTCAATCTAGAAATGGCTGCCAAAAAATGACTGCTGTCAAGTTGCATCCACTTATATTAACAATGAAAATAAGTACAACTTTTGCAATTATATATATATATATATATATATATATATATATATGCCAGCCCTTTTAGCCTTCACCACTTGAAACAAATCAGTGTTGGTTTTCTAACAACTACATCTAATTAGTTCCAAACATATCCGGCTACTGCGAAAAACTACGAAACAACATCAACTTCATCTTGGCACTTGAAATGTAAGAACTTTCCAGGACAACAAATCAGTAGCAGAAAAAAAAAACAGCTCTGGTCACATTAGAACTAAAGAAGTACAACATTGATAAAGCTGCACTGAGAAGTAACCCATCAGGCGACTACATGAAACGGGAAAGCAAAATAAGTTTCTGCAGCACTTGGTTACAATACCTTCTCCTGTACTGTTTGTGGTCTTTTGTGCGACAATTAATAGGAGCCTTAATCAATAGGAGCATTTTTATGTTATTACGTTGGTGCAAAAATAATGTCGTTTTTTGACGTACAACTTCAAAAGAAAAACGACACCAACCTAATAATTAGTATAATTTATTAATTTTTAAATCTTTTAAAATTCCGTACTAATTTCTGTATTTGCGATGATATTATTAATAAGTAAAATCTATATTGAGTAATCATAAATGGAATAAAGTTTGTATAAATCAGCAAACACCAATATTTTAAAAAAGTATTTTGAACTTTTTCTATGCTTATAAACGTGTCGGTTTCTTTTAGACACGGATGCCCATACACGATTATATCAGACAAATAAGAGCGATAACTATTTTAAATTGCGATAATAAAAGATCTGCCAAGACTGATGAAACGTTGCAAAAACATGGCCGCACATTTACAGTGGATAACTAGCAATTAAAGCACATTCGAAACATACTCGTATGAAAAGATTTTTCGATATTGTCACCCTTCGTTCCCCTAAATATGTTCTTGGTCCTTAATAATATTTCTCTTTTTCTTATTGTTCTACACCCCAAAGACATTTTGCCTTAGGGGTTTTACTACCTAGCTTTAATTGAAATGATTACATATATATATATATATATATATATATATATATATATATATATATATATATATATATATGTGTGTGTGTGTGTGTTAACATCATCTTGACACTTGGAATGTACGAACTTTCCAGGACAACAACTCAGTAGCAGAAAGAAAAACAGCTCTGGTCACATTAGAACTAAAGAAGTACAACATTGATAAAGCTGCACTGAGAAGTAACCCATCAGGCGACTACATGAAATGGGAAAGCAAAATAAGACATCTAACAGTGTTTCTGCAGCACTTGGTTACAATATACCTTCTCCAGTACTGTTTGTGGTCTTTTGTGCAATTCTTGAGCGAGTCTCAAAAGTCATGCCCGTCATAGGCATGCAGATAATTAGTGGTCGTCGGAACCTCATACGTCGAACAACGGGAGTCAATCATATATATATACTCGTGTAACGCGCGTTCTCGCGTATTGTGTGACCTCCAAATTTTCGCTTATAATAAAATGATTTTATGATGTGTATCATGCGAGTTACTTTTTGGACAGACAAAATGACTATAGACTAACCTCTTTTCCTCTATCCCTTTATCCCATCTTGTAGTTAAATAAGTTAAAAATGTAAAAGAGAATGATAAAGGATTCGTTAGTAACGTTATGCTCGTCGCGTAAACGTGTGCGGCCATAAACTGTTTTGTTATGAACAACCGAATCGAATAACAACAGCTGTTTTACCTGCATTTCAACCATCATTTATTAATGTTAACTTCCGTAGAATAACAAACATGAATAAGTTGTTATTAAGATTATCATCAGCAGAATAGTAAACCTGAATAAACTTTTTTAAGATTAACTTCAACAGAATAATAAAAATTAATAATATATTATTAAAATTAACATCAGCAGAATAAGAAATTTGAATAAGCTTTTATTAAAATTAATATCTCCAGAATATAAATGTGTACATGACTTTATTAAGATTAACATCAACAGAATAATAAATGTTAATAAGCTTTTATTAAGATCAATAGCAGCATATAATAAACCTGATTAAGCTGTTATTAAAACTAATATTAGCAGAATAATAAATTTGAATAAACTTTTATTAAGTTTAACATCAGCAGAATAATAAAATTGTATAAGCTGTTATCAAGATTAACATCAGTAGCATAATAAAAGTGAATAAGCTGTTATTAAGATTAAAATCAGTAGAATAATAAACTGGAATAAGTTGTTATTGACATTAACATCAACAGATTATATAGATGAAGCTGTTATTGCAATTAACATCTACAGAATAATAATAAATTTGAATAAGCTTTTATTAATATTAATATCTACAGAATATAAAAGTGTATATGCCTTTATTAAGATTAACATCAACAGAATAATAAATGTAATTAATATTAATGGAGAAATATACGTGAGTAAGCATTTATTAAGATTAACATCTATAATAAATATGAATACACTGCATAATAATAAACATCAGCATAATAATAAACTTGAATAGGCAGTTATTAAGACTGACATCAGCAGAATGATATAATTCTAATATATTGACATTGACATAATAAACAAGAATGAGCTATTTGAAAGATTAACAAACTCAAAAATAAAAACTTGAATAAGCTGTTATTGGGATAGACATCAGAAGTATAATAAAACTGAATAAGCTGCTATTAAATTTAACATCAGTATAATATTAAAATTAATAATATGTTATTAAAATTAACTTTAACAAAATAATAAACACTGAATAAGCTTTTATTAAAATTAACATATTCAGAATATAAACATGAATAAGCTTTTATTAACATCAGCAGAATAATAAACGTAAACATGCTGTTATTAAGATTAACATCAATAGAATAATAAACTTGAGTAATCTCTCAAGATTAAAAAAGCTTTTATTAAGATTAACATCAATAGAATAATAAACTTGAGTAATCTCTCAAGATTAAAAAAGCTTTTATTAAGATTAACATCAATAGAATAATAAACTTGAGTAATCTCTCAAGATTAAAAAAGCTTTTATGAAGATTAACATCAATAGAATAATAAACTTGAGTAATCTCTCAAGATTAAAAAAAGCTTTTATTAAGATTAACATCAATAGAATAATAAACTTGAGTAATCTCTCAAGATTAAAAAAAGCTTTTATTAAGATTAACATCAATAGAATAATAAACTTGAGTAATCTCTCAAGATTAAAAAAAGCTTTTATTAAGATTAACATCAATAGAATAATAAAGTTGAGTAATCTCTCAAGATTAAAAAAGCTTTTATTAAGATTAACATCAATAGAATAATAAACTTTAGTAATCTCTCAAGATTAAAAAAAGCTTTTATTAAGATTAACATCAATAGAATAATAAACTTGAGTAATCTCTCAAGATTAAAAAAGCTTTTATTAAGATTAACATCAATAGAATAATAAACTTGAGTAATCTCTCAAGATTAAAAAAGCTTTTGTTAAGATTAACATCAATAGAATAATAAACTTGAGTAATCTCTCAAGATTAAAAAAAGCTTTTATTAAGATTAACATCAATAGAATAATAAACTTGAGTAATCTCTCAAGATTAAAAAAGCTTTTATTAAGATTAACATCAATAGAATAATAAACTTGAGTAATCTCTCAAGATTAAAAAAGCTTTTATTAAGATTAACATCAACAGAATAATAAACTTGAGTAATCTCTCAAGATTAAAAAAGCTTTTATTAAGATTAACATCAATAGAATAATAAACTTGAGTAATCTCTCAAGATTAAAAAAGCTTTTATTAAGATTAACATCAATAGAATAATAAACTTGAGTAATCTCTCAAGATTAAAAAAGCTTTTATTAAGATTAACATCAATAGAATAATAAACTTGAGTAATCTCTCAAGATTAAAAAAGCTTTTATTAAGATTAACATCAATAGAATAATAAACTTGAGTAATCTCTCAAGATTAAAAAAGCTTTTATTAAGATTAACATCAATAGAATAATAAACTTGAGTAATCTCTCAGGATTAAAAAAGCTTTTATTAAGATTAACATCAATAGAATAATAAACTTGAGTAATCTCTCAAGATTAAAAAAAGCTTTTATTAAGATTAACATCAATAGAATAATAAACTTGAGTAATCTCTCAAGATTAAAAAAGCTTTTATTAAGATTAACATCAATAGAATAATAAACTTGAGTAATCTCTCAAGATTAAAAAAGCTTTTATTAAGATTAACATCAATAGAATAATAAACTTGAGTAATCTTTCAAGATTAAAAAAAGCTTTTATTAAGATTAACATCAGCAGAATAATAAACTGGAATAAGTTATTATCGACATTAACATTTGTAGAATAATAAAATGGAATAAACTTTTATTAAAATTACAATCAGCACAATAATAAATTGATTAAACTGTTATTAAAATTAATATCAACAAATATAAACATGAAGATTATTTTATAAAGAATAACATCAGCAGAATAATAAGCTGCAGTAAGCTTTTATTAAGATTAACATCACAGAATAATATAATTGAATATGCTTTTAATTAAGATTAATATCAGCAAAATGAGAAATTTATATAGGTTTTTCTGATTAACATCATCAGAATAATAAATGAATAAGCTGTTATTAAGATCAGCAAAATAAAAAAAATCAATAAGCTTTTATTGATATTAGCATCACAGAGTAAATAATAAGTTGACAGGGTTATTATTAAGATTAACAACAGCCATTTAATAAAATTGAATATACAGTTATTAATATTAACAGCAGCAGAAGCATAAAACTGAATAAAAATTTTATTGAGATTAACATTAGCAGAATAATAAATTTGAATTAGGTTCTTCAAAATTAATCTCAACAGAATATAAATGTGAATGAGCATTTTTTAAGATTAACATCAACAGAAAAATAAATATGGATAAACTTCTATTAAGATTAACATCAGCAAATTAATAATCTTGAATAAGCTGTTATGAATTATAAGTAATAAAACCTTGTAATTCCAACTATACATAATTTATATTTACATACACTCTATCTCTGATATTGAACACTTTATCCCATAAATATAGCACACCTTAAAACTATATTTCTTATATATATATATATATATATATATATATATATATATATATATATATATATATATATATATATATATATATATATATATATAGTGTGTCTATATGTATAAATACATACATACATACATATATATGCCAAATTATTTTCTATCCCAAAATCCCTTTCTCAGAAAATGGAACATCACAAGCATCTTGCTGCTCTGTCACTATTTTCATAGAAAATGTTTACCTGAAGTACGTTCCATAGTTCTACCAGTTCTAAACTTCACAGCTAAGACCTGCCATACGATGCACATTGTAGTAAACCCCCTTGATTTACTTTGTATCCCATTGGCAAAACGTAAGTTGCATTCAAACAGATTATTCTCAATCTTAACTTGTTCAAGTCTAGATTTAACCCTTATCCTACCAATATCCCAATAAACTCAACCTCTTAAACTTTAACTCGAGTGTCTCTTGTACAGGTTGAAAATTGTTGGCAAAAACATCCTTCCCAAGAAGAATAACCCTATTTATAATCCCATAAGGTTTAAGGAAGAGAAAAAATAAGTATTTTCTATAATATAATGATCTAGTTAAATATTTAAAAAAAAATTTATATTTGAAAAGGCAAGAGGAAGTATTTAATATAGAGTTGTATTAATATATAAACATTGCATTTTAATTAAAGTTTATATTAAAAAGGCCACAAATGGCTTTTTCGTCAATTATTGCGCATTATTTATTCATTGTAATGGGGCCATTTTTTGATAATATTGTAAAGGTTTCTTCCTGGACAAGTGGTTCGACCAAGGTCACGATGGCCTTTCAGAGAGTAATCACTCTTCAGCTTCCTACGTCTCTTCATGCAATGCAGGATACTTTTAAGAGAATTTAAAGTTTTATCAGTAGGAAAACCAGACTGGTAGTCTCCTATAACACATATTCCTGAAAAAAAAAAAAAGAACAAAAATATTTTATGCAAAAGCGTAAAAGTTATATTGATAGAAAATCGAAGATGAAATAAGAAAAAAATTTGATAAAGTTTGGTTATGCTTTTGTCTTCCTGGTAAAAGAGACCTGATGCACCTAGTGAGGACTGAATTCACTTCATTAACAATAATACTCTAACACTAGCAAAGAGCCATGGCGATTAGTTTTCCTACCATAACTCTTCCTAATCAGCAGATCTTAATAAGCTCAAAATAAAAATGTCATCGACTGAAGATCGATTTTATATCCACAGTAATTGTTCATAAGATTAGCTTGCAAATAATCACAATACGACAGGAACCATCCTTAGACCTTTGGGTAGTTGAGTTCGGCACAAGGCCACAATCAGTGAGAATCGTCCGATTCATACAACTTCACCGTCTTTTAACAGGAGTAAAGGTTTATCCTTTTTTTTACTGTTTATGATTGGGTTTTCGGTTCCTTCTCCTAAAGCCTTCTCATTATCTTAGTGGCATTATCGCCTTGCAAGGGGGGACATATTTTTTAAGTCTAACATGTGTAATAAAGTGAGTATGCGGACAAACTGATAATTAATTATTTGAAACAGCAAAATTGCAAATATACACAGAACAATAGATAATAAAAGAAAAGGTAGAGAGGCGTTGATAACAATTGTTTACAAAAGGTATTTGATATGTCAGCCATATTTGATATGTCAGCCATATTTGATATGTCGGCCATATTTGTTCTTTGGGAATCAGCGTAATTAAACCTCTTGTGCCACCAGAAGAGGAAATTCACCGAAATTGATTCAAAAATTAATAAAGTAATACACAAGATCTGTCATGTTTTGACAACATTAATGTTACAATAAAGCGCCTTTCTCAGAAAATAAGTTTTGAAACGGAAATTAGAAGAATAACCATGCAATGGCGAAACATCCTGTTCTATTCTTCAATATCGTGAAAAATTAAATATTTTAGTGAAAGTACGGCATTGAGATTTTAATGGATAATAGGGTACAAGGTTTAAGTAAAAAATTAAATAGGAATGGCTGTAATGAGTATTACACTCAAGTATATAATTTATTCCATGATATTAGCGTCAGAAACACGGACTTTTATTAAACTCATGTTGTATTATACACAAGAAAATATTAGGTTGGTGCAAAAATAATTACGTAATAATGTCGTTTTTTGACGTATTTTTTAACGTCAAAAACGACATTATTACGTAATTATTTTTGCACCAACCTAATAATTAGGATATGAGCAACTAAAACTGCATTTTTAGTTTGTTCCGAAGACTAAGAAGTAGAAATGAGCAAAAGGTTCCCATCTACGAAGCAAGATTTCTGGGTACACCAATGAGGAGGAGTCAAAAAGTAATGCAATTTGTTTTATTATATAATAAATAAGGAGAACAGCCAATCATAATCTACATCAAGATATAGCTATACATCACAGGTTCACATCCCTAATTATCACTATAGTCTTCGCCTCATTCAACGGCAGCGTTCCACTTTCGAAAGAGGGCATGTATACATGTATCTTCGTAAAGTTCAGCTGTCTGATGATGTAGCAAATTCCTTGCAATAGTTTCCATTTCTTCTTTACCACCGTCATAACATTTGCCCCCACTCGTGCATTGGATCAAAGAGATAAAAGTCCCAGGGTGCTAAGTCAGGTGGTGACTATATTGAGAATTAAGAATGTGAACCTGTGATGTATAGCTATATCTTAATGCATGATATGCTTGATAGTGTTCCTTATTTCTTAAATAATAAAACAAATTGCAATAATTTTTTACCCACTCTCGTGCAAAAGACATTGATATTGATGGATTTTTCCTTCAAATGAATTAACTCTGGACGTACCAAGAGAAACCCTGTTGTAACCCCTGACATGCGCTCCGACTATATCCGCTCCGCGTCCTTCATACACGTTCCCGTCTCCCCCGATCAAAAAGTTGTAGCCAATGTCATCCCAACCTGAAGATAAAAAGCATATTAAAGAACAAGATGAAACGTACATTTACATTTTCAAAACAACGATTGTTTGATAACTACAGCAAAATAGCAGGGGTGGGGTTTAATGTCTGATTTTGTAATTTAATTTAAAGAAAAAGGCACATCCAGCAAGTTTTATAGACTGGAGGTTATATGAATTTTCTTTTGCAAAAGTGAATTCAAAATATTATCAAATCAAAGTGTGTGCAATAAGTAAAAGATTCATATATATATATATATATATATATATATATATATATATATATATATATATATATATATAGCCTGAAGATTGCGCTCAATCATGGAACAGACTGTCGTCACTCAGTGTTGAGCTCAGTGTCTGCTTTTATATTTACATACACTCTATCCCTACCATTGAAGACTTATACCCATAAATCTCAAAAGTATATTTTATCACACATACACACCTATATATATATATATATATATATATATATATATATATATATATATATATATATATATATATATATATACTCTCTATAAAACAACGTGTCCGAAGAGGAAATCATTTTCACACGGCAAATCTTGCTTTTTATAACAACTATTTTATAGCTGTGAGGACATTCAATTTTATAATTAAGGAGACATTAATTTCTATTTGTATTTTTTCAATATATTAAAGTGATATAATAATTATTATTAGCATCTACTAGAATGTACGGAGGGGAGCGTATCTTCAACACTAACAATCAACAAACGACATTACATTTTTACATTGACATCACATGCACCACACTCTCTCAACATTTCTTGCAATTCGCAACTTATCACAAATAACCAATATGCACACACACACACACACACATATATATATATATATATATATATATATATATATATATGTGTGTGTGTGTGTGTGTGTTTGTGTGTGTGTTTCTTTGAGCCATTTTCAATAAAATACTAACAATATAATTCTTGCCGTCATATTTAAAGAAAACTGCATAAAAGAAGGATTACTGCCCAAACATACATTACAGATAAGCAATTAATGGGCATGTTAATTCATCATTTTATCTCATTATAAACGATATATTTAAAGGGTACATGTGTTTGATTAAACATCTCGTTTTTGTAAGCAGTGAAATTAATGCGTATCGGCGTAGAGAATTTTTTAATGGCATTTCTTAAGTAAGCTATTTGTCTCTTGCTTTGTTCAAATGTCTCCAGGTAGGTTAGTGAAGATTGTGCTGCTCTAATCTTCAAAATTGAGAATAGGTTGCCTGTTAGGAAAATTATAAGTTATAATCTGTGTTTTTCGTTGATTTTGAACAATGATCACAGCAATGGAGTTAACGACAGTGTTGGTGGTTCTCAGACGAGGAGATTTTAATGTGTGTTTGTGGACAGGTGCCGTTAAGCAAATATATGTTGGATAATGACGTGGTCATCGATTGACCAAGTTGCCCAGAGTTTGTTTGAGAAGCATATTGGAGATTCAGACGATTGATACGGACATTTATTTGACATGAATCCCACTTCCACCCAATACATACATACACACACACACACACACACACACACATATATATATATATATATATATATATATATATATATATATATACGTTTTACCAATTTGTGACTGGAAGGGATAATTCAGAGGAGGATATATAAGTTCAGGGAGAGCTCAATGTAAACAACAGAGCATTATAATGATGATAAGAAGACAGACTTTAATTATTCATTTCGCCTGTAATTTTTTTTCGTGACCACCGTGATGTTCATCTCATCAGAACGAAAACCTGCTCCGCGAATACATACACACACACACACACACACACACACACACACACACATATATATATATATATATATATATATATATATATATATATATATATATATATATATATATTTAAGTTATAAGGAACTTGGTAAACCGAATTGGTAAATCCAAAGAGGATGAAATCCTGAGAGCTCAATGTTAGGACAGAGCTAATATGTAATGAAAAACAAACCACTTTAATGTACCATTACGATAATTTAACTACCACTCTCAACCCCCTCTATTAAATTACAAAAATTACACTACCCACCAATTTCTAATCCCATTTTTTTCTCAATTCGTTGTTGGAAGATTTACCTGATGATCCTGAATCCTTAAAAAAGGATTTAGGTGAAATAAATTATCGTAATGGTACATTAAAGTGGTTTGTTTTTCATTACTTTATATATATATAAATATATATATATATATATATATATATATATATATATATATTGAGAGAGAGAGAGAGAGAGAGAGAGAAAGAAGTAAAATAAAACATATCCTTTGTATCTCTTAGTAAAATGTTATTTTTTTCTTTCCCTCTCCTCAACTCTCTTCTGGCATCCATTTACACAAGTTCTTTAAGTAGGTTTTTCTCTATCCCCCTCTTGTTGCCTTCAATAGATCCTGTAAGTGTTAAAATTTCTAAGCTCTCTTTCCTCATTATGTTCCCTAGAAATTCCAACTGTCGCTTTCTGATGTTAAGTATAAGTGTCCTTTTTGTTTTCATTTTCTCTAAAACCTTCTCGCTGCTCACATGTTCTTCATCTGTGACAAATTTGTCCAACATTCACTGCCATATAGAAAGACTGAAATTACATAACTTGTCATTACTGGGTTTTTTTCTAACGATATTTTTCTGTTTCTTAATACTTTGCTTAGCTTTTGGAAAGCTTCTTTGGCTATCCCAATGAGGCTTCACATTTCGGTATCGCACTTTCCGTCATCTTTGTTAAAATACTTGCCAGATAGCTATACTTTTGTACTTGCTTGATTTTGGTGTTTCCGATTTGTAATTTAGGCGTTCCAATAATAATTAAGTGTTTATTTTCCTAATTTTGAATTTTTGGGACACGTTAAACATGGACTTCCTTCAACAATTTAGAAATGGGTATACTCGTAAAACTCATATACTCAAAAAATTGATATTTACAGCAAAGCGCTGAAGAATAAATAAACGTGTTTACTTTTCGAGTCTGCGAACGGATATTGTAGTCAAAATTATTTTCTTAACTTACCGTTATGATTCATGTGATAATCCTGGATACTTCTTACCCGCTTTTTACACTCAAACTCACTGAAACACTGAGGCGTATCTGAATGGTGTACAACAGCATATTTCACAGGAGTTGATAGAGGCTTGCTACTTTTTGCTGGTTTAGCGCCCCATTCATTACGAGAAATAATTCTTGGACAAGATACTCCATTGACATCGTTGATTGCATAGTCTGGATAATAATAATAATAATAATAATAATAATAATAATAATAATAATAATAATAATAAAGGGGGGCAACAAATTCAAAAGGAAATTTCAAGTGGGTGTAGAAGTACAGACCACAATACACCGACTGCAGCGACAAATAACCTTAAAAATAAAGCAAATGCAATATACAAATTGCAGAAACAATAAGATACACGTCTTTATGGTCAATACTCTACCGTTACCAAGCAAGCTGATGGAGACAAACCCCTTAACCATCAATGGTTACGTAGTACAGGTTTAATGTTTATTCTTGCTGCACAGGACCAATGTTTGTTAACTAGAAATTACTGAAAAATTGTGTTGACCCTAAAGGCACATTCTGTGATAAATATCCAGAAACAATTGACGATCTTGTATCAGGTTGCACGATACTGGCATCCACTGAATATGAAACTCGGCATGATAGTGTGGGCCAATATTTGCATTGGAAAATATGCAACTTTTACGGGAAGAAAACTGCTAGAAACTAGTATGAACTTCACCGAGACCCGGTTACAGAGATAGGACCTGTAACAATTTTATGGGACTTTACAATACACACAGGCAGAACAATGAAAAACATCGTGATCAAAGACCACAAGAAGAGAATGTGCTTTCTTATTGACATGGCTGCTCCTGTTGATTGTAACATATCTTTGAATCTTCAAAAAAAAAAAAAAAAAACTATCAGAATACAAACATCTGGAAGTGGTAATCTAAAAAATGTGGCACATGAATCCATCAATAATTCTAGTTATAGCCCTCGGATTGCTTGGAAAAGTTCCGATAGACCCATTGAAGGGATTCTGGGTAGCCAATGACTGAAAGTAATAAAAAAAAATTCATACTCACAAGTACAGCTCACTCATCTCGAAGTGCTTTATCTATGTAAAATATGTGCGTTTTATTTTATTTTATTTTATTTCATTTACATTATTTGCATTATTCGGACTATTGTCATCATCTTTGTCGCCATATTTATTACAACGTTTCGGCCGTTGTACGCTCCGGCCTTCTTCGGGTGGTTGGAATGTCGAACTGAACCCTTTATTTCGCTCACTGGGGTAGACTGTTCTAGTTCCACGTGCCATGTTCGATGGATATCAGTTATCTCCTGTTAATTTCCCTCTGAAAGTTTTCCACTGCCTTAACCGGGTATTGAACTCACACTCTTTGGTTCCTGTCACTGGATCTACCCAACGCCTTTATCCACCGTGCCATGTGTCCTGAAGAAGGCCGGATCGTATAACGGCCGAAACGTTGTAATAAATATGGCGTAAAAGATGAGGACAATAGTCCGAATAATGTAATTAATGTACATAATACCTCGTCTCAGAAATTTATTTTATTTATTTATTTTTGATTTTTGTTTATATGGGCCAATTCTGACCATGAGACCCGGGTTCAAATATCACCATGGTCGATTTGTCAGGAAGGAGATTCCTGGTGTTATCGGACTGGAGGGGTCAATCCTTTGGAAAGTACCTGAAAACTATGCCACAGGTTGACTCGAGCCTTGTGAGTGTAATTGGGTAGACGGAACCCTTAAGGGCCGTCGATAGCTGTGAGAGCTTTTGAGCGTGCTGGCTTTGTTCAAATTATTGTTCACGGTAGATAACACGCTCTTTTCCAGAAACTGTAACTAAGGTCTATTCAACATAGTTGCAGTGGTTTATATAAACCACAGGTGGGTTCTGTGGGTGTTGAATAAACACAAATACACCTGAGCAAGCCTCTGCAATAAGGGTTGGCTAGCCCCCCTAGTAGACGAGTATACTCGAATACGAGTGGCCAGCTACATATATATATATATATATATATATATATATATATATATATATAAGGCAGGGTGTGTGTGTGTGTGTGTGTGTGTGTGTGTGTGTGTGTGTGTGTGTGTGTGTAACGAATGCACGGCCGCAATTTTCGACGGATTCGCACCAAAATTTACATGCACATGCTCCAAGTTAGTGGGAAGGCCAAAACCGACGTTGCATTTCCCAACTCCCATCGATAGTGGAAATAATCGATTTTTTCATGCTTTTACAGCAGTTTTCATGTAGTTTGCGGCCATTTTCTATTGGCCAGAGTGAGAGCCTATAGCTGGCTGCCACGAATAGGCAGGAAGATTCTATTGGCCAGCGTGAGAGCCAACAGCTGACTGACACGAATGTCAACTAGCATGCTAGCATGCAAAAAAAATCGATAGCTGCATTCGTCACAAGTGGGAAAAATTTAAATCTGCATGGCACTTTACTCCAGTTGGCTCATTCGCTTGCTTAAACTCAACGTTGATTCTGATTCAGCAGAACTGGGTTGGATGTGAAAAAGTATTTGTTGTTAACATTCTTTTTTCATTCGGTTTTTTCCAGTTATGAGTCCTTTTTTAAAGCTGATCGTTTTGTGTTCATTTAGTTTAGTTCTTTTTTCGTAACAGATTTAGTGTTTAGTATAGAGCTTAGAAAAAATTCGCAGTGTGAGATAGGCAAGAAGTAAGACATGTAGCAACATCAGCACGGCAAAGGATACTCCTTTAAAGTCAAGGTAGGGCAAAAATATTTTAAGTCAAGTGATAGCGATTGTTGTATGAGTCGTACGATTTTTGAATCAAGCACAGGCAACGCCGGGCCATGCTGCTAGTATATATATATATATATATATATATATATATATATATATATATATATATATATATATAATTATTTATTTAAAAATATGATTCCAACTCGCTACATAAGAGGTCTCATGTTTCAAAACAAGAGCCAAATACTTCAAAATAATATTTGAATTAACTTGAGTTAAAGTAGGCTCTGTTCCATCTTCAAGCGAAATTTTTTTGCGAATTACGAAGACCTTCATCTATGTACAATGTGTGTGATCTTAGGGATTTTTATTTTACAAAAGATGATCCATGGAACATGCCATGAAGCCATTTCTGACCTTAGGTCTCTTGTTGGGACCCAGAAGGAAATTTATATACAACACAAATGCTACAACTACTGCTAATAATAATAATAATAATAATAATAATATAAGATATTAAAAATGTGGTACATGAGGATATTAACAATTGCAGTTGTAGTTGGAGCCCACGAAATGATTGGAAAAGATTCCAATAGACTCATTGAAGGAATCCCTGGTAGCCTATGCCTTAAAGAAATAAAAAATTGTGCTCACAAGTACACCTTACGAAGGGCTTTATCTATGTAAAATACGTGCGTTTTTTTTTGGTTGGGGGGGGCTGTATTCAAACTGCGCAGTGGAAAATGTCATGATGCCATGTCTGACCTCAGGTTTCTTGTCGGGACCCGAAAAGAAATGAGTATACACCAAAAATCAAAGGAAATACTACTACTACTACTACTACTACTACTACTGCTGCTGCTACAACAACAACAAAAACAACAACAATAATAATAATAATTTAGGAGCATGATTCAACTGGGATTTTTCTATCAACACAGATCGAACAATACAAGCAAATCGTTCGGGTATTATTATCGAAGACAGTAAAGAAAACAGTTTACACACTGACTGACTTGAACGCATCATGTGACAAAAATAGTTCTGTGACGAAGAAGTATTTTTGCCCACTTCTCATAAACATAATGAAAGGTCGGCTTATATTTGGACAGGCTTATACACGAGTATCAATGAGTTATGTGCTATACGTGATACACGCTTAGGCGATCATATATCTTTCGATACATGACCGGCGATGCAGATGTTTTCCCGCAGTAGGTTGCTATTTTTTTCTGCGGTAGACCAGTTGCCATCTATGGCCATTCCTGCTATTTGTCCATAGCTGGTGGCGGTGGGGGGACGAGAGTATTCATACCTTTCCCAAGGGTATTAGCACGTAACTGAATGTAATGGAATTCGAACTCGGCTCTCTGAATCCTCAATCCGAGCCGCTATCCATTATTCCACCGTGTCTCCCATACACAAGAAAAATACGGTAAAAATATTAATAATAACAATGGCAGAATACCTCAGAAGATCAATAATGAGAATACCTCAAAAAATTTACCAAAATAATTTGGGAGAGTATCCAAATTACAGATCATCTTAAAGATATTGTTCTGTATTTTTAGTTACATACGTGGCATTATTAGCATTTACTTTTAGCTAAATTCAGTCAAAAATATCAGTTTTGATTGTACTGTGTCATGTTCATTCGTTTTTACATATTCTCATAATGATAGAAGGAAATGAGTAACAGTTTTGGCATATTATGCTAGATTATTTTTTCAAGTTAAATGTCCGTCAGTTCAAATATTTACAGCTAATAGTTTAAAAGCCGCGCTATCGGGCGGCATTTAAGCTAGATCCTAAAGAGGGGGCTCTTGATGGGCCTTCATCACAAGACGTAGGAAGGAGTAGATGCGATAGGCAACAATAAACTACAAAAGAACTCAAAATTGATTGCATTAATATTTAAGCTTACCTATTTAAAGTTCAACGATAATTCTTCTGTTGTCAGTTAATTTTAAGTCAGTTTGATGTACGTGGGCGCTTACTTTCCGTACAAACAATTATTTTTTATTTTATTGGTGACTTTTGCTGGATTTCGCGATTAATCTCAATTATTCTCAATTTTGGTTCGAATTTATAAAAATTGTTATCGTACAAAAAAAAATTCGTCGCAAAAAATCACGTAAAAAGTCGCCGAAAACAATCACAGTAATCAAAATTTGGGAATCCAAAATTTCAGGATTGTGGGTCCGGATTAGGCATGGAATGTTTTTAATTTGCCTGATTCTAAAATGGTATATGTTGAGCTACTGCCTCTAGGAATAAAGTTGAAAATGTGTGACACACTGACATTCGCATTTATTATATAGAAGAGACGCCATGAAGCTTCTACAGAGTCGAATCACCCTTATCGCTTCCGTAAGTGTAAGAAGAAAGTTTCGCCTAAATTTCTTTTTCCCAAAAATTGTTACTTTTTTGAAACAGACAACCAGGTTGCTGCCTCTCTGAAAAGTTTAGTCTCCGTCTTCATCTTAATTGTCGCCTTGCCTTTTCATCTAAAGTGTCATTTCCCCCTTCATCTCAAGTGTCACCTTCCCTTTGAATCTCAAGTATCATCTACCCTCTTCATCACAAGTGTCATCTACCCTCTTCATCACAAGCGTCATCTACCCTCATCGTCAAAACTGTCATCTCACTTCGTCTCAAGTATCATCTTCCCATTTTATTGCGAGTGTCATCTTACCTCTTCATATCAATCGCTTATCTTTCCTTTTCATATCGTCTTCTTTCCTTTTCATCTGAAGTGTCATTTTCCTCTTCTTCTCAAGTTTCAACTTTCCTTTGCATCTCAATTATCATATTTCCTCTTCATCTCAAGTGTCTCTACCCTTATCGTCGCAAGTGTTATCTCTCAAGTATCATCTTTCGACTTTATCTCTAGTGTCATCTTCCTTCTTCATATCAAACGCTATCTTTCCTTTTCATCTTAAGTGTCATCTTCCCCTTTCATATCAACTTCCTTTTTCATCTAAAGTGTCATTTTCCTGCTCTATCTCAAGTATCATCGCTCCTCTACATCCCATATGTTGTCTTCCGTCTTCATTTCAAGTGTCATCTTCCCACCCCATCCTCAAAGTGTTCATTTGCCACCACTTTCTATTCTATTCATATTACACATCTCATTTAGTATTTACCATTTTGATTTCATACCTCTACCTTGAACGGCACTCGAGTCTAGTATTGGTTGAAATTTAATGTGTAAAAAATATTAGATCAATGATTTACTGAGTCATCTTCAGCATAACCTCGTTTTAAAAACCAAGTTCATGCCAATCAAGGCGATAAAGCCACGGAGAATGAAAGAAACTGAGAAGACAATAAAAGAACAAGATTCAAGACAAAAAATGACGATTAACATTGCATTTTAATTTTTGAAGATATTACTTGGCAGGATACCAGGAAGCCACAAAAGAATTCTACAAGCGAAAAGTAAAGAAGAAGCTTATAGCATCAAATCTGCTGTTACAGGTACCAATTTCATCAGTGAAATGATGAAATCGTGCTACCAACCATTTCCCAAAATCTGAACAAAAAATTGAACAACTGAATACCATCTTCAATATTTTCCTGTTTGTTACACAAACTGTACTTGTGGTAATCACGGATAAAATAAACATCTCGTAAACGTAATAAAGCTGAAGTTACGCTTTTCTCTGATATTAAAATCAGAAAATATCTTTAATTTATAAATATTTTAACGTATTTTTTTTAAATATTCCCTTTGTTACCGCTTCAACTTTTGATAAGAAAATAATCCCTTATGAAATCAGTTTCCCTTTCATTTACAATCATAAAATGACGTTGCCATAATTATTAATTCTCAATGTAAAAAAAAAAAA
The DNA here is from genome assembly GCA_963932145.1 of Acanthosepion lycidas. Classification (NCBI taxonomy): domain Eukaryota; kingdom Metazoa; phylum Mollusca; class Cephalopoda; order Sepiida; family Sepiidae; genus Acanthosepion; species Acanthosepion lycidas. Next base: position 60,202,797 of record OZ010584.1, read on the forward strand.
AAAAAAAAATACTTACGCAGGCCAAAACAGGAGCCGATTTCTAAATGTTGTTTTAATACAAAAATCTCCTGAAAAATAAAAAAATAAAAACCGAAGAAACGTCAAAATTTTTCAGTTTAACTTATTTTTCCTTAAATTGCTACCGTATTGTTTCTCAAATCTTTTTTCTTTTAGAAAGATTAATGCTATAGCCACTCGTTACTTCTGACTAGCTATTAAATTTCATAAAATAAAAATTTTTAAATTCCAACTTTTGATCATGTTTGTTGTCATTTTCTTTCAAATATCCCTGCATATCAATCACTGAAATGCCAAGAGTGAGTAAGAAAAGATACAGCAATTGTACCAGATTCCTGTATTGGATGTGAAGACGGTGAAATACGCGAGATGTTTCGGTTTATTAACGTTCTTCCCGGCGTCGTCGTAACATATCTTCCCTGTCCTTTTTTTTAAAAAATATTTTCATGGTAATTGTGCTGATGATCTGTCCGCTTTGGTACCTCGACTTGACGGATTTAAGCGCGGTAACAGATTGGCAGCTAAGTTTCAATCGTATAGAGTTGAAATTGCTAGGTTTCAACCGTATAGTTGAAATTGCTAGGTTTCAACTGCATAGAGTCGAAATTGCTAGGTTTCAACCGTATACAGTTGAAATTGCTAGGTTTCAACCGTATAGAGTTGAAATTGCTAGGTTTCAACTGCATAGAGTCGAAATTCCTAGGTTTCAACTGTATAGAGTTGAAATTGCTAGGTTTCAATTTCTTCTTTCGGACTTCTTGTTTTCCAGTTAACTTCTAACTTCAAAAATTTAAATGCAATTTATGCCCTTTTGCCGTTCTCTGTCCTTAATGTTTTCTTTTTCTCATATTCTTTCACACTCAGTAAACACTTGCGTCTTAGTGGCTTTATTGCCTTGCTTAGGGAAAACGGAATCAAAATACGTGAAACGAATAAATAAAGGGAAAATAAATTAAAAGAATACTTGTACTGTAATCACGGTATGCAAATCGAGTACAGAATATAGAGCTGATTTTCAAATTTTTTTATTACGATTATTGTACGACTGTACTATATAAAATTTGAAATAAAATAACACACAGAGATATATACATATATCTATATAAGTAAAGATGAATGTATCTGTGTATATCTGTTTGTCTGTCTGTACATCTATAGGAAGAAAAACTACTTCACCGATCTTCATTAAATTTGGAACATAGATAGTAAACATAAAAGGGGGGTTTGATTTATTTTTGAGGGGAGCAAAAGGGACAGAATCCCCCTACCCTTGAACATACGAGGAGGCCCAAAAGTAACCGGAATCGTTTTCTGTGTGGCAAACGCGTAGTAGTTCAGGCTTCCAACGCTAGATGTCACTTGAGGCAACCCTCAAGCATTAGTGTGCTAACTGGTGTTATCGTGGGAAGACGTACAGCTCCGTGGTTCACATTTGTTTTGAAGTGCTTCACACCTTTTCGTCTATTTTTACCATGACTGAAAGGATGCCTGTCGTAAACTGAAAGAACAGTTGGAAGTTAATCCAGACCTTTTTTCGAAGGTCATCACTGGTGACTAAAGCTGCTGCTATGGCTACGACCCGGAAACGAAGTAGCAATCAAGTAAGTGGAAGCAGCCAACGTCACCACGAACCCTAAAAAGCGCGTCAAGTGAAGTCCAATGTCAAGACGATGCTAATTTGTTTCTTTGATGTGAAAGGAATTCTCCATAAAGAATTTGTTCCTCCTTGTCAAACTGTTAATCGGGTTTTTTACTTGGTAGTCCTGAAGCGTTTGCGAGACAAGATGGGACGAAAACGCCCTGACCTGTGTAAAGTGGAGGGTGGTGGTTGCATCACGACAACGCGCCAGCGCACGCCGCCTTGACTGTTAAACAGTTTCTGACAAAGAATAGCATGATCCCACTTCCCCACCCTCCCTATTTACCCGATCTCGCCCCCTGCGACTTTTATTTGTACCCTCGAATGAAGAAAGTCCTCAAAGGAAAACGTTTTTGCAGATGCGGAAGAGGTTAAGAAGAAAACGACGGAGTCATTAAAAAACATAACTTCACAAGAGTTCCAGGACTGCTTTGAACAGTAGAAAGCACGTCTGGACCGGTGCATTGCTTCAAATGGAGAATATTTTGAAGGTGATAAGAATATAAACATACTACAATAAACTGATAAAATTATGACACAATTCCGGTTACTTTTGGGTCACACCTCGTAAATGTATCCATGGATTCAAAAACTACTGAACAGATTTTTATGAAACTCCCTGCATGAGGGTAGATGTATTATGATATTTTATTTTGATCAAAGAATGTCTCATCGTGGGCTATCACCACCACCCCCTCAAATTTGTTCTCTTCGATTTGAATTAAATTTAAACTTAGGTAAATGAGCTGAAATGATGCCTATTCACAAAATATCAGCCAATTTCAATAATATCAAGACACCCTAATGGGGGCTAATTCACAGCCACTATTGAACATTTTGGAAGCCCATACCTTGAGTATTTGAACATCTATTATCACTGAATTTCTACCATAAAAAAAGAATTTATAGTATATGATTGGTTACTAGTTTTCGCGTGTATTAGTCTCTTAGGATTTGCACTCTAATCCCTATTGCCTACACAATAAACTACATTCGGTAGTCAAGTTTCTTATCGAGAGATTGGAAGTTTTAAGGTGGATGAAACCGTCTCTTAATTTTTTTTACTCCCACGTCCACCCTGAGCCGGCGTGGTAGAACCTGTTAGGGTCCCGGCTATGAGCAAATAGCGAGCCCTTAAACAAAAAACAAAACACTAGGAAAGTATAAAAGATACGGTTAATTTGCAGTGTAAAACCCGCGCTCAGTTCGCATTAAAAATTTCCAGAATACTTACATATATGTGTAACTGTACATGCTCGATTCAAATCTGGCTTGATAAATTTGATAAAATCTACCGTTTTGGAGTTATCGACAGTGAAATTTGGGATTCAATCGCGTCGTTGGCGGAAGCCATTACTTGCGTTGTTTGCTGTGGAAAGCTAAACGCGGAAGACTATGGAAAGCTAACCTCGGAACTGATCTTTCTTGTCTAAATTTGTCTCAATTACTGCTCACGAGAACTATTTACGTACACATGCTCAGTTTGCACAATGATACCTACACTGATAGCTATTCTGCAGCGAATATATACAAACAACGCAATGGCTGCCCACGACGCGAATGAATCCAAACTTTCACTGTCGATACCTCCAAAAAGGTAAATTGTATCAAATTTATCAAGCCAGATTCGAATGGAGCATGTACAGTTACACATATATGTAAGTATTCTGGAAATTTTTAATGCAAACTGAGTGCGGGTGTTACACTGCAAATTAACCAAAAATACATTTTTTTTTATAATAAAAATAACAGTAATACATTTTTAGAAAAAATTACCCACAATACATTTTTGTAGTGAAATTACAAGGTGTACATTTTTATTAAAAAATGACCAACGATGCATTTTTATAGTAAAGTGACAATAAAGGCATTGTAAAATTGAATATCTGGCATACCTTGTCAAAAATGAAAAAAACAATTTGCTATGATTAATGTTATCTCTTGTAAGGAGAAACGAGTTTTCATTTATCGTTTAATTTTGTAAGATTATTTAGTAAAAAAAAAAAAAAAAAAATGCAACATTAACATTTAATCAGGAAATAATGCAATTCTTTCGAATTAATTATGAAGTTTTAATTTTCATATTTAGATTTCGGTATTAAATAACCCATAGGTTATGTCGCTAAACAAAACAACGAAATGAAACTGTTACCAGTTCAGGTATATTTCTGTTTCTTCAAAAAGCCAATCTCTGGTTTGTATTATTAATACTTGAAGGACCCTTAGATTTCCTTTTGCACATGTTCTCTCCTCTGTAACTTCACTAGCCAGATAGTTAAATTCCTGTATCGGCTTGATTTTAACATTCCCATTATGTACATGTGTTCTTTTTTTTCTGACGAACATGCATTCGATTTTCTTACAATTAATAGTCATTTCTTCTTACTTTCTATTACTATCGTGTTAAAGTGTTCTTTTTCAACACATAGCAGTAAATGCAGCTGTGAAGTTTGTGTTGCATTCATCTTTCAAGGGAAGGCGATCTTGTCAGTCTTGAAAATCAACATTCGAATTCCTTGTTTTTACCTTAGGTCGAACACTAGCCACCCCAACCAGGGAGATATATGAAAGTCTTTAACTTTTTTCATAAATAATGTCCAATAAGTTTAACTTGCATTTGTTTTTCTATACTTTCTGGGAAAACGTAATTACTTTTCGAACAACCTATTTTTAAAAAAAAAAAAAAAAAAAAAAAAAAAAAGCTGCAATTAAACATTTCTTTTAAAGTATAAAGAAAACATTGTTTCTATCATCACATCATCATTTAAAAAGAATAATTTCCAAACAACTTTATTCAGTTAGTAATTTATAATTAAGTTGTAAAAATTATCAAATTCTTAAGCACCTCAAAGATTTTGAGAACTTTGAACTATACTGGGATTAGCTGTAGTTGTGACACTATGAGTTGGATATATGCGCACGCGTGTGTGTGTGTGCGCCCGCACATCTGTGTGTGTGTGTATATATACACCCACACATCTGTGCGTGCGCGCGCACACATATGTGCGAGAAGATTAGTTAGATTTGACCTGGGTATCAAACTTCAAGACCCAATGACTAGATTGGGAATCTAGATAAAAACATGTTTTGGACATATGGCCAAAAGGGTAGATAAGTGTTAAGTACTTGTCAAAATACGAAGATAGTTAAAAGACCGGCTCGGGTCAAAACTTAAAAGGGTCTGAATTTAATGTCCCTGAATCGGAGTCAGCTAGGCTAAGAAATATTTTTATGTCCACTTTCTTCAAAGGGAGAAATGGTCATGAAAAATTTATGCGTTTATTCGTGGGTGTTCCTTTCCCAGAAATGATGAAAGAGGACTCTGCATATATACGGGAGCGCTTTGGGTTACGGACAGTGAGACTTAGTTTAGGTTCGAGGAACGTTGATTTAGGCCGGAGCAAGTAACAACGAAGAGCGACACATTAGCAGCCGGACATTATTAGTTAAGATATATTTTTTTTGACAGCCGAGAATCAGCCCAGAATTAATCATCCACAAAAGATCGCATGCCCTCCCTCCTCTTTTCGTCCTACCCAAGTTTGTAGTTGTGTTTTTCTTTTGCCTGTGAGCCTGCCTCTCGCTCGATCCGCCGCACAGAAATTCTACGACGTGGGGTCTATATCTTTGTGCAACGAGTTGCAGAGGTGGGTAGTCTCATATAGTATGTACGTTTTATTTCCATCTAGGCATAAATATTTTAAAAAATACGATAGGACTGTTGTGTACAAAGGAATATTTTGAAAAAAAACAATAGAAACTAAGCGTTAATAGGTGCCATTCTATAAGGTAAACATTTTGGTAAGTTTCCATAGCATCATGTTTAATTTATTTAGTTAACCATTGCTCCACGCTGAGTTGTCTAAATTCACTACATTTTCTTAGATGGTGTTGTACCAAATAAATGTTGGATGCCCACTTTTACAAAAAAATCATCAGACGTACCTTGCCATCTTTTAACAGGCGAATCCATCGGGGTCCACTCAAAATGGGTGCTGCCATCTGGAAACATTTTCCGGGCCAAATAATATCCACTGGTTGCATGAAAGTTGAACGAAACATTGTTGGCGTGCGTGTGCAAGCACATGCTGGAAACAGTGGTTCAGTTGAAGTATTTCGTAGCCAAAGACACAGCATCAGTACCTGCAAGAAAATCAGGAACATGTCATATATGCTGACTAACCAATATGGTAGAAATTCTATGTTGTACCCTTTTAAGTATACATTAATAATATGGATCAATATACTTCTAATATTAGCGAAAAAGTCATTATTTACAATTTAAATACCATAATTATTCTTGTATAATATGTACTTTTTTCTATATTTTAAACATATAAAAATAGGATTGTTGTATTGTGAAAATACATTACTTCCCTTTATTCGTGTAATTACCTTCCTTAGTACTCTGTTCTATATATATATATATATATATATATATATATATATATATATATATATATATATATATATATATATATATATATATATATATATATATATATATATATATATATATATTTGTAACATCTTTTGGCTTGGTCTTTTCTTATTTAGCTTTTAACCCGTTGTTTAGTAAAGCCATCGTTAACCTATTTTCTGGTCCAGATATTCTTATTGCATGTATCCAAAGGAATATTGGTTATTTTTTTTTTTTTTTTTTTTGAATAGCCGCATTGAGATTGGTGAATTGGGGCCGTACTTCTTTGCAATTACTGTAAAAGCAAATATTGATATATTTTGGCCGCGATGGATGGTATGGTCTAAAGTAAGTTTTATATATCAATGCTCCGATTGTGAAAAATAGGATATACAAGTGTTCGGTTTAACTATATTCCAATCTTCTTTCGGTATTATTGTCAGTGAATAGAAGAGGCTTTACTGATCTCGACGCAATCATGAGATCTGTGTGTAGTAAGGTAAATTGTGGCAGTAGTATCAATTTTTAGTAATAATGGAAGTGATACGCAATGAAATAAATAAACTTATTCTTTAGAAAATATTCGTTAAATTATTTTTATTTTCAGTGAATCTTATGATAATTTATCTACCCAGGCATTTAAAACAACATGCCTGGCTGCATACACAATTCCGGAAAATCCTTGTTGAAAACACAACTATACTTAAACATGAAAACAATAAACAAAAGCTAAAAATTCTTGAAGCTATATAAATAAAGTTGAAACCTAACCTGAACAAAATGAATTATGAAATCTCCACAAATATTCTTAAATGCCTATAATTGGTAACAGAAGCCATTGGTTTATACCAACGGCTTCCCATACTTAATACTTCTCGAATTCGCTCTCGCGTGGTCATGTGTGACGTCATGAGTTGCAGTGCGATTTTCGCTTCCAGCGCCTTTATATGCACTAGCTTGTCGTTGCTTGGAAATCATCCATGTAAATAGAAACAGACTATCATCACATTCTTGTCCGTGTATTGCTTAATATAGTGTACAGTAATTGTCATCTTTGATAATGGCTTATGTAAGCCGAAAGCTTAGATTGGATTAAAAAATATGTATCAATATTGTGATTTTCTTTCTTCGTTTAATGATAATGTTATTAAGCTTATCAGACGATATGAAAAGAATTTACATAAAATAAATAGACAAAACTTGTCTATATTATTTAATGAAACATGCATCAATATATATATATATATATATATATATATATATATATATATATATATATAAGTTGTAGGCAATGCCAACCCAATGTAAAGAAGAAAGCATATTAAAGAATACTATGAAACGCATTCTAAAAACAGCGATCGTTTTAGAGGAAGTAATTCACACAAAAAAGTACACCCAGCAGTTTTTTATCGACTGGGAATTACATGAATTTTCTTTGAAAAAGAAATAAAAAAAGAAAATGGAAAGATTATATATATAAAGAAAGAATGCGGTTTTGTTTGTCCAAAAACTTGATGTGAAAATAATTTTACATACTGTAAGTGATTCTAATACATTTACTTGTTTTAAAAAGAAATATAGTATATTAAAAATTAAAAGTGAAAATATTTTTAAAATCGTAGTTAAATAAAGCGTATTCTAACCTAAACCCCACCCCACAAAATCTTTAAGTATACAAAGAGAAAAAATGCCGTAAGAATTGTTGCCGTTAACAATAATTTTTTTTTTTAATCCAGACGACATGCATTTAACGGATGTCAGAATTCATTGAAAAATACATCCCTACCCCTACCAAAACGTAACTAATGACTGATACAACAAAATACAATGATAATGAACACGCAAAAACCCCTTGTCTGGATGAATGGATTTCTCTGTATCCTTGAAAACGTGAATTATGATTTTTGCTGTGTCTTTAAAACCCAGTAATTGTAAAAATAAGTTACTCCAAAATTCGCTTGAGGGTGAAATGGAACTAATGTCTTTAATTTAATTACAAAATTAAATTCGAAGCTTTTAGCTTCCATTTTTGAAACATGGTTAGAACTGTGTAGCGAAAAAAACATATTTTAAATCAATTAATTTATAATATTAATGCTCTGCAAATTCACATTGAGCACTATTTTGTAAAAATAAAAATATCTAAAAGAACACCGGATTATATATCTTACTCTTCTTTCTTTTTATTTATATATACATATATACACATATATATATATATATACAAGCATATACAAGCATATATGTATACATGCATATATATATATATATACATAAATATATGTATATATATACATATGTGTGTGTGTGCATGTTAAATAGAAATTATACAGGAAGCTGCAAAAATACCTCCCACCTAATGGTAAGATGTTAGTGGTAATGATGTCTTCATCTAGTTAATGTCTTACCATTATGTATTGGGTGATTTATGGGACGTATATGTCTGCTGTAAACTGTAAAACATTAGTAGTTAACGTTATATTATGAACACAGATATATATCCGCCGACAAATGCAGTTATTTTTGCATATGTCTGAACGACAAAACTTCAAGCTAGTGAATTTTAAGAAGTAGCGGAATTATATAGACAAAAGACAGTTAATGCCTGCGTATTTTTCAGGAACAGATTGGAGATGAAATTAATATGTAATAGAAATAAAATTGTATTTCTTTCGGCTTATATTGTATTTATAATGGAAATAAAAATGTATTTCTTTCGGCTTATAATGCTCAGTGGACGTTTTCCATATTGACTACAGTAAAATTCGTTGCGTTATGCGTTGCCAAAAATGGTGGTTTTAAAGCTCGGAAATTAATCATTGTATTTATCAGTTGATAATTGATTGTCTTAAAAAAATCGTCCTGAGAATGACGATAAACTACACCCGGCATCAAGGCACTGATCGGAAGCTTTGAGGTTTTAAGGAGCGTGGAACTACCTCTTAATTGCTGTTGTTCTCTGGTTCACCTGTACTCTGAGTGGTAGCGCCTGTTAGGGTCCCAGCTATGAGCAAATAGTGACCCCCCTTCTCAAAAAAAATTTCAGCAGGTCATTTTATAGTAAAATAACCAAGAATACATTTTTATAGCAAAATGACAACCAATACAACGCTAAAAAGTATATAAATACATTTATAAGTAAAATTAACAACAATGCATTAAAAAAATAGCAATACATTTTATAATCTACAAACTATATATCTAAACATATCTTTATTCTGAAAGCATAAAATTACGTAAAAATATTTAGATTTCGGCACTAAATAACTTATAGAGGTTGATATGTCGTTAAACGAAATCAATCACCTCCAGCACAAATTAAAAAAATACGGATACATTTTCTTTTCATAAGGATATCTATTTCGAATACTGAAATCGATATAAATCGGTTAATGAACTATCTTAAGGTAGAACAAAGCCTTACTGCATGTAGAAATGGTTATGTTTCCAAGAAATCAAGATCTTACCTGAAAGACCTTCATACTGTTCTATTTGCTGACAATTATACCAAATATTGTAACACTGTTCCCGAACAAGATCGCCGGCAAAAATAGCGTATTTATAGGACTGGAGGTTTATACAGACATCCTGTTTATAATTCTCTTATCAGTGTGGAAATGTTAAAACTAGGAAAATAGGAGAAATGGGGCAAAGCATATGCACAGAGAGAGAGAGAGAGTGATTTGGAAACGCAATTAATGTGCGTATAACTAACAATCCTTAATAACTAGTAAGTTTTAAGCCCATGTCCCTTCAGGACGTGAGCTAACATTGCTCTCCACAAGTCCATTGTGTTTATTATATATGAATTGCTATGAATTCTTAAGAAAGTGAAGTAATTTCCCGTTGCCCTCTTCACGTTTTTGAACCCAGAATAGTTCTTCTTCTGGACTGGTTGTCACACAAGGCTAGAGAGGCCGCTCTACCTTGTTATTTAACACGTAACTGGGTAAAGAATTGAAGAAGTGATTTGTTCATACCTTTACGACGGGCATTTGTGCGAAATTGAACGCAACAGATGCGTCGGGAATTTGAACTCCGCTCAGCGATTTCATTTTTAGCGGCGATAACAGCTATACTACCCACACATGCAATAAATGCACTTCACCCTTAAAAAAAATCTATCAGGTTTACATATAGATAGGCACATCCGACGCACGCTCACACTCACATACACACACACTCACTCACACAAACACTCACACTCACATAAACACACACACACACACACTCACAAATACTTGAAGACATTATTTAAATACATATTTTTAATAATCTGATTGAAGATATGCATTTTAATTATAACTACTTGAATCGTCGAAGGGACAAAAGGACAGAAGAATCAGAACACCTGAACTGTTGACTTGTGCTTCTCAGCACTTCCAGCATTGTCATATGTGCCCATTATTTCTCTAAAAGTATAGAGGATGCGAACCTTCCACGTTCAGATGGTTGTACCCTGCGTTGGTAGTTTGTCGCTCAAATCGCCCACTTTTCACGCCCATTCTGGAGTGAGTCAATGCGTCGGGGAATCGTTGTTGATACGGGCCTCGACCGATTCGGTATAATGTTGCTTTGATTCCTCCCTTTTCCTGATCCTTTCAGTGGTCTTTCAGATATTCCATATTCTTGTCCCTATCTGACTTTGTTTCACTAAGTTAAATCCAAGAAGTATATCCCTAAATTTAGAACCAATTCTAAAGAAAAAGAATATTTTACGGTACATATGAAGACATAATAAGCAAGACGTTTCATGTTGTCTTCTTTTTTTATTAGAATTGTTTTCAAAATACAAAGCAATTCCTCTTTGCCAATATTCACAATGAGGTTCAATGCCTCGAACGCCTGCTCGCTCTAAGGCTCACACTCGATCTAAAATGGAACACGGATATTCGTGCCATCGCAAAAGAAGCTCTAAAAATGGTCAGTAAGGCAGGTCGATTTTGGAACTTTCGTATTGCACTCAATTTAAAAGTTGGGATTTGACAAGATAAACAGTGACACAAAATATGTTTTTCCAAATCATTACCGTTTTTGAGGAAATTAGTTTAGGTTCAAAATCGTAACGTTGGAATTTCATTCCAGTGATCAGTGAAATTTATAATTTACTGAAGCTTGACAAATTGTATATGGACAAGATGCATAGCACAAGCACATTATTAGTAAATCATTGTGTCTACAAATAATACCTTACTTTACTTTAAAGGGAAATTATAGTGAACAATTTAGCTATATTCTTATGTTATGTGCTATACAGTGCAGTAGTTTTAGTGTGATTTTTAATAAACAATGCAAATCTGCCCTCCCATTAGAATGTCTAACGCTCAACTCCACGAGAGCACCTCTTTCCGACTGCTCAGTCTCACATGCTGACCTGAGATGGAACAAATACATTGAGTCAATAACTTCGTCTACCGCAAAGAAAGTTGGCTCCCTGTGCCGCGCCAGGAAATTTTCTCTCTGGGGTCGATCCTTCAAATCTACAAATCACCCTACCCTACTATTCTACCCATAGATGGAGGTGGGAAGAAATGGATTCATACTTCACGAAGCGTAAGTGAACACAACTAGAATTCGAACTCGGCTCTCTGATTATTCATACCGTGTCAATATCCCTTACAACACAACTATACCTCCTTATAATATGTATTTCTTAATTATTCCGACCTGCCCCTTAAAACAATCTCACTCAGTAATTCTCTACCACGAGTTGCCCTTGGGCCTTGTAATGTGTGAAATATCAGTAAATAAAAAAATATGGCAAGTCATTCTCGTAAACAATTTTTCTTTTGTTTTTGTCAACACTTTTTATCTTCTCCCTTCATGTTACTGTTTTTTCCTGTACTTTGCCTCAGGGTCATTATCTTTTGTTGGCCAGCGGTTTGTTGTTCGCATACATAGCCGATGCACATGTAAGATTTGCATTTGTGGAGTTTCAAGCTGATGTTTTATATACTTGTAGTCAGCAGGCTTGCCACTTGTTGCAGGAAGAGATTGACAACTTTCCAAATAAAAGAATTCAGCACGTGCGTGGGTTTTGCATCTATCTATCTATCTATCTATATATATATATATATATATATATATATATATATATATATATATATATGGAACAATAAAAAATATTAAAAAATAAAATCTTCAGACACTGGGTTGTATATTAATATTCTTTCGTTTTTATTATTATTTCATTTAGATTCATCGACTAGTTTCGCCCAACATGGCCATCATCAGGAGAAAAAAAAATTCTGCTTGCTGGTAAGCAGTGAACAACAGAAATGAATATTTTGATGGAGAAAATGAACTTTTGTCTGTAGTTTTCATTTGTTTTTTTTTGTTGTTTTATATTTTTTAACATGAATTTTCGTCAGCCCTTGTGTTGGTTAAACATTCTCTTTTCGTTTGTTATTTAAGATAAGAGCTGGATTGATTTATGCTGCTCTGAATTTCCTTGATCCTTTTGGCGGTATAATTGGTTCCTGGAAAGGAGATGTGTCTCTGTTAAGTGCGTGTGTGTTATTTGGTCCTTAAGGAGTTAGTAGGATTATATATATATATATATATATATATATATGATATAGCAATATATGATTTTGTATAATTTTATATATCAACAGTATTTAGAAAAATAGTATGACAAATTGGAAAGTCTTTGACGCGGTTCATCCGTTAGGATTTCATCAGACTGAGCTTTGTTGATGGTACCACGTCTACACATGCGCAAAAAAAAAAACGAGAGACGCTATTTTTGAAAGAATTTTGTTTTAATCTAGCCTTTTTCCAATTTGTCCTATTGCATATATATATATATATATATATATATATATATATATATATATATATATATATATATATATATTAGTAGTAGTAATCTTATAAGTATAAGAAACTATACTCGTTCGCAAAACCTTTGGTGTCTTGATTTGCAAATAATCAAATCAATACCAAAGGGAAAAAAAGGTATAAAAAAAGAAAGAACCAATGTTTTAATCAATTCACCCCAAGCAAAAGGATAATGCCATTAAGATGCGAAGGCTCTAATGGAAGTGAAAGAGAATGAAGACTTTAGAAGGAACCGGAAATCCAACCCTAAACAGAAAAACAAGGAATAAACTTCTACACATGTTCAAAAGACGGGAGAGCCGTGTGAACCGGGTGATAGGCGAACCTATCTATTTAAGAATAGCATTTCTATACTTTCGTGTATAGAAAGACAACTTATGAAGTGGATAAAAAGACATTTATGGTATTAATGCGAAGGCCGGTGGGGGACGTGTTTTGATTGAAATTAAATTCACCGCCCTCGAGATTATTTTCTCTGAGAGAATGAGTTGTCATGCTAATACCACATCCTGTGTTTCCTATTCAATTTATACTAACCTTTTACAATTAGTATAAACAGTTGTTTTAATTAGAAGGTTATGCTTTGGTTTCAGTCATTAAACTGATAATAATGACTAATATGTACTCAGTTAATAATAATCAGATACATTAAGAAATGGACAAAGTCCGACAATTTATTTATTAAAGACATTTTTATGTTTAATACTGTTTATTATAAACAGAGCATTTACTTAAATACTTGTATCTATAAAAAGAACGTTAAACATAAAAATGTCTTTAATAAATAAATAATCAGATACCCATGCTTCAAAAATCTTGTTTAATTAGTATAGCTTGGCTCACATTTTTCGCTGATATAAAGATTATAAAATAGTATAAATATATATATATATATACTTAAATATATATATATATATATATATATATATATATATATATATATATATATATATATATATTTGCTAGATTTAACCGTTAACTTTTCCCTCTTATCCACACAAACAGGCCAATTATTTTATTTTATTTTATTAGGTTGCACCAACCTAATATTTTATATTTTTATTGATACATATTTTTTAATCCAATCTAAGCTTTCGGCTTACATAAGCCATTATCAAAGATGACAATTACTGTACATCATTGATGACAATTTTTTTCTATCATCTGCCAACCGCAATGATGGAGAAAGCATTACCTCGAACCATGGCCAGTGAGACACGCTGCAAGAGCCTCTCCATTTCGCGAGGCTCGTCCGTTAATCGAGACGCAATCGCGCCAATCCTCCGAAAGAACGCCATCGAACGAGGGCCAATAACCCCTGAAGTCTCCACTGCCACAGGAGTAAAAAAAAATCTATCAGCAAAAGAAGAATATATAACTATTTTTTTCATCTCTGTGTCCCGGGCGACGGATCCCGGCTCAACCGCGGACCTGATCGACCTATCCATTAACGCAACGCTTTACCGCGACCTTGTAAGGAGAAAGTTACTGTAAAAAATATCCTCAGTCAGTTAATTGCCATACGCGATACACGGTGGGATGATCATGATTCTTTTAATAGATGACTGACAAGATGAAGTTTTTCCCGCAGTAGGTTGCCGTGTCTCTCTGCTGTAGACTGATTGCCAACTAAAGTTATAGGGCCTAGTAAGTTCTGATATTCTTTCAATAGCTTGCGGGTGGGTGAAGAAGAGTTGGATTCATACCTTCACTCAGGGTAAATGAACCCGACTGGAATTCGAACTCGGATTTGAGATTTCTCATTCCGATACCTTATTTATTAAATCGCACATCTTCTACACGTCCTTATAATATAGTGATATTCTAAGCGCTACTTAGATGTGGCACAAGGCCGAAAGTATGGAGCACCCAGTGAGGATCGAACTCACTACTCAGTCATAATTGTTCTAGCGAGACAAGCTTGCTAACATATTACACCACGCCGAGGTGCCCATGGTCATTTTCTAAGCGTAGCTTAGATGAGGTACATGGCCGAAATCGAACTCACTTTTCAGTCGTAACTGATCTAGCGAGGCAAACTTGCTAACCACATCGAGGGGCCCAAACGTATTTTCTTAATTCTTTTGTCCCTTGCCTTAAAATAATCTCACTCAGTAATCCTCTACCTTGAGTTGCTCTTGGGCCTTGTAATGGGCCAAGTATCAGTAAAAAAAATATGTTACGTCATTCTCGTAAACAAATTTTCTTTTCTTTTTGTCAACTGGTTTTATTTTCTCCCTTCATGTTATTACTTTTTTTTCTTTCCCCACACAATAATTTATCTTTCTTCGGTCAGCTGTTTGTTGTGCGCAAATATAGCCAACGCGGATGTAAGATTTGAAATTGTGGAATTTTAAGCCAATGTTTTAGGTACTTGTAGCTGGTATGCGCGCCACTTGTTGCAGGAAGAGATTGTCAACATTCAAAATACGTTCAACACGTGCGTGGGTTATGCATATACATACATACATATATATATATATATATATATATATATATATATATGTGTGTATATATAAATGTATGTATATATATATATATATGTATGTAGATATATGAATATATATCTATGTATTAAAGACATTTTTATGTTTAACGTTCTTTTTATAGATACAAGTATTGAAGTAAATGCTCTGTTTATAATAAACAGTATTAAATAACATTTACCGGCCTGAATGTCCGAGAAATTTTCATAGAAAATATTCGTCATTTGACAGGATTCGAACCTGCATCCTATACGGAACCGTCATTTACGCTGACGTGCCTTAACCGACTCCGCCACAAAGGCTCGTTCGGTTGGCAACGTCGAATTTACTGCTTATAAACTTCAATCTTCCATGAATCTCGTACATTCATAACTGCTCATGGCGTATCAAATGTAAACAAATGACGTCATACATTAAGAAATGGACAAAGTCCGACAATTTATTTATTAAAGACATTTTTATGTTTAACGTTCTTTTTATAGATACAAATATTTGAGTTTTTAAGCAATCGCTATCACTTGACTTAAAATATTTTTGCCCTTCCTTGACTTTAAAGGAGTGCCCTTTGCCATGCTGATGTTGCTACATGCCTTACTTCTTGCCTATCTCACACTGCCATTTTTTCTAAGCTCTATACTAAACATTAAATCTGTAACGAAAAAAGACCTAAACAAAATGAATACAAAACAATCAGCTTTAAAAACGGACTCGTAACTGGAAAAACGGAATGAAAAAAGTATGTTAACAACAAATACTTTTTCACATCCAACCCAATTCTGCGGGATCAGAATCAACGTGGAGTTTAATCAGGCGAATGAACCAATTGGAGTACCATGCAGATTTAAATTTTTCCCGCTTGTGACGAATGCAGCTATCGAAAATTCGGTAATTCACCCGCAAATCCCATGTCGGTTATACACCTGGAATAAATTGGAATTATCCTTCAAGTTATCTAAGAATTGCCCAAACGCCCTCAAGCAACTCCCCATCCTCCTCCAGCGAGCATGGAAACAATGTAAAGTAACACAAGAATGGTGTCTGGCGGATGGCATTTGAATACCTAAAGAAAAGAACGCCAAAGGCATTGGAAATTTCCGCTCCATCTTGAATGTAATGAGAAAATATTTCAGGAGGTCCTTGCTCTTAATATGACGGACTCCCTGCTAGGTGACCATGAGATTAACTCTGCTGTCCAGAAGGCATCATGATCGGGTGTCTGATTTCGCCACTTCTTTTCATTATGTCCATAGAACTCATATTATGGGGTGCAGCGACACAACAAAGGTAGTGATGACTAAGGAACAAATGGTCCTTCCTCCTTCCAGAGCGTTAATGGATAGCATCACCATTCTGGTCTCGTCTAAGGTCGGTGTCTATGAAATGCTGCTGCGCTACTATAATCTCTTCGCGTGGGTAAGAATAACGGCTAGGCCCAAGAAAAGCTCTATCAGGAATATTCACTTCTGCATTGAGGGTGATATGATCCTGACAGTCAAAGAGAAGCCAGTGAAGGGCCTCGAACGACTGTATGAAATTGCTCTATCTGATCGGCACCGAAGTAAAGTGGTGCAGAAAGTGGTACTAGATGGACTTAAATCCGTCAACAGAATCCGTTTCTCCAGCAAATTCAAGGCTTGGTGCTACCAACATATGGCTTGTTGTCTCAGCTTCTGTGGCCGTTGCAGGTGTATGATATTACTCTGGTTCGCATTCAGTAAACGCAACAGTGTATCAACAATTACCTGCTTAATGGGCTGGAAGTTTCTCCCTGCCTCTCCACGGTGGGGCTCTAATCCAATGCCGGAAACCTGCTACTTCCCATCTTCTCGTTGGTAGAGGAATTCAAGTTCAGGAAGATACGCCATTACATGATGATGAGGAACTCGGTTGATGAGTTAGTCCGCATGTTATCGCCAGATATGAAAACTGGCACCAAATGGTTGGATGTAGAAGCCACGCATGAAGCAGAATCCAGCCAGCTAACCAAGAAGATTATGTGGTGGGTGGGAGTGACCCAACCCAGTCGAACTGGCCTAGGCAACACGAACAACCAGATTTTCTCCAAACAGGGTCCAAGACATGGTGATTGATGAATTCGGGGATTTCGAGGAAGAGCAACGAATAGCTCCTGCTGTTTCTCAGTTCAAGCAATGTACTTTTGGACGACATGAAGTGATAGTGATCCAACGAAGTCCTCATGGAATACCCTGATTGCTATGCATTCATTGGCAATATCATTCCTCCTGCGATCTACCTATGATCCCCTAACAAATGCGACCAACCTAAAGCTATAGGGGTTCATTGATACTGATGTATACACATTGCGTCAAAGTGATCGATGCACTTTACATCATGTGCTCTCTGCATGCGCATAGTCACTGCAGATATATATGTGGCGTCACCACAAAGTACTGGAAGTGGTCATGAACTTAGTCAGTACACAGTGTGTTCCAGCCAACAAACAACCTGTAACGTCCGGAGAACCTAAGATCCGTTTTCACAAGGAAGGTGAACGCCCTGTACGAAAGACCCAAATAACTCCCAACATGACACTGCTGAGCGGAGCCCGTAATTGGAACGAGTTAGTTGAACACCTCTGCGATTTCCGGTACACATCATTCAGACACAACTAATTTAACTCGAAGATAAAATAAAGAGATAAAGGAAAAGATGTCTATTGTAATGTGGTCTCTCAAAAAAAAGGAACTCGCATGATACACGAAATACATGATAAAACCATTTTTTATAAGCGAAAATTTGGGAGTCGCACGATACGCGAGATCGCACGTTACACGTGTCTTAAAAGGGAATTGTGGTCTAATATGTGTTATGGTTCGGTTCCTTGTACCACAGCTATAGTCCAAGGTAGAACCAATAAAGAAGAACTCGAACACGTGTATGGAATAACACAGATATATTACAAACAGGAATATATACAGAAAAGTAGAAAGTGTTAGTACGAACAATCAGGTTTAGTAGTAATTGTCTGAACGCGACTCTGTTCGGACTGCCTCTGACTCGACTGACTGACTCGCTCGCTCGCTCTAACTAACTGACAGACTTCCGACGGACTTCACTCCAGACTTCAGACTGAACTCCGAACTTCCTGCTTCCTCTTGAGGCACAGTATTTATTACGTATGGAATAGTCCATTATGTTATTATGGGTAAGGTCCCATAGCAATGTGTTATGATAATAGTTGCACAAAATAGATAACTTATTCCTAGTGATTAAAGTCTCCTCTAATTTTATATCAATTTCTTTCAGAATTTAATTTAAAACATTAGATACCCCGCATCTTGGATTTCAAAAATTGCATCAACAGAAGATTATGGTGACTGATGGTCCACCATAAGCGTTATCCATGACAGTTTTTTTAGAATCTAACCAGAGTATTACCGTCAAAGTTTACTGGTAGCCATTGGCTGAGATGCGCATTCGGTTTAGCAAAATACCACCGGTAATGGTTAATTGACGAAGTCCAATTCTATTTCATGAAAAATCTCGGCCACATGTTGCCAGGATGACACTGTACAAGCTCACTGACTTCGGATGCGAGACTGTCAAATCCACCATATTCCCTCGATTAACTGCACACATTAACTACCACTTGTTCAAGCATCTTTACTTTTTTTTAAAGTTATTCGCTGCAAATAAGATGCAGAATCTACGTTCAAAGATTTCTAAGCGTCCTTACTTTTGGAGTTTTATTGTAAAGGCGCAAATAACAATGGAAGAAATTAATAGATTATCACAGTTCATATTTTGACTGATTTAAACAGTGTTTAATTACATTAATTCAGGAATAAAAGTTGATTCTAAAATCGGACATTATTTTCAAAACAACCTAATAACTAAGTACTACATGTTTTGATATATAAGATATTTTTTTTAAAAAA
The DNA here is from genome assembly GCA_963932145.1 of Acanthosepion lycidas. Classification (NCBI taxonomy): domain Eukaryota; kingdom Metazoa; phylum Mollusca; class Cephalopoda; order Sepiida; family Sepiidae; genus Acanthosepion; species Acanthosepion lycidas. The sequence goes on from OZ010584.1 coordinate 60,222,102, forward strand.
CCTCGCTAAAAATTATTTTATATTCCATGAAATTAAATTTAGTCAGTATTAGGTCACAAGCTCCAAACAAAATGTTTTACAATGTTTATTATTTTAGGATTTAACAATGAAGTGCAGGAAATATTAGTAAAAATATACTATATTCCAATAGGCCAGGTCGATTTTGGAAACTTGGCATTGCACTGAATTTTGAAGTCATTAAACAATGACGCAAAATGTATTTCCAAATCGTTATCGTTTTTTTTTGAGAAAAAGTGTCAAGATTAAGTTTAGGTTCAAAATCGTAGCGTTGGAATTTAACTTAATAATTTACTGAAGTTTTACAAATTGTATCTGGGCAAGATGCATGGCGCCAACACATTATTACTAAATCATTGTGCTATCAAATAAGACCTTCACGTACTTCAAATGTAAATTATACTGAACAATTTATTATGATATAATATATCATACAGTGCAGTAGTCTTAATGTGATTGTCAATTAACAATGCATATTTAAAACATTTTGTCTTATAATTTGTGCCCAGCATTATCATTATATACACTATTATTTTTTTTATTAATCATGATCTATCAAATAATCTATCAAATAATCTATCAAATAATCTAAAACATCTTATTCATTATGTAGCCTTTTTTGTAATCTTTTACAGTTTTTAAAAAAAAATTAACTTATCGAATACAGCACAAAAAAGAATTGCATATTTTGCTTGTGGTGGTCTATAATTAGAATTCAGATTTTAATATATTTTCCATTCAATGTATCTAATACAAAATATATCAACTTTACTTGCATACATTCTTGAAATAGTAAAATTTTGAAGTCAGTTTGTTCGTAAAAACATGCAGAAATTAGGTATTTCTATACATTTTTCAGACGATATATAAAATGAAATGTTCAAAAATTGATAAAAAGCTATAAATCTAATTTTTGGTGTCACTACTTACCTGAAACCCCAGCTTTCACAATGAGTGCTATTTTGATTTTCTAAAGAAAGTGAAAAATCAAACTGCCCTTCTAATTCCATTAAGTGAAATATATAAATGAAGAATAGTTTTCATATCTGAAGCTTAGAGTTGCTACTTGATCTTCCTAACGTGCACAGATTTCAATCTAAAAACATTATTACCAAATTATAGGTAGCCTTCAATTTTTATATTGGTTTTAACAACTCGACTTTTATACGGTTATATACCGAGTTAATCCAGAGTAATCTGCTTCATATAGAAGTAAACAGTTAATGGCCTTTCGGCAAATGTAACCGCGTAAGTTCGATGCTAACAGTTTCTTTTCTCGCATTTTTCGCTTGTGGATCTCTACCGTTCTTGTTCATCAAAACTCAGCATCCCCTAGCAGTAATACGTAGCGGCCTTTTTGTTGTAAACGGACACAAAAAAACAAACACAACAAAGCATAAATAACATAACCACAGAACGTTTCTGTAGAAAGAAAGAAGACACAGCAGTATTAAGTTTTTAATAAGAGTCCAAGGTATATATTTACCTGGCTTCCGCACTAAAGCGTAATGTGACGCAAGGTCGTTTTTTTTTATGTGGGTCATACACATACGTATGCACGCTGACAAAGGACAAAAATGTTCAGTCCCTTCCACTACGGTCACGCTGACGTTGATATTGCACTGACTCCACCTCTCTTAGTGCAATATGGAAGGTTCTACCGCAGAGGTAGAATCCCTGGGACTGGGTGCCTGCCATCTCACATTCAAATGAGAACAGTCTACTGCCTGACAAAAACAAATTTATGTGTCAAGGAAGTATTCCATAGTACCGGCAGTTTTGAGAAAAAATAATGAATTTATTGTTTAAAATGCTTCTTTGTGTCACAATATTAACGTTAAATCACATAGAAACGTTGAATTAAAACAACATTCAATTGTCAACGAGGCAAATATATTTTCGTTTTTTCTTCGATTTCTTTAAGCAATTCCAAGTATTTCTTTTCGTTTATTTAACAGCATATCAACTCCAAATGGGTCATTTAATTCCGAAATTTATTTTTTTTAATCTTGAGTATTCTTTTTCTTTTTACATAAAGCTGTTGCTGGTATTTTATTTTTTACTATGAAAATGTATTTTTCTATTTTTATTTTTTTACCTCAGTTTGGGGATTCACTATTTACCCATAGCTGGGACCCTAACATGTGGATCTGGGAACAAAAACAATGAAGAGTTAGTTCCACACTCCTCAAATCCTTCCGATGAGAGGTCTTACTGCCAGATGTAATTAATTGTCATACCCAGGACAGTCGAAGTATTAAATGCAGACTGGATAAAGCACTTCCTTTTCTGAAAGTACACTTTTGAACCTTCGATAAATTATGGCAGATCTTATTGGGAGAGAGGAGAGCATAGCAAGGGATGACGTACTCAAAATTGCCAGAGTAGCGTGGAATGGTAAGTGGATGAAAACGGATTTTTGGAGACACCTATATATATATACACACAAAGACACACAGACACACAGACACACACACACACACACACACACATATATATATATATATATATATATATATATATATATACATACATATATATATATATAATATTCGTGGTCAATATATATATATATATATATATATTATTTATATATATACATAAATTCGCAAGAGGATAGAATCCAGGTAGAACTCAATGTCCAGGACAGAGTAAGAATATAATATAAAAAGCTCAAACACTAATATTCCATGGTTATAATTTATTACATTGGAATCGTAAACAAGTTCCAATTCATCAGACCTACAAATTCAAAAAGCAATATATATATATATATATACACAGCTACATATACATATATATATATATATATATATATATATATACACAGCTACATTTCATCAGACCTACAAATTCAAAAAGCAATATATATATATATATATATATATATATATATATATATATATATATATACACAGCTACATATACATATATATATATATATATATATATATATATATATATACACAGCTACATTTCATCAGACCTACAAATTCAAAAAGCAATATATATATATATATATATATATATATATATATATGTATGTATGTATGTATGTATGCATGTATTACACTTCAAGAAACCTAAAGAATACAACAGTGAAACGGTATATTAACAACATTAAAAACATATAAAAGGTTTAATTGGCAGAAGAAAATTTGAATCAATAATAATGATGCCAATTCTTGATAATATTGTAAAGATTTTTTCCTGGACAATTGGTACTGCCCAAGTCACGATGGCCTCTCAAGACGTAATTTTCTATCACCTTGTTTTTGAACTCCAAACAATTCAGCATTCTTTTCAGAGCATTTAGAGATTTTTCATTAGGTTTATATTTTGTGTAGTTTCCTATGACACATATTCCTGAAAAGAGAAAATATACTTCATACAAAAACTGCATAATAGATTACATTGATAGAAAATCGAAGATGTATGAAAATAGTATCAATAGTGCATATGTCGGCGAAACTAAGAGAGACACTTTTCAAGAATAAAAAAACAAAGGGTAGAAAAGAGTTTCTTTCGGGCTTGTTGAGAAAAGTGATCATTTAATTTTATTGGTGAGTAGAGTGAAACATGTGAGATTGCATGAATTGATAGCAGATCTATGACAATGAAGAATGACTTTTAATCCAATTGTTTTTATTGATCTAGAAAGGACAAAAAAGATCTTAGGGGTCATGATCAGACAAGTATTCAAAAAGCATCATTAAAAGGAAATATATGTTTTTATCACCTTAAGTTTATCATATATCACTGTAATAAATATATATAGAGAGAGAGATATATAGATGGCCACTCGTATTCGAAGATACCTGTCTACTAGGGCGGCTAGCCAATCCCTATTGCAGACGCTTGCTCAGGCGCATTTGTGTTATGCAACACCCACAGAGCGCACCTGTAGTTTATACTGCAACTATACTGAGCAGACCTTATTTACAGTTTCAGAGAAAGAGCGTGTTATCTTGCATGATCAGCTATTTGAACAAGGCCAGCACGCTCAAGATTTCGGCCACGATGACTTGTGACTTCGTTCTTGCACAACTATCAACAGCCCCCAAGGGTTCCGCTTACCCAATTCAATTTCAGGCACTTTCCAAAGGTAACGCGCGCTGGGATCGACCCCTCCAGTGCGATAACATCAGGAAGTTTCTTTCCTGAAAAATCGATCATGGTGAGATTCGAACCAAGATCTCATGGTCAGAATGCGTACGCTTAACCACTCCGCCAAGATTATACAAGAAAGATTAATTAACTTTAATAACACTTTTTTGTTGTTTTCGCCGACTTTGAAGTTTCTTGGTAATGACCATTCTCCAATGGGGCTGTGTTTTTTAAATAATATTTCCATTTTTACCAATTTATCCCGGGTCTTTTTCAATCCGTTTTCTACACGTATACATTCATGAATTTAACGTCCTTTTACACGTGTATGTTCCTGAAGTTTCGCTTTTGTTTACGTCTTGGTTTTTTC
>OZ010584.1:60229096-60241596 GCA_963932145.1 Acanthosepion lycidas
TTTTCTTAATGTAGAACAATGACCATACGGGTGCCGGTCGGAAATGATTATTACCCTCCTCCCAATCACGAATAAACAAGAAAGGTCACCAAAGACGTACCAATAGAAATTTTGTTGTAAACTATGACATGGGCTCCGACTGTATTCCATCCGCGTCCTTCATACACGTTCCCGTCTCCACCAATCAAAAAGTTGTAGGCAATGTCAGACCAACCTGAGGAAGAAAGCATATTAATGAATACTATGAATTGCACATTTACATTCTTGAAACAACGACCATTTGATGACTACAGGATAATAGTTTAATAACAGTTTTTTGGGGGGCGGGGGGTTAACTCTTCAAGGGCAAAGGGTCCAATCAGTGATTTTATTGACTTGGGGTTACATGAATTTACTTTTGCGAAATAACTAAAAAAGGAGATTAAAAATATCAAAACGCGTACAATAATTAAAAGAATCAGATGTGTGTGTATGTGTGTGTGCGTGTGTGTGTTTGTGTGTGTGTGCACGACTACGCGTGTGTTTGTGGCCTAAAAATTGCGTTCATACATGAAACAAACTGTGATTGCTCGGTGTTGACCTCAGCGTCCACGTTTATATTCCCATTCGCTCTGTCCCTGGTGTTGAGCACTTATACCCATAAATACAACGTACGTAACTATATTTGTATTATCCCGGCTTCAAGCAATCGGATGTCTAGCCGCACTGATGAGCTATGATACAGCGCAACAGGGCTGAAGGAAAAAGTAAGCTCTCCATCTCATCCTTTGTATGAGTTCCTGTGTTTTTTACATTAAAGAGTTTCAATCAACATCAAACTTCATTTAGGATAAATAAATACCGAAATCAGACATCCCTATCGAAATATTTCTGGCACTTAAAGCAAACCAATAAAATACCTACAGTAAAATGAAAATTAATAAGAAAAGGTAGAATATGTAGGTCATTAAATGACCCATGTCCTTTGTGCATACATGAGAAACTATATATTACTAAGTTTATAAAAAATAAAAATTTACTGAATGAAAGAAATGAAATAGCTATTCTTTGCTGACATTGTCAAAAATTTTCCTTAAACAATATTTAAAAATAAAATTAAAAAATTAAAAATTGGGAGTTGGTATTATACATACTTATATTTGATATGTAATAATAATTTTAAAATAATTTAAGTAATTCTATTACATTTACTTGAATTAAAAAGAAATATAGTCTATTAGTAATTAAAAGTAAAATTAATATTTTAAAATTGTAGTTCAATATAACGTATTCTAAACCCCCCCCCTTTTAGAAAGAATCTTTAAGTATACAAGTACGAATTTAACGGAAAAAATGCCGAAAAACTTTTTGTCGTTGATAAAAAACAGACGACATGCGTTGAACGGATGTCAAAATTTCGGTCTCATCTGGCTCTTGTAAATATATAGGATAGCGGGAAGAGTTAGGTACTAGAGTGGTTCAGTGAACCGACCATTTTTCCAGCATCTCTCTCTCTTTCTCTGTCTCTGTTTATCAGTATGACTGTCTGTCTGACTGTCTCTCTCTCTCTCTCTCTCTATATATATATATATATATATATATATATATATATATATATATATATACATATATTGTTTTACAGAGAATACACACACACACACACATACACACACACACACGTATATTTGAAGTAATTTAAAGAAAAATGTTAATCCGGCAAATGATTTTTAGCCACTGGAGTGTTTATGAATTTGAGGAAGAATAAAAAAAAAAGATAAGTAAAACATTATCCAATAAAATGCGTACAGTGATTGAAAAAAGGATTGAAAAAGTCATTATAATGGAATGGGTTACTGAGATTGAAAGAAACAAAGAATCTTGTTCTTTAACAAGTTTCAAGGAGACAGAAGATGACGACTGGGGTTGCAATTTAAATATCAAAGTTGACAGGAAAGCGGGAAGCAGGAAAAGGGTTTCAAGAGCGTGAATTTATAGATTTGGTTTGGTTTGGTTTGTTTTACAGCATATCAACCTTAATGGGTTAATTGTACCCGACAATATTTTTATTGCTTGGTAATATATTTTTTCAAAATTATTTCTGGTAATATTTTTTTTCAAGAATGTATTGCTGGTAATTTTTTGTCAAAAATGTACTGCAGGTAATTTTTTTTCGGAAAAAAGTATTGTTGTTAATAATTTTTTCTTCAAAAATTAATTGCTGGTAATAATTCTTTACAAAATATATTGCTGGTATTAAAACCTATTTTTACACGTTTTGACCCCAGTTTGGGGTTAACTATCAGCCCATAGATGGGATCCTAAAAGGTGCTACCACCCCGGATCAGGGTGGACCTGGGAACACCAGCAATTAAAGGAGGCACGGTGGAGTAATGGATAGCGGCTTGGATTGAAGAATCGGAGAGCCGAGTTCGAATTCCAATTGAATCCATTACATACACTTATGCTAACACGCTTGGGAAAGGTGTGAATCCTCTTCTTCTCCCTCCAGGTATGGGTAAATAGCAGGACAGACTGGGTTCTATAGCCTTGGATGGCAACTGGTCTAGGAGAAAGAAAACTCTGAATTCAAAACCTGCGGAGGGCCGTTTGGGGACCTTGTGGCACGTAGTCCACCAGGTCTCTGTAATAGGCCCTTCAAAAGGTGTGGATGGTCCTGCACGAAACCTTCACCACTATAATCAAATCTCATGTCCTATACATGCCAGTTGGGGACCGCTTGGGAATTCCAAATTCCCATGAAACTCCAATATTGGAGCCGGCTCAAGTCACCCCGGGCGAATGCCGTTACAGATACAGGGGGTACATAAATTAAGAGGTCGTTCCATGCTCCTCAAAACCTTCTGCTCAGATGCCTTGCTGTTGGATGTTTATCATCTTGCCCAGAACACTAAATTTATAGAAAAGAAGCCATTATCATAGAACTTATGGTTGCAACTAGCAATTTCAACAGTGACCGGGCCACGAACTGATACGCGCTTAGGCGATCATGTATCTTTCGATACATGACTGACGAGACAGATGTTTACCCGCAGTAATTGCCATTTCTGTCCAGTTGTCATCTAAGGCTATAGAACCCAGTCTGCCCTGCTATTTACCCATAGCTGGGGGGATAAGAAGAGGATTCATTAGAACGTAATATGAATGTAATGGATTCGACTGGAATTCGAACTCGACCCTCTGATTCCTCAATCCGAGCCGCTATCCATTACTTCACCGTGGTACTATACTTAAATTCATGAAGGTGGTAGACTTATAAATGTGTAAGATAGAAAAAGACTAACAAAAAATACTGAACTGAATTTCCTGGCAGCAAACTTAGTCATTGATTCAATATAATCATTCCACTTCATGGCAGTGGAAAGCATGAGTGAAAGATGCCGCTGTGAGTTGCGCCATTGGAAGTTAGCATCAGCCATATTGATGGAAGGCAAAAAGGATTCTTTAAACAAAGAAAAAATCAAACAACCAAAAAGACAGAGACAAATAAGTAAAATACAGGTTGATAAACAACGTGAGAGGTACTCAGAGTTGAAACTAAATATAAAATTTCAACTTAGTTTTAAGTGTCAGCATGCACTTATTGAATAATAATTATGTGACCAGGAATTCCTATGACGTCCAGTTGCATAAGTTAGCAGAGAGAGAGAGAGAGAGAAAAAAAATTCAAAGAACTAATATTCAAAGTTTTCGAAAGACTTTGTACCGACATTATTTTGATCGCTAATTAAAACCAGATTCAAAAGTTTACTAAAAACATTTACACATCATTAACGATTGCTCTGTCAAGGAGAGTCCGTGCATTTAGAAAACCACCAGGGCACTTCGATGTTGTGCAATGGTTAACAAAAAGATAAAATGTATTATGAGTTACAAAAGAAAAGAAATTGTGTAGTGCCATGATCGCCAACGTCCGGAAGGGACACGGCACAAGAAAAACTGGTTTTTAATTAAAGCTTCTATTCCATCATCTGAATTTACACTTATTGATTGTTCACTCGGGGCATCTCAGGCCTTGAGCACATATTGGGACTTAATCTCAGCCCAGGCCTAAAGTGGAACTCGTACATACGATCCATCGAAATGCTGTAGTTGCCATATATGGACAGGAGCTACCCAGTATTCACTTTCCAGTCTCGATAGAGTCCAAAACCGTCTCCGTGTCCTTGTGTATGGTAAACTATTTTCCACCTTACAACCCCTTTCCCACAGGCGAAAAGTCACAAGCCTCTCGCTGCTTTATCGCTATTGTTTTACAGAGAATATATATATATATATATATATATATATATATATATATATATATGTGTGTGTGTGTGTGTGTGTGTTCTCTGTAAAACAATATATATATATATATATATAGAGAGAGAGAGAGAGAGACAGACAGACAGACAGATAGACAGAGACAGAGAAAGAGAGAGAAATGCTGGAAAAATGGTCGGTTCACTGAACCACTCTAGTACCTGACTCCTCCCACTATCCTATACATTTACAAGAGCCAGATGAGACCGAAATGCTGTACAGTTCCCATATATGGACAGGATCTACCTAGTCTTTACTTTCCAGTATCGATAGAACCCAAAACCGTCTTTGTGTCCTTGTGGATGGTGAATTATTTCCCAGCCTAAAACTTCTTTCCCACAGGCGAAAGCTTCTCGCTGCTTTATCGCTATTTCCATGGAAAGTGCTCAGACGAAATACATTCTTTAGTTCCATTAGTTCTAACCTTCACAGCTAAGATCCGCCATGCAGTGCACATTGCAGCGAGCCGCCCTTATTGTCTTCGTATTCCATTGGTAAATTCCACTCGAGAAGCTTCTTCCCATGAACTACAGATTTGTGGAAACGACTACCAAGAGGATATTTCCTCAATCGCTACAATCTTGACTTGTTCAAATCTAGAGTCAACCGTTATCTTCCTACATATTACCATAAATTGTGCATGTCATTCTGTAACATTCTACCTCGAAGGGCTCTTGGGCCTTTTACAAGGTAAAAATCATTGTAAAAAAATCTGCGGGATTTTACTGAAAATGTATACCAAAGAGCTGCCTAATGAATGGCTAAAAGCCATTAAAGTTAATAGTGCATATATAATTAAATAAGATATCATTGTACTTCATTTTTGAAGAATACGCTTGCTAAAGAAAAGCGGAAATTGTTTATGACTCAACTTCATGCATTTATATAATGAAGTTGCGGCAATTATTCCTGTTGTAAAAATGAAACTATTAGGTTGGTGCAAAAATAATGACGTAATAATGTCGCTTGTTGACGTTAAAAATACTTAAAAAAAACGACATTATTACGTCATTATTTTTGCACCAACCTAATAACTCATTACATGATGCTAACATAAGAGAGGATAAAACTAAAGCGAGATCTCTGGATTTTGAGTTTGTTAATAGGTATTAAGGTAAGTTGCTTTTCTGGACTTACCTCTAACATTCATGTGGAAGTTCTGGATGCTTTGCATCCGTTTTATACAGGATGGTTTATCCAAGCACTGGGGTGTATCTGAATGGTGTACGACCGCATATTTCACTGGCGTTGATAAAGACATTCTGTCTTTGGGGCTCCGCGCGCCCCATTCACTACGACTGATAATATTTGGACACAGTCCTCCACTGATGGCATCCACTGAATAATAATAATAATAATAATAATAATAATAATAAACACAAAATTAGTCAAACATCATTGCAGATATAGTTAGATCAATCAAAATCTCAAAAGTGGAAATCTCCTGAGGTAGACAATGTTCACAATTTTCTGCAATTTCTAACAAGTATCTATAACACACTGGCCGATATCTACTCCAAAATCATGAATAATCCTTACATATCATCCTTAATCATTATCTGTCTTATTAATTCCTTCTCTGTTATTGTTCCCTCTCCTTAATGTTTTTTTTCATATTCTCTCACACCCATTAACGCCTTGCGTCTTAGTGGCTTTATTCTCTTGTTTGTTGTGAAATGATTAAAAAAAATATAGAGATTTCGTGCTTAGAGATTTTTCCCTTGCTAAAATATAAATATCACTCCATTGTTATTAGTTTTAAAAAATCATAACTATATTGTCTCCATGATTTACTTTTTCCGAATGAAATTACAGTAATTCTTAAATCATATTGTAAAATGGAATATACTTACACCGATCATAACAGGGTCTGAATGTCAGTGATTCTCTCAAAGCATAAACGGTCTAGAATAAAGAATCGAAACACATTAAAATATTTTTTTTACCTTTGAACCAATTGATTCTGCGCCATTTTTCTCATGTTATTTCTTAGAAATGATGGTTTGTCGGAAAAATTAACAAAAATTTCATGTGCTTCATTATCAGACAGAGACCAGCTCCCAAAAATTCAAGTCCAATAAGCACATTGTGCAAATATACAACGCTGCTCTGGGAATACTGTTAACGGATATTTCCTCAATCGCTACAACCTTGGCCTGTTCAAATCTAGGGTCAACCGGTTTCTTCCTACATATTCCCATAAATTGTACATGCTGTTCTGTAATATTCTACCTCGAAGGGCTCTTGGGCCTTGTACAGGGTAAAAATCATTGTAAAATAAATCTGCGGGATTTTACTGAAAATGTATACCAAAGAGCTGCCTAATGAATGGCTAAAAGCCATTAAAATTAATGGTGCATATATAATTAAATAAGATATCATTGTACTTCATTTTTGAAGAATACGCTTGCTAAAGAAAAGCGGAAATTGTTTATGACTCAACTTCATGCATTTATATAATGAAGTTGCGGTAATTATTCCTGTTGTAAAATCAAACTAACTCATTAAATTCAGACACTAAATAACATATAAATATATAAATAACACATATAAATATACCTTCTCATCTTTTGTTGACATAACAATCAAAGCTTAATGACCATCACTGTGGAAAATTACAAGTTAATAAGTTATAAGTTAACAACGTCATATACCCAACAGATTTAGCAGATACTGGGGAGCTTGGGGTCAAGACAATAAAAAAAGCACACATAGAGAGCCAGCTTGAAAGGCAAAACTGATGCGAGTAATAAAAGGAAATCAGATGTGAGCTTTCTATATTAGATGAGCTCACTAGAAACCCAAATATCCTCACACGCAAGTGCAAGAAGATTAAGCGGAAATATAAAATTAAATCCCTAATTGAAATTCCTTCAATCAAGGAAATGCTGAAACAGAAACTGCAGTAAAAGACGCAGAGGACAAGACGATACGAAAAACGTTGTAGGTTCTATCGCCAAAATAAAATATTCCAAACGGACCTTAAGGAATTTACAAGGAAAATGGAAAAGGACCTATACATGTCGAAAAGCCACCATCTATTGACAATGTGCAGACATTGTGGGAGAAAATTTGGAGCAGCCCAAAGGAATATAACCAAAATGCAGAATGGATCCAAAGTGAAGAAGAACGAATGCTGAATACACTTATGCAAGAGTGTGGAAATATAACCACAAATAATGTTAGGCAAGCTCTAATGAAATCCCCAAAATGGAAATACCCAGGAAATCACAAGGTGCTCAATTTCTGGCTCTATCATCTCTCATTAATCTATAAAACCCTTTCAAAAACTCTATCAACGCTTGCAAATAATCCCAATGAAATCCAGGAATGGATCACTGAAGGTATTACGTATCTCATACCAAAAACGAGTGAAACAGATGAGCCGAAAAATTATAGGCCAATAACATGCCTACCCACTATCACATAACTTGATCACGTCTGTCCTGACGAACTGTACTTACACTTTTTTCGATGCAAACAACATTCTTCCACATGAACAGGAGGGATGCAGGAGAGGTTCATATGGCTGCAAATATCAACTACTGATAAACAAAATGATCCTGGAAAATTGCAGGATGTAGAAATCTTAGCGCAGCGTGGATTGATTATCGCAAAGATTTTTGATAGTGTGCCACACTTTTGGATTCTTAAGACTCTGAAAATGTACAAAGTTTTCCCTGTGGTAGTAAATTTCCTTAATCACGGCATGGGAATGTGGAACATCACACTATACCTAAATCACAGAGGCACTACCATCTCCAACCGTCTGAATATCAGACGCAGTATCTTTCAAGGAGACTCCCTGTCACCCCTTCTGTTTTGTTTGTCATTAATCCCCCTTATGCATGAACTGAACAACACTAGTTATGGTTACAAAACTAAATAAGAAAATATTCAATCACCTACTCTACATGGATGATCTCAAACTCTTTGCCAAAGACGACAATGAGTTGAAGGGCCTTCTCAATATTCTAAAATGTTTCTGTGACGACATAGGTATGGACATCGGATTAGATAAATGTGCAAAAGTAACATTCAAGTAAGGGAGAATTATAGAAACACCCTCAATAGATTTAGACATTGTCACAAAGATTAGGGAACTGTGATAAATATCCAAAAACAATTGATCATCTTGTATCGAGTTGCACGTTATTGGCACACACTGAATATTAAACCCGGCATGACAGAGTTGGCCAATATCTGCACTGGAAAATCTGCAACTTCTACGGGAAGGAAACTGAAAGAAATTGGTATGAACACCACCCAGACCCGGTTACGGAGATAGGACCTGTTACAATTTTATGGGACTACACAATACACACAGACAGAACAATCAAAGCTAACCGCCCAGACATTGTTATTAGAGACCACAAACAAAAAACGTGCCTCTTTATTGATATGGCAGTCCCTGCAGACTGCAATGTATCTTTCAAGATCATCAAAAAGCTATCAAAATACAAGGACCTTGAAATCGAATTCTCAGAAATGTGACACATGGGAACATCAATAATCCCTGTTGTAGTTGGAACACTCGGATTGGTTAGAAAATATTCCAGTAGACTAATTGAAGGGATTCCTGGAAACCCATGTCTTAAAGAAAATTTTAAAAAAATGTTCTCACGAATACAGCTCACGCCTTACGAAGGGCTTTATCTATGTAAAATAGATTTTTAAATTGTCATTGGAAAATATCATGATGCCATTTCTAAGCTAAGGTCTCTGAGCGGAACCCTGAAAAAATGTGTACACACTAGAAATCAAAGGAAATAATAATAATAATAATAATAATAACTAATTTAGATGTAAATATACCTTCTCATCTTTTAACAGGCGAATCCATCGGGATCCACTTATAGGGAATTCGGCCTTCTGGAAACATTTTCCGCGAGAAACAGTACTCATTGGTTTCATTAAAGAGGAATGAAGTATTGTTTTCATATGTGTGCAAGCACATGTTGGTAACAATGGTTCTGTTGAAGTGCTTCGTAGCCAAAGGCACAGCATCAGTACCTACAAGAAAATCAGGAACATTTATTCCGAATCTAAATGTCATGGTATGTTCAATATTAATAGTATCGAACATTTTATTGCTAATATAAGTTTATCTTTTAAATCATATTAGCCAAGTTGTATTTGTTTGAAATCAGATGATAATTTATCTACACCGATTCCGTTTGAAAGTCTTTCATGAATTAATGACCATGAATATGTGACACCCACCGGTGGTCGCAGTCGCAGTCCAGCGCCAATATGTGACGTGCACTGGTCGCGACATCAATATATGACGCTGCTTCGTCAGCACGTAAACAACTCTCAGCTGCGGCGCAGAGCTGTAAGGTTTCTTCCACCAGCGTTTGGGGATGACTCGTTGTCGCTGCCACCAGCCTGTGTCCCGGTTGATCTGGTCGTTCCTGGTTCGATACCAATTTGTCGTTCCCTGCTCACTTCCAACGTCTGGTTACCGAAGTAACTACTTTGATCTCAAGTCTAACCTACCCACGTTGTGATTTAGATCTTAGGTAGACGAAATCAATCAGGAGTCGGGCCGTAGTGCAAGCTGAATCCGGGGTAAAGGTGATATCGCACAAGCGTAAGTAAAAGAAAATAATAAAACAACTCGAGGTTCAAATATGCTTAGAAATAACAATCATCTTTATCTATCTGTTGAATACAGGAGTGTGTTTCTCTCCCAGCCCATTTCTATGGATCCGTGACTTTTTTTTTTGTGTTTCTTAAGCGAGTTATGGTATCTTAGGCCGTTCGTCAATAAAAACTTGCTATTGGTAGGAAGACTAAGTCGAGAGGACGTGGAAATCTTTCGGTCAGCTTCTGCGAGGCTGGTCTCCAACTTCTCGAAATAACTCCAAATTCTGTCTGGAACTAACTGGAACTTCGAACTCTAACTGACTGCCTCGAGACGTTGGTTTATATGGACACAGACCCAAACCCGGTGTGGGGGTCTGACGTGGTTTGCGTTCCTTGATAATTCTCAATTCCCAACAAGAATTCTCTTTGTTCTTAGGCCAGAAAAATTAATTACTTCCCATTTTTGGAAGATTAATCACTTTCCAATTCGAGGGTTCCTCTCTCGTCCGTGAGGGAAGGTCGGGGGAGAATTATCCTGCTAGACTCTTCCTCTCTCATAATGGTATCTCATACCTATCCCCTCAGTGGCTGTTAACAAATTCTCCGTCTTTCTCATACATTCACCTCCGCCTATCACCCATGGTATCACTTGGCCAATGATCTTTCGGCAGTGTGGGTGTGGCTAAACTGGCCCTGTTAGAATTATTATTCAGAATTTTGTTTACAAAATCTTTTTTTTTTTTTTCCTTTTCCTTCGGCCAAGACATTTACAAGTCCCAGATTGCCGAATAATTGTTATTACATCTTGATTTTGGGGACACCCAAAATCCACTTACCCCAGACCTCTACCGACTCATTAATCATTGTCGACACTTGGCTTCTCCGCTAGTCAACTTTTAACTGGGTGGTCGTGTTTACCTGAGAATCAAATTCTTTATTTTTCTCATGTCTTAAAATTCTCTTATCACCAGATGCTCATTTTCGAGACGCTATGTCTGGCGTCAACAGTTTGAATAAGCAATAATAATGATTCCCTTTTCGATTCTCCTGCTCATGCCAGGATTCGTGCATATACCAGATGGCTTTCTTCGCTGGAACCAGGAATTATAGTTAAATGATATCTCCGAAAGATAATTAATATCTATTCTTCAGGGTGGCCTCAGGCTGAAATTCTCCATGGTCGCATGCGTCGATCGGCTTTGTTTTTCTATCTGAATTCTGTTTCTCTTGGCGCGTCGCTCCTTTATCGTGACATTAATTAATTTTGACAGAATCACTGTCTCGCTTTTTCTTACGGATTTTCTGTCTTTTGCGAAAAGTATCTTTATTTTTAAAATAAATAAATTCTTTTTTTAATGTCACTCAGTCTATCTTTCGATATAGCTCTTCCTTAAGTATTTCCCATTTTTAATTTCTATGGTTAATTAGTTTTGCCAATTACCATAGCTAAATAGTGTCACAGATAATCACCATTTTATTATTTTATTTGTGTGTGTATGTGTTTGTGCGTGTATTTATGTGTGTATACGCGTGTGTGTGGTAAGAGCGTTCACTTTACGACCATGAGATATGAGTTCGAATCTCATTGTGGTCAATTTAAGAAGGTTGATTGTTTTTTTTTTTAGTCGCATATCAAACTCTATGGGTTATTTAATACCGAAATCTAAATATTATATACGCAGTTTTATTTTGTTTTATTTATTTTTGGGAGATAATAATATTTTTAGTGATACAAGTCTTACTAATTAGCTGAGGAGGAGAAGAGGCAAATTCATATCTTTCCTTAAGGGTATTTGCGCATAAGGGAATATGACGAAATCAACCGGAATTGAGCCATTATCCATTACACCAGACGCACATCCAAGCTTACAACACCTGTTCTTCTCAGGTTGTCACCCATCTGGGTAGTGACCAGTCTCGACGTTGCTTAACTTCGTTGATCGTACGGGAACCGAAGTTTTAACGTAAACCATTTGTTAAGAAAGTGAGTTCTTGATATCAAAATAGTTGGTGGACGTAGCTTTTCAGAAGATGTCGACGTGACTGAAGGTTTAAACATTAGTTTAAACATCGGCCTATTCTGATGATGTGCTCTCTCCCAGAAACTGACTAAAATGAGGAACATATAATTTATTTCGACGCACAAATATTCACAATACGGAATTCATATATTCACGACACCCAAAATCGGCACGGTGGAGTAATGGATATCGGCTTGGATTGAGGAATCGGAGAGCCAGGTTCGAATTCCATTCGAATCCATTACATTCACTTACGTGCTAATACCCTTGGGAAAGGTATGAATCCTCTTCTTCTCCCTCCAGCTATGGGTAAAATAGCAGGACAGACTGGGTTCTATAGCCTTGGATGGCAACTGGTCTAGGAGAAAGACAACTCTGAATTCAAAACCTGCCGAGGGTCGTTTGGGAACCTTGTGGCATTCGGTGCACCAGGTCTCTGTATTCGTCCCTCCAAAAAGTGTGGATGGTCCTGCACGAGGCCTTCACCACTATAATCAAATCTCATGTGCCGGTGTCGGGCTGTCGGTTTCCTGGAAACTGATCTGCTTGACCCTCATACGTCGAATCTCGATGGGAGAGTCGATCATATAT